>QAOA01000580.1:314499-499274 GCA_003255065.1 Cercis canadensis | reverse complement strand
CATTCTCACCATTAGATATGGGAATATCAGAAAGTAGCCAAGGTCCTTCTCCTTTTCCTCGTTCAGTATGAAAGAGTATGTGCTGTGTGCAATCCATGGGGTCAAAATCACCCACTTTATCACATAGAAACAAAAAAACAAGAATGTCAAATGCAAACAAATGCTAGATTTAGCTTTTAAAACAGCAAATAAAAACTAGCTTGAACAATTTGCTTAACTTAGTATAATTAAATAAAACCTTAAAACTCCCGAGAGCTTTCCAAGGCCAATCAGTAAGTATGCCTGGATTGGAAGCCATACATTAGAACCCTAAAGGTTAAGCCTACTTCAAGTGTATCTGAAATTCAAGTTGCTTAGTTATATATAAGGTCCTTGCTTGTGACAATAAATAAATGAACATAGATTTTTAGTTTAGCCTGGCTCCCATTTGAGTTGTCGTGTCTTCAAGTGATTGAGCTCATTTATGAAAGAGTAAACGGTTTCCAGTTAAACATTCATTAACTGTTTCATGTTACACGCATAAGAACTTAAGTGGTGCGGGGAAAGTTTTGATAATGCTACTTATACGTACATTAATTAATTTTTTTTTGATAAGTACATTAATTAATTTAACATTAGCTCAGACTGGTATATCGTTAATATAATCTGAAAACAATTTTTTTTAATGAGTAATCTGAACATAATTAAACTTACATAAAAGTTTTTTAAGGAGACCACTCAGCTACTTCCACTAGCATTATCCAACCCTCAATTGGGAATTCTGGTAGGACTTAGGATGTGAATTTAGTGTTATTATAAAGATCTCAAAAAATTGAGTCACCAATTATGTGTTAGATTATAAAACAGTTGACATAAGTTGAGTTTAATTGTGTCAAAAAAAAATTACTATTCTGCTTTTTTTATTTATTTATTTTTTGGAACTTTTTCTTATATTGTATAGTTTATATATTTTATAAGAAACTAATTGTTTTAGTATAGACTGAGTGACTCAAATTTTTAAGATTTTTACAATGATACTAATTTCAGATAGTGGATTTCACCAAAACTTCTCAATTAGTGAGGGTAACTTAGTATTCACTTTTTTCTTTTAATTAAAATGAGGATTTTTCATAGCGTGGTGGAGTAGTGTACAAATACCATCATTTAAAAGTTTGAATCGGTTGAGTTGAACTTGAGTTCTGCCAAACAATATAACTTATGAAAGTTTGTGTATTTTTCATTACTGTTGTGATCTTCTGCAAGTCCAAAAACTTTTGTTCAAACTATTTCACATATGTACACTTGGGAGCATCTAGCTAGAACACATAAACTTTATAAGAGTCTACTAAAATTTAAGAGTTCCGCAACTGTTCCCAGATAAAAATGTCTGAATTCTGCACAATTAGGCTAAGGATTGCTAGATAGAACACATATGTTAAGTGCACTTTTCTATTCAATGGTTAAAACGCTGACATATATATATTCAGTCAAAAACCCTGTGTCCGTTAAACTTTTCCAAATTTTAGTCTATCTACATCTAAAGGGCGCACTTAGTGATATGCAACTAAACTTTGTCCGTTACATAGTAACAACACAACTGATCTAAAAATTCTCCAAAAAAGTGGAGATTTCAAGTTCAAATATTCATTCTTTCGTATTCCTAACTAGATCTATCTCTATCTAATCAATGATTTAAAAAAATAAATAATAAACATTGTCCACTAAGTAAAACCATGTCTCACCATTTTAATAAGACATTAAATTTTAGAACCACTACCTGCCGGTTCATCAGGCACCAAATTAATGAGTATTTCTTACAACTTCCATGGCCAATCACCATACACGTATATTTAGATGGCAGAGAGATGAAAGAAATATAATATTGTTTTACCAAATAATGATGATGATGATAATAGACACAAGCACACAATTGTTTTAGGGGGTGCTATGCTACACCCCCTTTGATAGTGACTTCTCTGAAATTGTGTTTCTTTTTGTAGGTTTTGTCTGTAGTAATAGGAAAGAGAACCGATTATTGATAAGTTTTGAAAATTATAAAAGTTGCACTAAATTTTGCTAATTAACAAAATGACCCATTGCACACAAAACATGCATTTTGTATGAAACAGAAAAAAAAAAAAAAAAAAAAAAAAAAAAAAAAAAAAATAAAAAAAAAAAAAAAAAAAAAAAAAAAAGCTGCCCAGTTGCCCCTTAAGAAAACGATGTCGCATCTTTAGAAATTTAGTTGAAAGTTTTTCAAATTTACAAAGGCTTAGAAAGAATAGAAAAAAAAAATTGTATGTGGGGCCCAGTAAAATTGTTCTCTTTATTTATGAAGAAAAAAATACAATAAAAAGACTAAAAATAATAATTGAACCATTTTATTTTTATTAATGACACGAATCCCAATTTTTTATAAGGACATGAATATAATTTCAATTTTATCAAACTTTAAAAAATTATATTTTCTTTCCTTTCATTTAAAAAATGAACTCTAAAAATTAATATATTTAAGTTACATCTAATTAAAATAAAACACTTAAAATGTAAAATTGATACTTAAGAACTTTTCATGTTACATCTTATTAATTAAATTCAATAGAAAAGAAAAATAAATTCTTAAAAGATTATTGTATTTTGTAATTTATCTTCTTAAAAGATTTTTTTTTTTTAAATAAGGGGCAGAATGAAGTTTTGAAAAAGCATTGGGCAGCCTTTGCAGATTTGAAAAACTTTCAGCCAAATTTATAATTACTCTATTTTTACATAAACCGGTCAGCAACCCATTAAAAAAAAACAAAATTCCCTGCAAAACCTGCAAAACTCAACAATGTCACTTTCAGGGGTGTAGCATAGCACCCCCTATTGTTTTAAGGATATTTTAAAAAAGTTCAGATCTCATGTTTGAATGCCTATTCCCTATATTCTTAGCTAAATAATATAACTTTATTTATATATTTAAAAAAAAAAAAGACACAAGCAGCACAACATAACTTGTCCAAGAGTCTCTAAATATTTTCAAATTTGAATCTCTATTCCGGCAAATTTACAGTAATAATACTGTTTAATAAAATAATTACGGATTTAGGATAGTTTTGAAACAATTTACCGAAATGGGTTAGTTTTTTTTTGCTAAAAAACGCTGATGCGTTTTATCATAAAAACGCTAAACAAAACTGCGTTTTAAACAGAAAACGCAAAAAGCGAAGCACGTTTTGTTAAAGAAAACGCGGTTTCATATTACAAAAAACGCGGAATGGGTTTTTAACCGTGGGGCCGAAAATGGTTTGAAGAAAACGCTGATTCAATCAGAGTTTCTTGAAGAAAACTCTGTTTGAAACAGAGTTTTCTATTGAAAACTCTGATTCAATCAGAGTTTCTTGAAGAAAACTCTTTTTGAAACAGAGTTTTCTATAGAAAACTCTGTTTCAAACAGAGTTTTCTCTAAGAAACACTATTTTTATATGTGTTTTGTATTTCCGTAAAATGCTGACATTGTAGCACCGCTTACAACAGTGTTTGGGCCTTGGGATGATCGAGTTTAGGGTTAGAGGTTAGGGTTTAGAATTTAGGAGTTAGGGTTAGGAGTTTAGGGTTTAGAGTTGAGATTTGAGATTTAGGGTTCAGAGTTTGGGGTTGAGGTTTGAGAGTTAAGTTTAGGAGTTTACGATTAGCAATTTAGGATTTGGGATTTAGATTTAGGGTTTAGGTTTGGAGTTTGGGGGTTTTGGATTTGGAGTTTGAGGTTGAGATTTAGGGGTTTTGAGTTCAAAATTTGGAGCCCACTGGGTATTAGGTTTGGGGTTAGGGTTATGAGTTTAGGGTTGGATGGAACTTGCAATGTCATCTCTGGTATGTGAGCATACAACAATGAGTCTAAAGTCATTGGTGTGAAAGTTGATCTCAATGACTTTTAACTAATTTTTGTATGCAAATATATTTAAATGTAAGTAAAACATCAAGGATGAAATCTAAAATGAGAAATATATTTGCATACAAAAATTAGATAAATTAGCAAGTGAGTAACAACGGTTAGCAAGGGACATTGCAAGTTCCATCCAACCCTAAATCTAAATCCCAAATCTTAAATTGCTAATCGTAAACTCCTAAACTTAACTCTCAAACCTCAACCCCAAACTCTGAACCCTAAATCTCAAATCTCAACTCTAAACCCTAAACTCCTAACCCTAACTCCTAAATTCTAAACCCTAACCTCTAACCCTAAACTCGATCATCCCAAGGCCCAAACACTGTTGTAAGCGGTGCTACAATGTCAGCATTTTACGGAAATACAAAACACATAAAAATAGTGTTTCTTAGAGAAAACTCTGTTTGAAACAGAGTTTTCTATAGAAAACTCTGTTTCAAAAAGAGTTTTCTTCAAGAAACTCTGATTGAATCAGAGTTTTCAATAGAAAACTCTGTTTCAAACAGAGTTTTCTTCAAGAAACTCTGATTGAATCAGCGTTTTCTTCAAACCATTTTCGGCCCCACGGTTAAAAACCCATTCCGCGTTTTTTGTAATATGAAACCGCGTTTTCTTTAACAAAACGTGCTTCGCTTTTTGCGTTTTCTGTTTAAAACGCAGTTTTGTTTAGCGTTTTTATGATAAAACGCATCAGCGTTTTTTAGCAAAAAAAAACTAACCCATTTCGGTAAATTGTTTCAAAACTATCCTAAATCCGTAATTATTTTATTAAACAGTATTATTACTGTAAATTTGCCCATGCAACTAGCAGCAAGTTCGGAATTTGAGTCGTGAAAATCTTTTGGGTAAATGAACCATTTATCCAAATAGCCTCTCACTTTTTGGCTATGAAATTTAAAATTATTTAAGAAAGTATTTTGTAATTGACTTTATCAATGTAATATAATATACTTAAAATTTTAAACTCATGAATCTTAATCAAATTAAAGTATTATATGTCACAACTCTACTTATTTATTTTTATTATCACGGCACTTAAATTTTCATTTGGAGATTGGTCTTAATATGTCATATTTTCTCAAAATTAATAATTGAATAAATGACCAATGTTGATGTTCATAATATTAGTTTTTGAAATTATTAGTTTAGTACTTGAGGAAATCCCATGTTTTATGCCAATTGTTAAACAAAATAAATTATATTTTTTTTTCTAAAGGAATATATATGGAGTTGAAAAAGGGTGTAATGTCATGAGTTAAGCAAACAGTGGAAAACCCAATTGATACGCTTTTCAAAAGAAAAAGAACCAAAGCTGATACTTGTTCTTGTGATTGTGTTCCCGTATGTGACAGTTGTATGGCTTTTTTTTTTTATCCCTTTAGCTAACCTAAACCTGTAATATTAGGTTATCATTATTTGACTCACATAGGTTTTTGGTCTAACTAAATTAATCATCATGTCCTTTTCTGGACTCCCCAATTTTGGCTCCACAATCACATCCAAAGGAGTTTCTATTTCTCACTAATTTTCTTTCGTCAACAAAATTACAGGATTCCTATAAATATCTTACAACAACAGTGTATGGATTCTGCTGCACCATTATATCCCATTTGGATGGAAAGTATCACACGGGTTTATCTGATTTAATCTCTCGCATTTTTTTTTAATGGTAAGAGTATTTTTTAATTATTTTTTTGATAAATTAACTTGTATTTAAAAAAAAACTTATAGATACTACCCCAATATTAAAATTTTGATTAATTTGAATGACTCTATTACATTTTTATTATCAAGTACGAACAGCCACATAGAGATGTTTTTAAGCAAATATTAAGATCTTTTAACCAAAGAAAATAATTTTATTTAATTTTTTTTAATAAAAATAATGTTTTGCTCGATTAGCACAAAGATTTCACATGACAAAACTAGCAAAGCTTGGTTGTCAGGAGCGGTTGTTGGGGTTGGGAGCCGTTGGATGGTCACCAAACTGCAAAGCCATTTTGATTATCTATAGCCATTTAATTATGACTCCACGTTCCAAAATCCCATTCATAGAACTCTGTAAGAGCTGAACATATTACCATTCTTATTTTATTCTTTTCTTTATTACATCACATTGTCCTATTACCCCCAATAGTATTAATTTCATATCCGATACTTCGATATGCGAAATCTCAGAGAAACCAAACTTCCATTTTTCTAATTTTTATGTCAAAAACCTTCTAGTTTTATAATTTGATAGTACTAGATTATTAGTCCCTGTCTCTTCATCAGGCCCCACCTTGTCAACAACTAAAAACCATGCTCAAAATGCAGCCTTGTGGGTTCTTCTTGTTCTCTTCACTCTCAACAGCAAGATTCTCCTCTTCCTCAGTCCTCACCATCATCTCATATTCTCACCCTCTTTCCCTTTAATAAATTTTTTTGGATTAACTAAAGCTAAAAGTATAAACATAACCCTGGTCCCTAGTTCACCTTCTCCCACTCTAATGCTACATTATTACTTTAATCCAATTTCAATTATTTATAGAGAGCAACATCTGCCATTGGGAAAATTCTCTCCCACCCTACAAGCAAAGCACTTTTACTTTTCCTTGCTCTCTCTCTCTCCCCACTTTTCTTTATCTTTCTTTCTCTCTCCCCTTTTGTTTTTCTGGGTTTCTGTGCTATTGTTGGGATCTCCTTCATAATGGTTTTCTCCCAAGGAACCTGCCCTGACTCGAGGGAGCCTTTCAATACACCAAATGCTCCTCCATACGCTTCCTCTGTAGTGGCAGATCACTACTGTGACTACAAGCAGCTCAAATTCAAAAACATTTTGAGAAGAATGATCTGGGAGCTTGGGTTGGCCTGTGTTAGGCCCTCTCGCCGCCTGCGAAGCTCAGGGAAAATTCAGGGTCAGGGCAAAACCGACGGTAACAGCCGCAAGAAGACAAATTTAGAGCACAACAAAGCATGGCTGCTGGCGGAGTCTGGTGGGTGTGGAGCAGAATTGACAAATGCTGACCCTCAATCAGTGCACTCATCTTTCAGGTTTAGCTTCTGCTCTCAGGTTGAGCTTGAATCCTTGAACATGAGTTCTTCTGCAGCTGCAACTGTTTTGATGGTTAATTTGGACAATGGGGTGAGTGAATCTCGAGCCAGAGAGCTGAAATGGCGGAGAATAGAGTCATCGGAGAAAAGCATATCTCCCGTGGCCAACACTTTGATCAGATTCAACTACTGTGAAATACTATATGCTACTCGCAATTTCTCAAAAGGTAATTTTTTTTAGGTGTGATTCTTTTTAAATCAATGTGGGGATCCTTTTTTTAAGATTGTAATTCATTCTTTTGTTATGGGCAGGCAGAGTATTGGGAAGAGGGGCATTGAGCTGTGTTTTTAGAGGAAGAGTTGGGCTTTTGAGGACTGCAGTAGCAATTAAACGGTTGGACAAGGAAGACAAGGAGTCTGCAAAAGCATTCTGCAGAGAATTGATGATTGCTAGTTCTCTTCATAACCCAAACGTTGTTCCCCTTGTGGGTTTTTGTATTGACCCAGAAGAGGGCTTGTTTTTGGTCTACAAGTATGTCTCAGGAGGCAGCTTAGAGCGTCACTTGCATGGTACTTATTTATCTGGTTTACTTATGAGGTTTTGTTTTGGAAATTGATGAATTTCACTGATGTTAGCATTCATATTTTACAGGGAGGAGGAAGGGTGTGAAGGGTGGTTCACCACTTCCATGGTCCGTGAGGTATAAAGTTGCCATTGGAATTGCTGAAGCTGTGGCTTATCTGCATAACGGAACTGAAAGATGTGTTGTTCACAGAGACATTAAACCCTCAAACATTCTTCTTTCCTCTAAAAAGACTCCCAAGGTGGAGATGCCTTCTTGTGTATTAGTTCTGGTTTAATATTGTGGAAATTGTCTGAGAGTCAGCCCATTACAAGTCATTTTGATTCTTTTTTTTGCTATTTATGGTTGGTGGCTACAGTTGTGTGATTTTGGCTTAGCTACATGGACTTCTGCACCTTCAGTTCCTTTCCTTTGCAAAACAGTCAAAGGAACATTTGGGTAATTAAAACCTTAACCTCTTCCTATTTCTTCTGCAAAATTTTCATCCATCATCACTTTCTGTTTTCGTACTCAAATTACTGAAATCTTTTTTTTTTTTATTTTGGGTTCATTTTTTGACCTCCCCTTCCGCAACAGTTATTTGGCTCCAGAGTATTTCCAACATGGGAAAATATCAGACAAGACTGATGTTTATGCTTTTGGAGTGGTTTTATTGGAGCTCATAACTGGGCGGAAGCCAATTGAAGCAAAAAGGCCACCAGGAGAGGAGAACTTGGTCTTATGGGTGAGTGAATGCTCAAAGTTCTTGCAAAAATTTGCCCCCGTTCCTGGTTCTATAGTGGTTGAATTGATGTCCCATAAGTAGCTTATGAGGAAATTCTTATGGGTCTGTTGTATATAATTACTCTGCGAAGCAATGATATTAATGCCACATCATTTTATAGCTTATAGATCAGAAAAAAAAGTATAACAACCTAGCATTGTTCATTTAGTGCTGTTAGAAATTAGAAAGAGAAAACTGAAAATTGGTGAATTTATATGGTTCAATGATCAAAATGCTTTAAGTTGTAAAGTATAAAAATTAGCTCTCAAGTGTTTGTAAATAGTTAAGATAGATATTGGATTTGCATTATGTAGACAAGTAATGCAGTGGTTACCTTTTGAGAAAAGCTGTGGTGAATTCTCTAAAATCCATGAAAATCAGTCAGAATAATGCAGATATTGGATGGTTTTGAATCATTTAATTGATCAAAATTAGAATTAGAGGTTATATTTGGCAAAAGAATTTTGAGATAGAAGCAGAACTAAGTAATGTGCTTTGTATCCAAAATGAATTAAATGATCTCTATTTCATGGTAGAAACCTTCCACTATAGTTGGTTACATTTGTTTAGGAACTGTGAAACTATAAGGCCTAAGTCTTGTTAAACTCACTTCCAATCTAACATTGATTTGCAGGCTAAACCATTGTTACAAAAAGGGAAAGGAGCCATTGAAGAGTTGCTTGATCCTCATCTCAAGTGCAGTTTGAGATGCTCGAATCAGATGGCTCGGATGATTGAAGCTGCAGCTGCCTCTGTTACAAATGAAGAATCACGGAGACCCAGCATATTTGAGATCATTGCAATACTGAAAGGTGAAGAAGAACCCATTCTGTCTAGAAGGAAAAAATCTAATTTTCTAGGTAATGGATGCGTGATTGATTGTTACTCTCAATCACAAGAAACAAATAGTGAGATGAAAAGTCACTTGGCTTTGGCAATGCTAGGAGTTGCAGAGTTTGAAGATGATGATTACCTTTATGGTCGTTAAAACATGACAACCTTGAAAAATTCTCTGTTTTTTCTCCTTTTTGCGATGATTCTGACTAGAGTGTTAGGGATTAGATGTGAAAATTGTTGACGATGTAAATAGAAATAGGAGCTCAAAGAAGGATCGTTTGTGTGTAGATATCTTCCATTTACCTATCCCTTTTCTCAAAGGATAAAGTGTAATAGATTTTCATTCAATGTTGAAAAAACTCTTCTATGTGATTCTTGTAAGTTTTTTATCTCAAGCATATACATGTTTAGATGATATGGGGGAAGAGTATTCAACTATTCATTTCAATGTAGGTCCTGTTTGAGATTAGATAATCTCAATTTGGAGGCTAGTCACCTACTTCTGGAGTCAAGGTCAAAATTATTACCTTATTATAATGCATTTGAGAGACCATGCACAAAAATTTAATTACAAGACATAATAGTACAACTATGAAAACAAGTCTAATATTAGAAAATTCCGAAGAGGTTAACATCATGGTTAATCAACCTATCATTGTCATTTGTCACGTATATAAACTTCGTAGACACACAAGAACAACCATTGTTTTTTCTCTTTTAATTGATGATAGCATAACACATTGAGAAAGGGGATTCAAGTTAACAAGTTAAAAAATCTTGGCAACATCCTTCATCAGACCTCTGTTGGCAAGAGCAAAATCTGTGAACTCCTCATGGGAAATGAAGCCATCACCATCAGTATCAATCTCGGCCATCATGCGTTGCACTTCATCTGCAGTAACTGATCCAAGTGTTTTCAGTGAATCTCCAAGCTCTGATGCAGAGATTTTGCCATCACCATTGGCATCGAAGCGCTTGAAAATGCGCTCCCTTTCGGCAACATCTCGTGGATCATCAGCCATTGTAGAATGTGTCTGTATGAAAATCAGTTTCTTCTGGTTTTCAAGTTACAGTGAAAGGGGAGATTGAGAGGTCAAGGGGCATAGAACTTGGTTATTAAAGAGTTTGGGAGCTCTCAAGTTAAGGTTATCCTTTAGTATCGGAGGTTCCATTTTGGCTAACAATACACCAAGTCACCAAATTAACATAGTTCACAACTGATTTACCGGAGGTAGTTATGGTTGAAAATGTTTTACTATTTGTTTTGAGTAAAGGAATTGAGGTGGACTTGTGTAAACAACATTATTGTTATCTTTACGTTTATTATTTATAATCACCCACAACTGTACACGTGACCTTATTTGAGTTCAGTCTAAAAAAAGTTTAAGTAGATTAACCTCAAGTTATATAAAGCCATCTTTAAATTGTTTAGAGTTGTGAATGTAATATTCCTTCTTATATTACTCCTATGATTAAGTCTATTTGAGAAGAGTAGTAACATTTTTTTTTACATTTCTACGCCTTCTACTTCTCTTTTAAGGGTATCGTTTCTCTTTTGAGAATCTTGCAGACCCCAAAAGGATTTGCTTGATCCCCTGGCCCCTATGTTAAATTATGACCAGCAAAAGAAGAATGATATGATATTTGATTTGACCAATCTCAATAGATGTAACGTATAAAATCGATTTGCGATGTAAAAGGAAAAAACTAACAGTAGTTCTAGACAAGTTATTTTCAGTGTTGTCTTATCTAAAATTTCTTTCAATTTTTGGGTTAAAAAAGTATGGTTAATTGGACCATTTGATTGGCACCATTAAATAAAACGTTAGGTTAGGATGAAAAGCCACGGCTTCCAATTCCATGGATGGTTATTGGTTTGTCTTCCCAATTAAATTAAACTCAGAAATGCTAGAGGGGAGAAGATTTTGTACAGATCAACTAACCCATAGATTTTGTGGATGTTGCTTCCACATTTATCCAATACCAAAGATTATAATTCCCTTGGTAGACAATATCAGTGTGCAACAATCTGAACTGATTAGGACATTTACCAAGTAATTCAAACAAAATTGTTCTTATTTACTGCAAAAGTTACAAAGAATTTGCAAGAAACTAGAGGACTATTGCATAATTAAAGAGATTAGGTTATTAAGTTATGATACGGATTTAAGCATGGCATTGAGGACAGCTTCCTTGGTGGGCAAAGCTGGTATTGCACCTCTCTCCGTCACCGTTATTGCACCACAGGCATTGGCAAACTTTAGGGCATCTCTCAGTTGTTCTTCTTTCTGCAATTTAAAATTAAATGCATAGCTCTCAGGTATAAGATGTAAGGAAGAAGGGAATGAATGTAATTAATTAAAAAAGAGTAAATTAAAACACACCAAAAGGAAAAAAGAAAAAAAGAAAAAATGTTAGGGAGGAAAAAGGAAAAGCCGTATTCTCTTAAAGTGGGTCTTCCAAGCAGGATCATGTGTTGACAAGAGTGACTTTGCCATCAAATTTGTTCGCGTTAATGGCAAAGCGATTCTTTTTCTCCTCCAAGAGGTGTGTCACTTAAGTATAAATGGATTATTTCATGAGAAAAAGTAGTTTGCCTACCTGAAGCAAGGAAAGATCGACAGCTAGTTGTGATAAAATTGCAGCCACAAAAGCATCACCAGCACCAGTGGTATCAACTGCGTCTACCTTGAATCCCTTCACTCTACCACTGAAATCCTGCAAAGAAATAGATAGCAGAGGTTTTAAAACATAATTCCAAGGAAGAATACATCATAACTAACTGAATAGTTGTTAAAGAAGTTTCCTAAACTCTTCAAAATTAGAAGTAGGACACGTGGTGTGAACTTCCATCTCCCTTAAATAGTAAGCTAGCTATATCCTATAGGTTAATATGAAAGATTATCATTTAAAGGCCATCCTTTCCAAGCAATGCAGCTTATACAAGTTGTTCATTAATAGTTTCTGACGGAAAGATATGGATGCCAAGCAATTCAGTAGGAGAGCTATGTTATGTGCAAACTTGCATAGTTTTTAAGGGATAACAAGACTTTGTCTTGGTATATGGGAAATTATCTATCTTACTTGTAGAACAGTAGAATAGCTACGTGATTACATTTTTGTTTGCTCTTGAATTAACCAAAACAGCAAAATGATTGCTTCTTCTCCTTCTTATTTGTTCTTTTGGCTCAAAAAGAAAAAAAAAATGCTTCCTTCATTCTACTAGAAATCTTAGATTGGTGGAAATGATAAGGGTGCTTTCAAGCAGCAATAATTCAATTGTCATCATCATCATCTTTAAAAATACACCAGAAGGAGAACAGAAGGGAATGTGGACACATGAATTGAAAAGCATATTACAAAAGAGAAGCTCTGGTCGGCTTACCTTGGTGTAGTACCTGCAACCATCTGCACCTTCAGTAACAAGGAGTAACTTTAAATTTGGATGGAATAATTTACGAACAACAGCATCATCATATGGATCTTCTCCTTTTGTTAGAAAAGAAATTTCTTCTTCACTTATCTGAAAATAGTTATTAGATTGGTGTCACTAAAGATGGTATAGCTTCTAAATTTTGTACTCCTCTCTAGAAAAGGGAGCAAGAAAAGTCTTTTGTGAACAATAGGATATATTATATATGCCCCATTGAAAGGGTAAGAACCTTAATGATATCAGCAGTCTCCCATATACTCAGAATTCCTTCTCTGGCACTCTCTGCAGAAGGCCATAGAGGAAGCCTCAAATTAGGATCATAAGACAGAACCACACCAGCATCTTTTGCAGCTTTTGCTGCAGCTATGTGTGCTGATTTGCATGGTTCTGTTATAAGACTTATAGAACCATAGTGAAAGATTTTGGCCTGCCAGAAAAAAATAACAGACCGATATTATTATGATCAGTCAATGAATCTAAAGAACCGAAGTTGAAAACACTAACAGGAACATAGACAGCATGCATTTTGATGTTAAACGTAAATAAAAGAATCCTGAAAGGAAATCCTTAGACTATAGCAACAGTGATGCCACATCAGTAATCAGAATAATAATTGAGATTCATGTCCAGTGAGTGGGATATGGTAAAATTCCAAAACCTAAAAAGTACTATTTCAAATATGTGATTTTAAGTAACTGAATCAAGCTGAACTAATTGTAAAAACTGTTGAAGGGTAAGAATATCAAACAATTCACTCAGTAATTCTTTCACTTTGATTCAATTTCTATAAACATTTTTAATACTATGAATAGCAGTTCTGTTTTACCTTTTGTATTAAGTCAAAATCAAGTTCAGATTCTTGAAGCATCATATCAGCACTAGGGTTACGGTAAAACATGAACTCTCGTTCCCCATCATTCCTCAGTGTAACAAATGCCAATGCAGTGCGTGCACCAGGGTCAAAACGCAACCCTTCATTGTTTACATTATTCTGCTTCAATATATCAGCAAGCATATAACCGAATTCATCCTCACCAACCTGGTCATGTTACACAAAGCATTATCTATACCAAACTCTAGGAAATTTCAAATAATAATCTGCTCTTGTAAATTAATGGCTTAGATGGAAAATCAGCTATAAGCATATAATTATGGACAAATTCTATTCTTTGGCACCGATGGAAAAATCCATGAAGTAACAGATGATAATACATTCATTCAGCGTGAATCCTAGTATAAAGCAGCTACTTGCTCAAGCCAAAAGGAATACATTAGTAAAGACAGTATGCCTGCCAAGCCGTATTAGATTAAGCACATAGCAAAACATGACTTAGGATCCTTAAATTGAATAAATTAGTATTTGGACACAAGAACTTTAGGGCTTTGATATGATCACTCAAACAAAAGAGGAATGAAGAACAAAGAAAATCACATAAGCCGGAATGAACATCTGGAAAAAAATCACGATTCAGATATTAAAAGTAAAGTAGGCATACATGCAGGCAGAAAAAGAATACACCTAAACAAGAGACTGAAAATTAAAGACAAGCCTTTTCCAAGCAAAGTCTGCCTGCATGCGCCGCGGTGGGGGAGGGGGGGAGGCGGGGTGGTGGTGGGTTGGTTTCAAGCAAAGTAAATAATAGCTGTATGCTTTAGTTGCACATGCCTCCTACACCCATGAAGACAAAGAACTTGAATTTAGTAATTTAATACCTTGCCAATAAAAGCGGCTGAACCACCTAAACGAGATATTCCTACGGCAACATTAGCAGGGGCACCTCCTGGAGCCTTTTTAAATGCAGGTGCGTCAGCCAAAGAAAGCCCACTGATAGTCGGCACAAAATCAATCAGCATTTCCCCAAAACATACCACAAGGGGTGATACTGATTCCTTTGTTTCAGGTGCTCCATCACCAGGATACGCATTTCCTTTAGACACATCAATGTTTAGATATAAACATTTAGTTCTCACCTCAAAAGACGTGAAAATAAATTAAGCAACTTAACAAGACTCAATTCATATTTAAAAGCTTATCAATTGAATGCATAAATTTCAAATTAAAAAAAAAAGAATTGCCTACCTGTGTTTTCTTGTAATGGACCAAAAGAGACTTAATTCGATCAGTCAATGGTGTCCAATATCATATGTAATAAAACAAGCAAGCAATTCAAGCACATTTCTCCAATTTAAGCTTTCAATTACAATGCACAACCAAATAAAAACGTTCCCAATCAAAAACAAACACTGTTCTAGCTCTTGATCCATCAATAGTGAAACCAATTGAACACTCCACCAAAAACAAAATTGATTAAGACCCACGAGTTAAATACCTTTGACATTCAATCGAAGAGCAGGTGGGGAAAGAGGGCAAGAAAAAGCCGATGCTTTGACTGTGGGTTGACTGAACTTCACCGAGCTTCGAGGGTTAGAAGCCACACTTCTGAAGCAAAAGGCATTAGAGTGAAGAGCCATCAAACAACCACTGCCTCGGAAACAACGTCTATATTCGAAAAGCACTTTAAAAAGTTCTCTAGGGGGAAAATTGATGAATGAGAAGCACTTAAAGCTGTGTAATCACTATGTTAGTGCCTTTATGGAATTGATGGAAGCGTTAAGATTGATGGGTTAGTGTGAAAAATGGGGATAAGATATGGGAATTGGCTTTGGAATTGCCGAAACTAAACGAAGACAAGGCAAAGATTAGACTGGGGCAGTGAAGCAGGCTTGTTGCGCCTATGTGTGTTTGTTCAGTGGCGGAGAAGGCAACGAGAAATATAGTTTGATGCAGTTATTCCCCGCTTCTATATTTTGGACAACCAACAAACATTGTTCCTTAGCTTTATTTTCTTATTTTAATTAACATAAGTTTTTTGACAATTATTTTGGGTCGCTCAAATAAAAATATTTTTAAGTGGATAAAAATTTATATAGTATTTTCATATTATATAATATATTTATTTAATGATAAAAAAAGATCTAAATGTAACATCTTGATAATAGAATATATAATGCTTAATTATTATCATCTTTCATTAAAAATCACTAAGTGTTGTGTTATATTAAGATAGTGAAATTAAATAATGTGTACTTGAGTGGTACTAAAATTGTTCCTATAATTTGCACACTTGGAATCATATCTAAGTACCTAAAAAATTACTAAGATAGTGAATCTATTATTTCTTGATAATCTATATAATAATCTATGTAAGTTATTTGATCTATATATTTTTTTTATGCTAAATAACCAATTCTCCTTATTGAAAAAAAAAAATTAGTACATCACTTAATGGAGGTTCAAAGATCTCCTACAAATTACTCAAATCTTCCGTGGAAATACTCAAATACATTATCAACCAAACATAATTCCTAAGTGATTGATATACTTGTTTTAAATTTTTTTTGATGTGTGATATACTTTATTTAACTTGTCATAGATGTTCTTCATGTAGTCTTCTGCAGGTGCATGGGGATGGGAGAGATCCCATTAAGGTTTTTGATTTGTGAAGGCCCAGCCCAGAGGTTGAGTTTTGTTTTGAGAGTTAGGTGGCCTGAATAAGACATTGGAAGCCTCTCAACCCAATTAACACAATTTGGGCCCAGGTAGTCCAATTCAAGAATCATCATCTCCACTCTTGTGTCACACTCACGCCCACAACCATGGTTTCTGTTTATGACCCGTTTACGATCAAAAATGAAAAATAAAGTAGAAAACCATAGTTTCATTTTTCTTGTGCAAGTACAAATTTGTGGATAGAGAAATTGACAAATTCTTTTACTTTCTAGTTCACTTATGTTACTTTCAATTAATGTCATGCATGTATTCCATAATTAATGTGCAGCATGGTGACTTCTCCAGGTAACCGCCTCTAAAAGCTCACGTAAGTGCTGGCTTCTTGGTGTGCAAGTTGTAAAGACTGATTAAGAGACATAAAGAAAGAGAAGAAAGACAATATGATCTGGACATGTGAGAAGAACTAGACACTGCAATGTGGGCATGTGGAGGTGGTTGACACACTCACCCTTTACACCGGGGACGCCACAATCACTACTGCCATGCTCTATAACTTTATAAGCTTTGTTTCTTCTTCTTGTTGACTTCCTTATGTTTCAAGAAATAACTAGTTGCAATCCGTATAAGTCAGAAATAAAAAATCTACTAACAAGCGTATAGATTATCTGGTAATGAGATATTCTAATTTAACCAAGGGTCTCGGGTTCGAACCCTTGGATATACAACTGTGTCGATTGTGAGAGTTTTGCCACTTTTGTGGTCTTTCCCAGCTCAAATCTAGATTAGTCTGTCGTAGCCCAAACACCGGTGGGTAGCCAAAAAAAGAAATAAAAAATGGGAAGAGAGAGACAAAAATAATTAAAAAAAAGAGAGTATATACAATAATTATAAATAACTTTATTCACATAAAAATAACTTTATTTTAAGCTTATATAATGATAACTTAAATTGTCTTTGCACATTTTAAATCTCAATTTATTATCCAAATTTTATTGGAAATAAAAGGGACCTTAACCACATCTACAAAATGCTAATGAAGATCAACTAATCTCAATATTATATGTACTATTTTCTTACAACACTTACAACTATTCAACTGTCAAAATGATGTTGTTACATTAAGTCTATTAATTATAGCAGGTTGTCTAGAGAATCCAAAGAAACAAGACTGTTTAAGCCCCGATGATTTAAAAAAAAAAAAATCAGAAAATTTTAACAAATTTAATTGAATTATAATATTGCTACGTGTACTACAAATAGAAGTTAGGTGTACCAATTCAATGTGAAAAAAAATATAGGAATCCAGCAAGTCCACGCGTTTCGTTTTAGAAAAAGAATAAAGGAAACAAAAAAATAAACAACATGTCTTTTTTTTTTTTTTCCTTAAAAAAAGAAAAAAAGTATTAAGTCCACGCGGGAACAGGTATTAGTCCCGATCATAATCTCCAAATCCTAATCATGGTAGTTGTAAAGATTAGAGATTACAGTTACTTCCCTTTCACTCTCAATCTCATAGTAGAGTAATTAAAAATTTAAAAGCCTTTCCAAAGAAGTAAGAATCCCGTGCACTCCATCATATGTTTCTCAACACGCGTCCTGACTTTATTCGTAAGTAACTACCTCTTTCCCTTTCAGTTAATTTCCTTGGCACGCCACTTATTAAATTCTAATAAAGTCTAATACTCTCGAGTACTCCTGATCACCGCCTTTAACGCAGAGCCAAAATTCCTCTTTCTTGGGTAATATCTCCAAACGCGTTTAGGAAACCGCGTAAAACGCCTTCTATATATTGCGCATGCGCCGTGTTTCAGGAGAGCTGAAACTGAAACAAACTCTCTTTACTGCTAGTAGAACTACACATTGCTATTCTGCTACTGTGAAACGTTTCGGCTCCATGGACGACGAGGTCCGCAAGATCTTCAGCAAGTTCGATAAGAATGGCGACGGAAAAATCTCCTCTGCCGAGCTCAAGGAGATGCTCCTCACGCTCGGCTCCAAGACGACGTCGGAGGAGGTCAAGCGCATGATGGCCGAGATCGACAAGAACGGCGATGGCTACATTGATCTGAAAGAGTTCGCCGAGTTTCATTGCGGTGAGAACGATGGCAAAGTCGCCGGCGATTCCAAGGAACTCCGGGATGCGTTCGACTTGTATGACCTCGACAAGAACGGATTGATCTCCGTGAATGAGTTGCATGCGGTGCTGAGAAAGCTAGGGGAGAAATGCTCGTTGGGTGACTGCCAGAGAATGATCAGCTCCGTTGACGCCGACGGCGATGGAAACGTGAATTTCGAGGAGTTCAAGAAGATGATGACTCGCTAGTGGAATCAAATCAAACGGTAGGTCTTCGTAATTATCGATCACAACAATCGACGATAGGTAAGAAGGGTTTGGTTAGCGCAGTATCAAGTATGAAATTGTAGATACAGTAGTTAATACCTGCTGCTGTACATCTCAACTCTGTTAGAGTATGGTTAGAGACATAGGGCTTGACACCATGTAGGAGTAGCTTTAACCTTTTTTTTTTAATTTTTTTTTTTTTTTATGGAAGTAGCTTTAACCTTTTGAGTCATGTTGATAGGCATTTACTCTATTTCAGCCTTCAATCTAAATTTTAAAACCTTGTGCTTCTCTTCTTGTTGCCTGAAGAAATCTGACCAAGTTTCATGCACTGCAATATTATGGAATTTTTGAGAAACAATAATTTCAGAGAAAAATAAAAATAATAGGAAAAAGAGAAAGGATAGGAGTTTCTTTCTTTGATTTGACTATTTGAGCACCAGAAAATATTTGATTTGTTGGTGGTGGTTTGGAGTTGTCGTTTCGAACAGAAGGAGAAACGCGTGAGGGGTTATGGGACCACCGTGGGTGGAAATAGCAATAGATAATAGCTAGGGCCTACGGGTGTGTCATTTATGTGTGCCTGACTGCTGAGCTCAACGCGAAGTTGAATTGGTCTGGTCAAACACTCGTAACAAGACCCACCAATTGGGGCAACTAGGTCACAGTTTTCTTCTGGTTGAAGCCATGTAGGTCATGTCCTTTTCCTTTTCCTTTTCACTCATTAAAATAATAAATTTATTTTACCGATGATAAATCTTTTTTTTTTTATCAATTATTATTAGATATAATTCACTCAGAAATAAATATCAATAAAAGAGCCCATTAAGCTATCTCACATAGATTATAAAGAAATGGAAGCCCAGATATTGGGTTTTGAGAGTTAGGTGGCGTCAATAAGACTTGGAGCCTTCTCAACCCAACTAAGACAATTTGGGCCCACGCCCACGTAGTCCAATCCATAAAACCACAATTCAAGAATCTTTTACGGGGTTTAGGGGAAACTTAGGCTGAAATCCAAACCTGCTTTTACACGCTTGCTTTGTTGAGTGGCCTCTTGAAGTTTTTCTTTACCAAAAAAGAAAAAAACAGTNGTGGCCTCTTGAAGTTTTTCTTTACCAAAAAAGAAAAAAAACAGTAAATATAGGCTAGTGACAACATATACATTTTTTTTATTATTATGAGGTATTATTATGTGATACCATGATGATGCACAAAAAGGCATTCTCAAATTTTACCAGAGTGATTTTCAATCCTTAAAGTTTAGGGTAATGTGAAAGAGGTATTATCTATTAAAGAAAGTAAAATACGTTGAGTGGTGTAAAATGATTTTTTATTTGAATATTTAAAAATATAAAAATATCATATTAAATCATCTTTTTTACTACATATGGAGAGGGAGAGCATATTTGACAAACTTGGGTTTGAATCCTTTCATGGAAAACTCTCCTTCCAAAAGGAATGTATTACTGCCAACTATCTTTGCCTATAATTCAATCAATCAAATAACATTAATTTGTTTCTCAATTTCTTCATTATCTTTGTTATTATTTGAAGCACTAAAAGGACGTGCAATTTTGAAAAGATAAAGTAAATATACAGAGTTTCAATTTGATCTATATATATAATTAAATTAAAACAGTATCACATCATTAAAATAATAAAAATATTTTACTGACAATAATTTTTTTTTTATCAATTATTATAATATATGAGCTCCTCCTCTAATGCTCTTAATTAAGAACTCAACTAGCGTACATTTGCTCCCCCATCTTTATTCTGGTCTGGACTAATCTCATTATTTTTTCTCATGTTTCGATTTTGCAGTTTCTTCATTTTCCTGATTAACTTCTTCAGGTTTCAGTTTTTCAGGAGGTGGGGCAATGTTTTCTTCACCAACTCTACTATTTCTTCGTCTGGAAAACGCTGCTCGCATTGTTCTATGATCTGTGCAGCGAAAAGGAAACAAACTAATGATTATCAAGCATTAGAATAGACCAAAAATGGGTAATAATAGTAATAAGTGAAAGTTTAATAAAAGGAAGCAAGGTGGTGCAATAAGATAAGGAAAACCTCAGGGGCAGAAACTTTTCTTCTTGAACCTTTGGTTATCAACTTATCATGTATAGCTTATGCTCACTAACTGTTGATTACAAAGGTACATAAAGTTGACTCTCTTGTTCAGACCAGATAAATCAGAAGGTATGGGGATTATTGTGAAAATGCAGGCATTAACTTCCTTTAATCCTACCTACAAAAATTGTGCTACTTAAATATTACTGCATGTCAGTTTGACACAAGGTTTCAGCCCTTGTTTGTTAAAGCAAAGCAACATATTTGTTGCATCCAATATGGCAGATAACCGAAGACACAGCGTTTCATTTATATCCAAACACTCGTTAAAGAGAAATATGGATACAGCTAAAAAGTGCAGTGCTAAGATAACTTCAACAGAACCTTCAATATAGAATGGAGCACAAAAATAAGTTTGATACTCATAGGGAAAATTTCAACTGCAGCAGCTGGTCTATTGTTTATTATATTCAGAACCTCAGCTTTTGCAAGTTCATGTCTTCTACAATTTCCCAAGAACTCGTTGATGTTCTCTCTTGTTTGATCACAAGCAGCATTATTAACCAAATAATCATAAACCTATTAAATGGGTAGAATAGTCATCAACGTAAACAAATATACTATGTAAAATATGGTGAGCGCTAAGCTACCACTCCTTAGGTGGGTTTAAATGAGACTTACTAATTAATTTTAATGTTATTGCGAAGATCTCAAAAAAAATGAGTTATCCAGTATGTGTAAACATACACAATTTCTTACAAAACGTGCTAGGAAATAACTTTTTCAAATTTACTTTTTAATACGTTTTTTTTTTTTTNTTTTTTTTTTATATTGTGTCGTTTTTATATTTTATAAGTAATTGTGTATTTTGTTATATACTATGTGATTTAATTTTTTGAGATATTTGTATTTATATTAAAATCACGCTGTAACTAAGTCTCACTTAACTGAGAAAGTGTAGTGTTATCACCTCAAATGGGGATGGTAGCTTAGCCTTCATCGTAAAATATAGCATCCTAGTTAAAAGTATCATATCGCAGACAAGGAAATAAATTTAAAAACTCAACCTTGTATTTAGACTGTGCTACTGCGGCAATAACCCTTGTTGGGTCTTTTGAAGCTCCTTTAGCTCATAAGAAGTCAAGGACTTCAAAATTTGTAAGTGCGTTAGTGAGAGAAAAATATTACATTCCAAAACCATAATCCAAGTGAGAAAAATTGAGAACAAATTACCAGGAAGCTTAAAGGTAGAAACATACATTTTCATCAGCAAGAAATCAGAGATTGAGTAATGACTGCACTTGCAAAAAGAAAGCCCGTCCTTCAGCAACAAAAATAATAAAATAATATGGGGCATTTGGAATTACGAATACTTGGATTATGAATGCTGCAAAGTGGTGAGGATAGTCGGTTTAAACAGTAAAGGGAGAGGGGGAAAAAAGCTACCTTTGCAATTACCAGAGGATGATCAACGCAGTTGAAGGGAATACTGGGAATTTGGTGGATTCGTCTCTAGTTATGCTTGAGCTTGATATATTTTAGATACCAAGACAAAAATATAAGAAATATCTCTCAAATTTGATGTGATGATTAAAAATTTATAATTATTGATATTTTTATTAATTAAAAATATTATAGGCTTAATTTTATATACTTTCTTTTAGTAATAAGTAATAACAGTATTATATATGTTGTTCGCATTACAAGAGCTTAGGTTCATCTCAAATCTGATAATGTGGTTTGATGGAGTCAACTAAGTTCAACACTCCTAGAATTAATTTTGGAGTAAAACCAAAGAAGCATGAATTCAATTTGCACTAAGTAGTGATGTTGGATTTTCTTTGCACAAGAGAGACTGTCGACTTAATGAATTCGAAGTCAAATGATATTTAATCACCAAGATGTTTAATGAAAATTTATATAGTTGCAATTGAGCAGACATAAAAAGTAGTGAAAGAAAATGCAGAGAAGAAGGCGAGGAGTTAAATCAGGAACTTTCATTAGTGGACATTAGTATTACAAGCAGAAGAAAAATCTCTAACTATTGTAACTTATGTGAGACCTATACTTAACACAAGCACAGCTGATTTTCAATGTTGAACTAGACAATCTCGACGTAACCGATTCTGAATCAACTCTCCCATTTTGTATTCCTCTTTGAAATGTTGTGGACGCAACCCAGCTGCTTCTAGGATATATGCCTTGACCTCTTGGAACCTTTCTTCCGATAATGAAACCTCAGCAAGAAGTCTCCATGCATATGCTTCTGATGCACCATCAAAATCCTCCCTTCTATTCAGCACTATGTGTCCGCTAATCTCCCACACAGCAGGATTTACTTGAGAATTCAGGACCTCCTGGCTTACTTCTCCAAGTGCTTGCCTCTCTGCAAAACACTAATCATAAAAAGATAGCAAGTTAAATCAAATGCAGGGAGAGGTAAAATATAAACAAAGCATCGGAGAACATCAAATTGCAACTTGGTTAAAGTTCTATCAAAGCACCACATGTATATCTTGGTTCCTAGATACCCCACATAAATTGAACTCAAATGTTGACACCACAAAACTTGGGTATAAAGCAACTGAGATTGTGTAAGTTTACATATCCTTATGAAAACATATAGCCCAAATCTGTAAAATTTAAGCACCAAAACAATTGTACCGCTTGAGACATCAACAGACACATGTACAAAAAGTTTTAGTTTCTTCCCCGCAGAAGTGACCAAACCAAATTGTTGTACATGATCATTTGACCAAAACACACTGGCATGAAGCTAATAATATCACCAAAGAACTTAGATGTCCACAAATTATATTCCGAAACAAAAATATGGTCATAAGAAAGAATAGTACCTGAGGGAATACAAATATCCTCTTCCCACAGTCGGAGATGAGAACATTGAAAGGGATATTATTATTCTGAAGAAAAACAAGAGCACTAGCAACAGCATCAGATAGATCTCTTATGGTATTTCCACCCTCAAAAACAAGTCCTTGAACTGGATAGCGCAAGAGCTGAGAAACATAGATTCCTCGGGGGCATAAACCTTTGTCTACAGCAATCCTCTGTGTTGGGGCTTTCTCAACTGGGAAGGGTGTTGCTAAGTAATATGCCTGTACCAAAGTATGGGTTAACAAACAACCTGCAATACAAATATCCTATGAACTGAATTGTAACATGTCAACTGGATTAAGAAGCTTACTTGGAAGTGTAGATGATTGATAGTGGCAAAACCACCCAAGCTATTGTAACCCACTCTAAAGGATGTATCTGCAGCTTCTTTAGCCATATGCATAGCAAGTAGAAAGCTGTCGTGATCAATCCTTTGAGGCAAGCAGTCCAGGACATGAGGAATCAGAAGCACATGTCCATACTCAATTGGGCTCACCTGATAAGCGAAATTCAGTCATCCACTAGTCACTATGGTGCTCTAGCATAGCATGCATATAATATTTCCTTCAGAGACTGAAGAAGAAATGTTAATAAAAAATTTCAAAGGCATTAGCGAAGATAGAGTTGTCTGGCCAAAGTGTTTTGAAATAATCCACAATTTAGATATATAATATAAAGAGCTTGGGGCATTTCCTAATCATTAAGAAAAAAACAATTAATATACTTACATTTATGGCAACAACATTTGGAGATGTTGATATCATGTTAACTGCAGCATTGGGAACAAAATGGCTCCTGTGGTTAACACTCTGCTCAAACAAGAAGATCACTTCTTCTTGTCCAATTTTTTTGAAATTGAACTTATTTTCATCAAAGGGTTGCAGAACCTGGTCCACTCGGAACTCAGTAGGCCGTTTCTTCAAGTGGCGCCCTTCGTTCAGTTGTGCAATAAATCCATGTTTCCCAGGAATGATCTTCGTCTCACATGTTGTCACATCGTACCGGAAAAGTCCCCGGTTAATCCTATCTTCCCACTGTCCAAGCAACAAATTGTGTAGGAATGATATTTCACAAACTTCCTCAGATGATTCCACCAACCCACCTTCAATGGGAACATCACCATCTTTTCTAAATAAATAAAGAGGAAGCTTTGACACTGAAACCACAAATCAAAACAATATTCGTGAGGGGAAATCTTAAAGATGCAGATTTAACATCAAAGTAATATGCTTAAGTCAATAAAACTATGCATTTCCTGCTTCCCCACTTTTCCCCTGGTATAATCTGTTTGCTCTAATTTTATCAAATTTTGATTTGTTTGCCAATAATTCAAATTTTGAGAATACAAGCTTTGTTTTGATTCAAGCAACATTTCAAACTATAGAACTTCATAGCTTAAACAATACATGAAGTAGAATTTAATCAATTAATGTTTAGTTTATTTATTTTCTTCCTGTAACCAAATGGTCCTTCTGGTTTAATTAACGTCCAAGCATTGGTTTCCATCAAACGCAAATTTAATTGAGCATTAATTTCCAAATCCGGAAAAAAAAAAACAGAAATTTTATCTCAATAGAACAACGTACCAGATAAGCAGCACTGTCCAAGGCAATTCCGGCCACACCCAATTGATACCTTGTCAGAATCATCGTCTTGGTAATTGGAAACGACAGTGGGAACCCTCTTAATAGTCAACATCTTTAACCCTTTATTTTCTTTCTTTCGTCGGCAAACAAGAAACAGATCAATAACCAGATACCAAATCTTCCAAAAAATGAAAAATTTCTAAAGTAGAGGGAGGAAACCGCCACCGGCAAGGAAAAGCAGGTCGGAAGGGGAACCGCCGGCCGAAGGAAGAGAACCCCTGCCACCGTGCGGGGAAGGGGTTCGGGCACAATCAAGTGGTTGCTTGTTCAGGTTTGGAGATTGAATTGGCTTCTTGTTCTTCTTCTTGTTCAAATCTAAGCACTTGTTATCTCGTGAAGAAGCCGTGTTGGCAAAACTCACAAAAATCTGCGGCGAATCCGTTTTTCTCTGCAACTCTTATTTCCAAAATTCTATTTTGATTCAATTGATATCCGTGGCGGTGGGCGCGCCTTCAATTCATCTTGCCTTCATTGATCTTTCGAAACTATTTTTTCTTTGGTAAACTTGGTATTGAGAATTGTTAAAGTACATTGTGGAGCATCAATATTCTGTTTGGGCGCGAATCTCTGGAATTGGTTCTTCCCTATAACGTGGCAGTTGCAACGATATTGCAACTTTGGAAGCCCAAGTTTGCACACAGTAAGTTCATTTTGTTTTGGGCCTCACCTCTCTCTGAGTCTATTTTTGTATGTTCCATCTTACTGGGCTCAATAAAGGTCTTCAATCTTAGATTAGACCCAAACAGGCTTTCTAGATTTTCATTTCAGATATTAATTTGTTTAAGTTTATTGAAACTTTAATTTAACAACTTAGATTAATGCACATTACTAGTGCACACCTACAAGGAGCTGTGCAACTACACTTTATGCTCAATATATACAAGGGAGGATTATATTATATCTGATTAATCTTGCTAGACGTAACATGGTGGACTTAATTCTTAGGTTAAATATGTGTACGTGAATAAAGAGGCCCTTATACAGAATGATATATGAAAAGAAAGACAGAATCTAAATACACTAATTGATATATATATTTTTGTGGTTAATACCATAAGTATCTCTATTTTATCTAATTAGGCGTGAGACTAATTTCATTCGAGACTAACTGATTTAGTTTGTGCATTGCTTTCTAGTGGATGGCAACCCATGTTATCTTGATTGTTTCCATTTTCACCTCTATTCTCAAACACTCTAAGATGGAAAGTCCCAAAGGCGAAATTAATAGTGTGTTTCTGTGTGAGGTGAAATAGTGTAACACTATTCTTGTAGACTCAAAGGAGGGGGACTTTGAATACTCTACACAGTTGTATGACTGCTAGAGGCGTGGAGTTTATAGGACAACCAAACAAAATTGCCAACACTCTTTTATAATAGCTATTGCACTATATCTATAATTAACTCGATCGACAAGTAACAACATTTCCAAACGGAGATTGAAATGAAGTATAACAACACAATAAAATGAACC
This sequence comes from Cercis canadensis, assembly GCA_003255065.1. NCBI lineage: Eukaryota > Viridiplantae > Streptophyta > Magnoliopsida > Fabales > Fabaceae > Cercis > Cercis canadensis. Next base: position 472,780 of record QAOA01000580.1, on the reverse strand, counting down.
AAACAAAATACTGACACATGCAGTGACCAAGCAGAAGAAGCTTAGGATCCCTCCAGCCAATGATACATAAGCATGTAGTTACAAATCAAACCATATATTGGTGACCTTTTGCATGAACGATAGTAAATACAGAATGGCTAGTGACACAGATATAGTAACAAAGCAAATTAACAAAATGAAAGTGTGGTGGACCTGCTCCAAGACCCAATAAAACTTACCAGGCCCAGAAGAAGCATTGACCCAATAAAGCATACCAGGCCCAGAAGAAGCATTGGCCCAATTAGGCAGATAAGGCTTCGGGTTACCCGTCGTTTGCTATGGGCGATCCAATAACCCATCCTGGGTAAGGCATAATGCTCAGGTTTGTTTTCCTATAAATAGCCCCTGACACTCAAAGGTTAAGGGGGGTGGCTTTTTGAAATATCACTGTTAAGTCCAACTATACTAACTTGACCTTTGGAGCCCGGAAATAAAACACCGGACCGCGTTTCAGGTAATCATCGTGCGACCGACCTTGACACGGACCGACCTCGATTTCGACCGACCTCATTAACTCGGGCATCGTCACTTGGCGCCGTCTGTGGGAAACGCAGCTTTTCCAACACCTACAAATCTCATTGGCTGATCCTGAGTCCGACATCATGGGCACCAATGCCTCACCTACCCCCGACGTTCCGATCACTCCTGTTCGGGAGCGTCAAACCACTCCCCCCAGAGGCAATCAGCCTTTGGGCAACTTGGAGACAATTTGTGAAACTCCACTCGGAGAGCTCCGCCCTGAACAAGTAGGCGACACTTTGCAGTGCCTTCTGCAAGAAATCCAAAACCTCAAACGGGAATGGGCGGAAGATAAAGCCGAAATAGCTGACTTCAGAAGAAAGCAAGACTCTTCGAAGAACGAACGCACCGACAATACTCCTCTGTACCGACCTTCTGCCGAGACAATAGGCAGTGGCTCAAATTTTGTAAGTAGTCGGCCAGCAACCTTCCGGACCGACCCTGAAACCTCTTTTCACCCGCGAAGAGACAGTTTCCCCGGCCAAGATGGCTCCCCCGGGCCCTCTCAGACTAGTCCGGAAAGACAGAGAAAAGTAGGTCGACATCCATTTACACGGCCTATCATAAACTATCCAGTACCGGTGGGTTTCCGATTACCCTAGCTCGAGCCTTTCGACGGCTCCTCCGATCCTAGAGAGCATTTAGAAAACTTCAACTCTATTATGCTCCTAAGCGGATCGACCGATGAAGTCATGTGCCGGGCCTTCCCCACTACCTTACGTCGGGCGGCCCTCCAATGGTTCTCGAACCTTCCTTCAAATAGCATCTCTAATTTCAGTCAAATGTCCGAACTCTTAATAGCCCATTTTTCTACTAGTATAACCCATCAGCGCTCCTCTGCCATTCTGGCTACCCTCAAGCAGGGGGAACTGGAATCCTTGAAAGACTACATGAATCGTTACACCAAGCTCTCTCTGCAAGTTCGGGACCTAACCGATTCGGTGGCAATGCATGCCATTCAGGCCGGACTCCGACCTGGTCGCCTACACGAGCAATTGACCCTTGATCCTCCGGAAAACTTGTCGCAGCTTCTGACTATAACCTCCAAACACATAAACTTAGAAGAAGTATTGGGGGAGTCAGACAAAAACAAGAAAGACAAAAAGCCTTCGGACGACCGCAAGACAGGTTGGAAAGACAAATCCCCTGTCCGTCCCCGATTCGAGTCGTTTACTCCCCTGAATCAATCGAAGGCTCGGATACTCGAGGAAATCTGTCAGACTAAATTAGCCCAACTCCCGCAACCAAAGGGCGACGTAGGAGCAGACAAAGAAAAATATTGTGCTTTCCACCAAGGTCGGGGTCATGATACTAACGATTGTCGGCATCTTCGTAACCTCATCGAAGACCTGCTCCGCAGAGGTTATTTGCAGAAATTCCGGGCTGAGAACTCTACCTCCACCCCAAAGCAGCGGAGCAGGGATAGCCAATACCCGTCAAGGTCTCCTCAGAGGAATTCTACTCTGAGGCCGCGAAGGCAGAGAAGCCGATCCCCCTCCCGTCGGCAACCTCCTCCCACTGAGGACCCAAGGCGCAACGCAGCCGGAACAATAAATACCATTGCAGGAGGATTTGCAGGAGGCGGGATATCAAAATCTTCCAGAAAAAGGCATGAGCGGGCTGCAGCTAGATACAAAAGAGAAATTCTTCACACTAGTTTATCTAGGAGAAATAAGGATATCACAGTTATATCCTTCTCAGACAACGACTACGCAAGCATCGATCGAGATCACGATGACCCCGTAGTCATAACTTGCTATGTGGCGAACTATGAAATTCGCAAAGTGCTGATCGACCAGGGAAGTTCGGCTGACGTCCTTTTTTACCGAACGTTTCAGAAGCTCGGTATACCAAAATCCGACCTAGAATACTACCCTGGAACCCTCATCGGATTCTCAGGAACCCAGGTTGAAGTCAGAGGAACTATTACCTTGCGAGTCACCATGGGGGAGTACCCCGACCTCGCCAACGCAACGGTCAGATTTCTGGTGGTAGACTGCCCGTCTGCGTATAATTTAATCCTTGGCCGACCTTCTCTTAACTCCTTGGAGGCCATCGTTTCCACCAGGCACCTCTTGCTAAAATTCCCGACCCAGTCAGGCAAGGTAGGTCAAGCACGGGGAGACCAGCTTTTAGGCCGAACGTGCTACAACATCAGTCTCGCTATAGACTACTCTCCACTGCCGGCCAGCCAGGTAGCAAACCAAAGTAAAGCAAGCGGTCAAGTCCCCATTCAAGAGCTCGATAATAGAGAATCAACAGCTGCATTGCGCCCAGAACCTCAGGGGGATTTAAAATCTTTCCAGGTCGGAGCAAACGAAGATCAGACGATTCAGATAGGATCCTCCATGCCCCCCGGAAAAGTCAAGAGACTTACCGACCTCCTAGCAGCCAACGCCGATCTGTTCGCTTGGACGGCTTCGGACATACCAGGTATTGATCCAAGTTTTATCTGCCATAAACTTGCTATAAATCCAAATGCAAAACCTGTTTCCCAGAAAAAGCGAGTCGTCGGCCCCGAGAAGCAGAAAGCAATTCAAGAAGAAGTGCGAAAATTGCTCGATGCCGGTTTTATCAGGGAAATACCTTATGCGACCTGGCTTTCTAACGTCGTCATGGTCAGAAAACCAAACGGAAAATGGCGAATGTGTGTGGATTTCTCCGACCTCAATAAAGCCTGCCCCAAAGATCCATATCCGCTCCCTAGCATTGAAAAACTTGTTGATGAGGCTTCAGGATACAAATTCTTAAGTTTTATGGACGCCTACTCCGGTTACAATCAAATCAAAATGCATCCAGACGATGAGGATAAAACAGCGTTTATTACCGAGAAGGCCATATACTGCTATACGGTAATGCCATTCGGTCTTAAAAACGCTGGGGCAACTTATCAGAGGTTGATAGATAAGGTCCTAAAAAACCAAATCGGCAAAAATGTAGAAGTCTATGTTGACGATATGCTCGTCAAATCCAATACAGATGACGAACACATTGCACATTTAGAGGAAGCATTTCACGAGCTCCGACGCCACAACATGCGGTTAAATCCTTCTAAATGCGCTTTCGGAGTCGAAGCCGGGAAATTCTTGGGTTTCATGCTCACGCACCGGGGCATCGAAGCAAATCCCGATAAGTGTCAAGCCATCATAACCATGGAACCACCAAAAACCATTCGCGAAGTCCAAAGACTCGCGGGAAGAATTGCCGCCCTGTCCAGATTTATGTCGAGGTCGGCTGACAAAGCGCTCCCTTTCTTCAAAGCACTCAAAAAAATTAAACATTTCCAATGGACAGAAGAATGCCAGCAGGCTTTTAGCCAATTGAAAGAATATTTAAGCCGCCCGCCCATTCTTTCTAAGCCAAAGGCAGGGGAAGCATTGTTTCTATACTTAGCCAGCAGTCATCAGGCAGTGAGCTCGGCCCTAGTCCGAGAAGAAGCAAACTCACAGTACCCCATATACTACACGAGCCATGCCTTACAATCCTCCGAGCTTAAATATCGAAAGATTGAGAAACTTGTTTATGCTCTCCTCCTCTCCGCACGACGTTTGCGACCATACTTTCAGAACCACATCATAACTGTCCGTACCGATCAACCGATCCGGCAAATACTCCAGAAACCCGACCTAGCAGGTCGTATGCTGGGATGGTCTGTGGAACTTTCTGAGCACACAATTAACTATGAGCGAAGGGGAGCGATCAAAGCTCAAGCCCTTGTCGACTTCATCGTTGAACTCACCCGACCTAAAAACACCTCCTCTGACCCGGAAAATCAACCCGCATGGATACTCTCGGTTGATGGATCTTCCAATTCCAAAGGAGGAGGGGCAGGAATAGTGGTCGAAGGACCAGAAGGAATACTGATCGAGCAGTCTCTGCATTTTGATTTCCCGGTTTCTAACAATCAAGCAGAGTATGAGGCGCTCATAGCCGGCCTACGTCTAGCTCAAGAGTTAGACGCCCAAACTCTCAAGATCCAAACCGACTCACAGTTGGTCGTAAGTCAAATAAAGGGGGAATACCAAGCTAAAGACCCCCAAATGGTTAGATATCTAGAAAAAGTGAAAACCTGCATGGATAGCTTCAAAACAGCGGAAATACATCACATTCCACGAGCAGAAAACGCACGAGCTGACATACTGTCCAAACTTGCCAGTAGCAAAAAATCCGGACACAACCAAACGGTCATACAAGAAACCCTCCTTCATCCAAGCATCGTGTCTGATGAAATAAGCATTCTAGATAAAGAACCGACCAACTGGATGACCCCTATTATCCATTACCTCAAAACAGGGACTCTACCTCAGCAGAAAATCGATGCTCGGAAATTGCGAAGAATCGCATGCAACTATTGCTTAGAAAACGGCATCCTCTATAAACGTGGATATTATACCCCACTCTTGAAATGTCTGGCCCCAGAGCACTCCCTCTACGTCTTACAGGAAATCCACCTAGGCATATGTGGTCATCACATAGGAGCACGTTCCTTGGTAACCAAAACCCTTCGATCTGGCTACTACTGGCCAACCTTGCGAGCTGATTCTGCAAATCTTGTCAAAAAATGCGACAAATGCCAAAAGTTCGCACATATCCACCAGGTCCCGTCCTCCGACCTTTCCACCACGGTGGAACCTTGGCCATTCTGCCGATGGGGCCTCGACCTCTTAGGCCCTTTCCCCATAGCGGCAGGACAAAAGAAATACTTAATTGTCGCAATAGACTATTTTTCTAAATGGATTGAGGCAGAACCTTTGGCCAAAATCACAGCCAAGAATGCTAAAAAATTCCTCCAAACCTTTATTATTTGCAGATTCGGAATTCCGCATACAATCACAACGGACAACGGAACCCAGTTCACCGATCAAGGATTCCGGTCTTTCTGCACCGACTTGAAAATACGGCTAAATTTCACTTCGGTAGAACATCCTCAAGCTAATGGACAGGTTGAAGCAGCCAATCGGATAATTCTGGATGGGCTGAAAAAGAGATTGGATCACACCAAAGGCAACTGGACGGAAGAGCTCCCATGGGTATTATGGTCTTATCGGACAACATCTCAGACCTCAACTAAAGAATCGCCTTATAAACTCACATATGGGGCTGAAGCAATGATACCCGTTGAAGTCGGAGAACCCAGCTTCAGGAGAGAACACTTCAACGAAGACCAGAACCGAGAGGCGATGTGTACAAACCTGGAGCTACTCGACGAAGAAAGAGAAAAGGCGAAACTCAGAATGTTGGCATATAAAGAAAGAATCACCAAGTATTACAATGCAAAAGTCCGACCTAGGGATTTCAAACCAGGCGAACTTGTCCTCCGAAAGGCTGCCATCACCAGAAAGCACCTCACAGAAGGTAAGCTGGCCCCCAACTGGGAAGGCCCATACAGAGTGCACGAGTCCCTTGGAAAGGGAGCATATAAACTCTTGACAATGGAAGGAGTGCCGATTCCTCGAACTTGGAATGTAAGCAATCTCCGTATATATGAAACATGACGTTTATTGTTTTGGCAAACTGATCTAAATTGTTTGTAACCTCCAACGCGAGTACAAACCGATCTAAATTGTTTGTAACCTCCAACGCGAGTACAAACCGATCTAAATTGTTTGTAACCTCCAACGCGAGTACAAACCGACCTAAATCGTTTGTAACTTCCACCACGAATGTAAACCGACCAAAAAATTGCATCCTATAACTTCAAGTTCAAACCAATTTAAAAACTTGCCGCCTATAGCGAGTTCAAACTACGATTTAAAAAATTCACCTCATCCGAATACCGTGGGGCATTCAACCAATAGGTTTTTTACCTTTTTATCATTATTATCATTTTCCGAGCATACAAATCTCCTTTTGAAATTCCAGTTAAACCGATTTCTTACCTTTGTGAAAATTACTGAAAGAAACCCATCGCAGTAATGTACGAGTAAAATCGAAATCATCAAAAAACAGACTTGTGCAAATAGTTATAAAGTCGGAACCTGCTCTTTCATTATGTTCAAAAAGGAAGTTACAAGATTATGACAAAAAAATAAAATTACATGTCACCCCCCTCCGTCCTAGATAGAATCTCATCTTCGCCCTCGGATGGGGTATCATAATCTTCTAAAGAGACCTCGAGCTGAAGAGCTGCATCTTCTCCCTCGACCTCCTCACCCTCGCTCTCGTCAACCAGCTGACCATCTTTTATTTTCTTAAAGTAATCCATCTGGTCCCTGTTGAGATCGGAGAACTGTAGCCTCGCTTGAGCAACAACATGGTCAAAACCCTCCTTAAAGGCGGTAGCGTAGTTTTGCCCGATTTGAAGCTCGGCACGGTCTCTCTGTCTCAGTTTCGATTGGCGAGTCTGGGTGATTCGGCGAGTCATTTTGTCCCGCAGCCCGACCTCTCTCTTCTGCACCTCTTTGGCGAGAGATAGAGTCCGTTCTATCTCTCTGGTGCCCGCCTCATGGTGCTCTTCCAGCTCTTTAATATCAAGGCGGAGTTGCCTATTCTCCGCCTCGACCTTGTCCCGGGCTTCCAAGGCAGGAGCCAGTTGTTGAATTTCTAAATTTTCTTTCTCCTCCCTCAGAAGCCGGTTCTCATCTTCCGCCTTCTTCAGTGCCTCCAGAGCCGAATCTTTTTCGACCCGGAGCAATTCTTCCTCATCTTGTAGCTTTTGAAGGGCGGTAAGATCTCCTAGTCTCTTCTGTACCCCTCGTATGGCAGCAAGGTCTCGGGTAGCATTAGCGAGGAGGTACTTCAGCAGCTGGTCCACCGACGATTGGCCAACTCTCTCCTCGTCGGACGCCGGTATAATAGAGTCCACCCTATCCTGAACAGGAAACAGGGTATTCCACAGTGAGTGACTGGCATGGTTATCATCACCGGTCAGAGCGGTGGCAAACAAATCTAGAGGTTTGACCTCAGTAGGGGCGCCCTGTCGAGACCGGCTCGGTATTTCTTGTCGGGCCCGGTTAGAAGAGGAACCAGCTCGGGCAGTCTCCTGGTGGGAGGACTTGTGTTTCTTCGACCCACGCTCTCCCCGGTCCCTCCTCCTAAGATCAGCAGCCGGATCCTCCTCCATTGGACGTTTCCCCCGAGCCCGGTCCGCCGGGACCACAGTCACCGGTTCAGCTGCAATGGCTCTCCCAGGTTGAGGCCCAGGCGCCGGGATTTCCTCCACGTCTCGGATGACCGGGCCACCTCTAGGAACGACCCCGCTGAACTTAGCCAATGTGGACAGCCTCACCATTTCTTCCTTGCTGATTCTTTCGTCTGCAAACACAAAGGAAGATTCGGTTAGCTATATTAAAACAATTCATGATAAAGGTAACACAGTCAACTATATACCGACCAATTAAATCTTTTGCTTTCAGCTTGACTTGGCTGGATTTGTTGTACGTTAGCCCGGAAATAATTCTTATTATCCGACGAGCTTCTGGATCGTACTCATCCATAGAGCGTGCTCGTCCTTTATTTACATATCGGACCCACCTCAAAGGAAACCGGGGTTTCCCGTACTCATCTAAGAAAAAAGCCTTGTCCGGCCGAGGTACCCCATCCCAGGACGGAATTGTCACGCGGAAGAATTGATCCTTCCACCCCTTAGCCGATTCCTCAAAAAGCTTCATTAAGCATAGTCGAGGTCGGCTAGCCACGTAAATAAATTCCTGGTCGGAATCTTTCACGTCCTTTAAAGCAAAAAAATGAAAAAATACATCGACTCGGGGGTCTACTGTTAGCAGCACACACATATTCTGGAAGGTGCGAAGAAACCCCCACCCGTTAGAATGAAGTTGTGAGGGAGCGGCATTTATTGTCCGGAAAAACTCCATTTCAAACTCAGTCAAAGGAAGCTCGGCTCTAGCCCTATCCATATACGCCAAGTTAAAAACAAAAAAATTATTGTGAGGACAGTTCTCACAAACCGGCGACTCTCTAGGGGAGGCCTCCAAATCAAAATGGTGGCAGTTCCAGTCTATCTCTGGAAAATTATTTTTTAAGTTTTCTATATCCCTAGGGCGAATAGAGGATCTAGTGGTTCTAATCGGAAAGCTAGCAAAAAAAAGAACTGACGTTTGAGAAGGAGAAACCCCAGCACCATTCCCCCTAGAGCATTCTGGATTATCTTTTCCCGAAGAACCCATTTTTTTGTGAAAGAAAAACAACTCACCAGACGAGGATTTAGAGCAGGGAAAGATTGGGTAGCCAAAATCTACCTCTTCTCGCAAAACCGAGCTTTAGCTTAGTGAAGCGTGAGCCTTTAGTTCAGTCTAAAACTCTCCGACCTAGCCAAAATCTCAAAACTTATTTTCGAAAACTTGGGCGAAATCAGAAGATTCTCTATTTATACTAACAGACATCGCTATCTAACCGTCCATATCTCGTAAGATCTAACGGTCAGGGGAACGCCGTAGCAAACTCGGGAAGTACAAACGTCATATCCGCAGCAGACTTCCAGCCTCGAGGCGCGCGATCGCCAGTGGCCATCATTACCCCCATATTGGAAACACCAATAATAAATGCACGCATTGCAGACTAGGAGACGAAGAGACAACGACAAGAAGTCTTTTTTATCCCGACCTAAAGCTCGGAGATCAAATAGCTCTCCGAGCCCTTGAGGGGCAAGTGTGGTGGACCTGCTCCAAGGCTCAATAAAACTTACCAGGCCCAGAAGAAGCATTGACCCAATAAAGCATACCAGGCCCAGAAGAAGCATTGGCCCAATTAGGCAGATAAGGCTTCGGGTTACCCGTCGTTTGCTATGGGCGATCCAATAACCCATCCTGGGTAAGGCATAATGCTCAGGTTTGTTTTCCTATAAATAGCCCCTGACACTCAAAGGTTAAGGGGGGTGGCTTTTTGAAATATCACTGTTAAGTCCAACTATACTAACTTGACCTTCGGAGCCCGGAAATAAAACACCGGACCGCGTTTCAGGTAATCATCGTGCGACCGACCTCGACACGGACCGACCTCGATTTCGACCGACCTCATTAACTCGGGCATCGTCAGAAAGAAATGAAAGTGAAGAGGTAAATATTAATGACAATACACATGATATTTAGACATATATTGGTGAACTTTTACCTCTTCCATTTTCATTCTTTACATTATTAATGAACATTATTAAACATTCTAATTAGATGGAAAATTCCATTGAATCGTGTCATCCAAAAACTCTGCAGTTCTTCTAGGGAAGGGTGCCCCCCCAAGTTTTGTGATCATTCCAGCAAGTTCTTCGTCTACTTTTTCCCTCATCGCCGATCTTGTCGTCCAGAAAACTCTCCAACCACTCTTTCCAATTCTCTGACAGTGATGAATTAGGAAGACATGAGTCTCCCACAGAGATGGTGCAGTACTGCATTCTCCCACACCATTATCTTTTGCAAAAACAGGTTGTACGGACTCTTTTGCACCGTGATCGTTTGTTTACATAGGTAGTTTCCCTCTCAACCATGGCGAGTTTTGGGAGAAGATACTAGGTTTAGGCTTTATTACTACGTGAGCTTTCATGGTCTCCTTAGTTTTCTCTTTCTGGTCTTCCTTTTTAGAGACTGTCTTATTACGCAAATTGGTGTGCCAATAGTTCTTCACATCATCAGCTATTCTTCCTGAAAGTCTTCCTGCAATCAGGGACCATCTACGTACATAGGAAAAGATTTTGTTTAGTTTCTCAACTCAAAATGCCAAGAATCTATGATATTTGCCCTAGCTCGTATGTTTAATCAATCAATTTTATTTTTTACATTGATCTTTTAAATTATGTTGAATTTTTAAATTTTCCTTTGGTTGACAAATAATTAATTATCGCATGTTGCCCAATACTCATTTTATGTTTTTCAATAATTGTAGCATATTAACCAATCATCTTATATATGTCAATGAACATCACAGAAGGCAATTTTAAAAATTTGACAATGATTGTGACTCATTTAATTTTTATTTTTTTTAATGATCACCTAAAATTTTGTAATTTGAATATCTTAAAAATAATTGTCTCTTAATACTTTTTATTTTTAGGAATAAATGATTGAACCATTATTCTTAGTATTAAAAAAGACTAGATACATCATCAATTAAGCTATTGTTCTTAGTCTAGTGCTTACCTCAAAATCTTTAACCTAATTCAAATGCAATAAATACTACAAGGTTTGAACCAAAAACATAATTAAAACAATTTAAAGAATAATAAAATTAAAAATAATCCTCATAAGATTTGACATACTAGGTAATTAGGTGCTGAACATGTTATTGCTCTAGTAGATATATTACACAAGATTGACACACAAAGATGTTTAAACAGCAAAAGTGTGCATTGCCATTACTGTCTCCACTCACTAGTCATGCCAATCTATTGATGAGAAATCACTAGAAAACAGCATTCCAACATGTTGAACAATTTATAAGATGGATGTTGTGATCTAGACACCCCTGGAACCAGGAATGTCAATCCAATGCAATCGGAGCTTGACTTCACCAGATTCGACATTTCTGAGTCTAAGAAACATGTTCTGCACAACTTTGCCATTTTGCAACACAATTTGGCTCTCCTCAGCGAGACAATTTTGGCGGTTAGGTTGTATTCTTGTGATTATAGTTCCATCTGGAATCCCTTCCAACCGCATCCTTATCGCTTCCAGAAACGGGTTAATATCAAACTCAGCATCCCCCATTTTGTCATCCAAGCTAAATCTGTCTTTGTCATACACAAACTGCAATCACAGTTCACAATCAAACATGTTTTAACTTTTCATGCTTTAATGCTGCAAATCTAAAGCACGTGGGCACAGATACCCATGACTTCATTATTCTAATGCCATACTTACAAGTTGGACAGGAAGATGTGGATCTGCAATGGATAAAGTCAAATCATCATTCCACTCAGGATTGATATTCTGCTTCACAACCCGAGTCTTCAGTTTCTGCATTACCCATTCAATGGAGTTCTCAGTTGAATTCTATGTATTGTTCAAGATTTATAAGCCAACAGAAAAAAACTATCCAACTTATTCTCATCTATGTATCAATCCAATTACTCAGATTATATATTTCCTAGACTATAAAACTGTATAATCTCTTCATACATTAAATTCAGCCACTCTTTTAACGCCTTAAATAAGTTAAACAGACGAATTATATGTACAATAATGATTATAAAACAGCCCAGAAATTTACTATCTAATCAAACTGATGCGTTTATAAACTCAAGATTAGGGAATATGAAACAGAATATGCTGTTGTTGATTAGTCAAAATCTGAACCTAACAATCTCAGCGACCCAACATAAGAGGAGTCCTAAGCTAATGAATGATTAGACTAAACAGAAGAAATCAGACGCAGAAAACAGCAGAGAATTGAAGCCAGAAACAGAGTCAACAAGCTCGTGAGACAGCAACACAAAAACAGAGAACCCAAATGCCAAACAAGCCACAAAAAACCACAGGCGAATAGAACAAAGGTCAAGGCAGTCTCATAAGTCATAAACTCCAGCAAAAGTGAAAGAAACGCAAAGAAATTGCAGAATTAAAGTTACCTGCTTGCCCATTTTGATAATAACATAAGGGTCGCTGCTTAAAACATCCCTGACAGCGAGATTCTCCCCCTTGTGGACATGAACCCTGAGCAAACCCATCAAATTCTCCATTGAGAAAATTGGAGGTACCACAGCAGAGCAGAAAGAGGAAAAGGGTGAAGGGGGAACTCAGAATCAGTCTCCAAAGGAGAAAAGGTAGCAGCTACTCTCTGATGATTAAGGCGACCTTGTCAAGTTGCAAATATCTATACCCATGAAAAAGTCCAAGTCTTCCTAATCAATTTCCTTTTGTTTTTTCTTTCAGATGATTTTGTAATTAATTACCTCCATTACAAGTAATAGAAATTAATTATGGCAGGATCTGTTTAGATGCAAGTCACGCGCAGAGTCGACTGTTTCTGTGTTGGTTCACTCGCTTTGGCAAAGTTTGCGTTTTTTATTAACTATTGGCGGTTCGGATTTGGTGTTGAATTCGGGTTTTGTTTTGTTTTGTTTTTTTTGGGGGGGGTGGTTGGGGTAAGATTCGATTCCTTGAATGGTTTTGGGTTTGTGACTAGATAAGAATGAAAGAATAACGTTGGCTGGCTGAGGTTGACTGCCTTAACCGCTGGTTTTCCCTTTGACTCTCGCTACTTGGAGTTGGAGAGTATAACTTTGTAGGCTTCAAAGAATTTCTTCCCTTTGACTCTCGCTACTGAGTATAACTTTGTAAGCTTCAAAGAATTTGAAGTCCTTTTGGTTACTCCTATAGTCCTATCAATAAAACTATAAAAGTACACAATAAATTAATTAAATTGATGGTTTATTGAAATGAATAATTATCTAGAGTTATACTAACATAACTAAATAATTTGTAATTAAGTAATATTTAGATTGTTTTTAAAATTTTTAAATTTTNGGGTCGGCCTTTTTTTTTTTAAAAGATTATTAAATCATATTAATATGTGATTTTTTAACTTTAAATTTTAAACTATGTACTATTATAATTTTTTTAGTTACTTATACATATTTATTTTAAATTTACACTTACATACATTTTTTTATGGAAGTTTCTTAGATACTTTTAGTATTTATGTAGTATGTCATACTACATAGGAATAACCAATAAATGAATGACATGTGTACAAATTAATTATTTTTAAGTTTGTTTAAAAAATTAAATAAATTATATTTTATATATAATAAAATATGAAAATTATGTGTGTTTGACACGTCAGTGTAGTATAACATACTTACGTAGTATCATAGAATCCCCATTTTTTTATACGTCTTTGATTTTTTGTTTTAATTTTATTTATTACTTTATACATATTTTTTTTGTTTGATTAGATTCATTAATAATTTAACCTAAATCTTTGTTAGATTTTAACATAATTACAAATAAAAATAATTAAAAAAATAAGTCAACTAGTTTAGTCTCGTTGCCCGTATAAGGCTGGGCTTTGTTGGCCCAAATAAAAATGGGCCAATTTGGCCCAGCCCATTTCCCACCTATGGTAGTTATAACGAACGAACTTGTTCAATTATTATATGTAAGTCTAGAGCCTCTAGACTTGGATTCAATTAACTATTCGCTCCTCAAAATTTTGCGTTTACTTAATTATTCTTTGTAGACTCAATCATTTTAAGGTCTTTGAAAAGCTGATCACAAGTATACTAAATTAACAAGAAAAGAACTCAAATCAAAACCTCATGTTGGTTAACAAATTTATACATTAATTTTCATGACTTCAAGCTTTCTATGGTCTTTGTGAGCCTAACACAGTTGAACCTAGATTTGTTAACCAACGCATTTTGTGGAAGTTAATAGCAAGTTTAAAAGCATTAGTGCTATGATCATAAGTTAATTAATACTAGAAATAAAACCCGTGCTAATATCATGCCATACGATAATAAACGTCTTTTAAAATTTTATTCAATTGATTAAGCTTATAAACTCAAACACATGCAAACAATCCAACGATGAATAAGATAATTTAAATAAAAAATACATAGAGGACAACACTAAGAACAAAACTTGCTTCTCCTTTTACCTTAAGTCATTAATTTGTACATGTATGCGAAATCAGCATGGTTTTACTTTCAAAAATATTGCTTCAGTTTAAATAGTTAATATGCAAATAAAAAAGAATATGTAACAAGATTGTCTTATAATTTGTTTTTTTGATGATACTTGAGTGAAAATACTCCCCCTATTACAATAAAGGGCCCTTGCTTAAGATATATTTCTAACTTTTCCTCTCTAAGTCTCATTAAATCACTTCTTATACACTCTCTTAACTTTCTCGCTCGTTTTCCTTTCTCAACCCAATATGATTTCTCTCCTTTCATTACCGAGCTAACTTGAGTGTTGGAAAAGATGCTAGAGCTCTGGCTTTGACATTTCCCTAACCATACTCTTCTCTTTGCAAATCAGTGGACTTTCCGTCTTCAACATTTTTAATTAGTATCTAATGGTTTATCTTAATTTCATACCTGGCATGTTGCAGAAAAGCTGTTGCTTTCAGGCATTTTTGTCACTATAGAGACTTTAATATGTTCCTAATTAGTTTTCCATGTTGTTTTCTCATTAGCTAGCTTGATGTGAAGTTCAAACTTGCTCTGTAATTTTTTCTCATATCTTAATTTGCGCCTGACCATATGATTAATATATATGTATCTTCATATAACATCAATTTAATTAATATTTAAAAAGAAAAGATGAGTGACTATTTTCAAAAGTAAAAGTTTTCAAAACAAATTGATTATAAAAGATTTTTCAATGTTGATGGCTAATGACTTTTTGAAAATGGAAAAGAAAGAAAGGAAACAGTTTCTTTTATTTTAAAGGTCTAGTCATTATCAGGAGCAACTATCACAATTAATGTGGATCTATATCCAAGTTCAATACGCAGCCAAACAATTCTGCAGCATCGGAGGAACTTGTGGCGCCTTTTTTTTAGTGGAAGTGGAAGCAAACGGAGACAAAATCATGTATGCAACATGCTTTTCCTTGCAAAAACCAAATATAGTGGGACCTTAATTATACAACCATGTGATATATGTACCTGCTTTTTGTTGAGCCCTTTTTTCTTTTTCTTTTTCTTGTAATTTAATTCATTTGTTCCTATTTTCGTTCCAAAACTCTCTTTAAGTATCTCCTCAAATTTCTTATATACATATAAATACTTTTGCTATTTTTGTAATATGTCATACCACATAAAAATAGTTAATATGTGAATTACATATGTATAAGTCAACTATTTTTAAGTTTATTTAAAAAAATAAGATAAATTATATTTATATCTAATAAAATATAAAAATTATGTATACTTACTATGTCAGTATAGTATGACATATTCATATAGTATCATAAAATCCCTGATACATAAAATGGTGAATAATGTTAGAAAAAAGGAAATAGATTTTCGCACACAACCCAGTCATCAAGCAAGAAAGGTAATTGCGTTGTTGTGTAATTAATCTATTGTATTGTTGGTCTAAGTGGCAAACATGACACAAATAAACAATTAGCAGAGGAGAAATGATATATATATATATATATATATATATATACACACAAAATTATTGAGTAAAATATCTTTTTGGTCTTTGAAAAATGATTTTATTGTCACTTTAGTCCCTCATTTTTTTTATGCTAATTTAGTTCTTGAATTTATGTTCTATCTACCAATTTAATCTTCTGTCTGGGTCCATTAGTAAGGTTGAATGGAAATTTCCACGTGGCATGTTAAATTATGACGTGACAAGGTGACATGGCATTAAAAAAGAGTAAAACTCATTTTTGGTCCTTGAAAAATGTTTTTATTATCACTTTAGTCCCTCATTTTTTGTGTGCTAATTTAATCTCTAAATTTATGTTCTATCTGTCAGTTTAATCCTTCGCTTGAGTATATTAGTGAGGTTGGACAAAAAATTTCACGTGACATGTTATCACTGTCACTCTATCTCTCTTTGCTTCTCAACTCTAATGGCTGAACCTATGCTAGAAGTTTTGCTCTCAGGCCTTTTGGAACAAGTCAAGGATCATAAAGAGCAGTAGCAGTAGCTGCTCTTTCATAAGTTCTTACTGCTGAAAAGAACAAGCAATCACCTGATGCTTCTTCAATTTGCTATGGGAATATAAATGAAAACTTTAATAAACAAAAAATAGAAAGAAACCAACAGATTATTATCTAAGGAAAAAGAAAAGCAAACCGCCATCACCTCCCTCTATATATTTCGATTGCTCTTCTTTCACTCATTGATCTGGATTCTTTTTTCTCAAACCCATTTTGAATCTTCTCTTTTTTACCCTCCCTTGGTGACTCCCTTTCTCTTCTCTGTCTCGTTTCTCATTCTCTCGATGATTATCTTCTTCCCCCCGAATTCTCTTTCACTCTCAAACTTGATCAAAAGGCCTGTAAACATAGAGTCTTCAGTTTTGCTAATGATTTGTTTTTTTCTTTCAAATTCAGAGCAGCATTGAAATTGTGAAGATAATCACAAGAAGGTATTCGATTGGCCCCAAACTAGTATTGCTCACAATTGAAGATTCTGAATTATTGTGAAATAAGGATATCCTTTTTGTAATAATTGGACCAGTTTGTTTCTTGAAGATTCATAAGCTAAAACCATCTTTATGATGTTGCCATCATTCTGTAAATAACTATTGCTATTTTATTATAGACTTGGGCATTCTCAAGTCTTTTTCTTTGTATATTTGTATATTCATGTTGGGTTCTTTTGGCATCATCCAAACTTGATTAGAATCCCTTAAAGTCGTAGCAATGGTTCTCATTCTCTCGGCGCCGTTTTCATCCATTAGAGTTGTAAAGCGAAGAGAAATAGAGTGAGAATGATAACATGCCACGTGGAAATTTTCATCCAACCTCACTAACAGACCTAGGCAGAGAATTAAATTGAGAGACGAAACATAAATTCAATGACTAAATTGACAAAAAAAAAATGAGGGACTAAAGTGATAATAGGAGCATTTTTCAATGACCAAAAAAGAGTTTTACTCTTTTTTTAATGTTATGTCACATTGCCACATCAGCACTTAATGTGTCACATGAAAATTTTCGTCCAACCTCACTAATGGACCCAAACAGATGACTAAATTGACACAAAAAAATAAGAGACTAAAGTGACAATAAGAATATTTTTTAAGGACCAAAAAAAAAGCTTTACTCTAAATTATTTTATAAATAGGACTACACAAATTTTAGTTAACTTCACTTAAAATTTTATTTCTGTAACTCAAATCTTAACTTAGAAAAATAAATAAAATAACTTATAAGATGTTTTGTATAAGATTATTTCAAAGCGCTTATCCAAAGCATGTTGCTATATAAGGACTGATATTAAAATCTCATTGGAAAGAACACAATCTATATTTGCTTTGTAGACTTCTAACTGATCTCTTGCAGCCTCTACAGTTTTGTTCTTGCATTTTGCAACTGTTGCTAAGCTGAGTCCAAAAAGAAACTAGAACACATCGTTTTTATTTTCCTTCTCTTCATGCATCAGTTCCACATTTTTCTAGTCCTTTGACTTTTAAATGGCGTTTTTCTGAAGCAACCATAAGCTAGAATTGGGAGAAAGCAGAGACTCAAACGCTTCAAGCCCTCAGCTGTGGGGCCTAAATTTTCTTAGTCAAATATGAAATGCTTTGACGTGCTGGCTATTTTTTTTTTCCAAAAAAGAAAAAAATCAAGTTGTCAGGTCTAACTTTTAGTGAGTTTTCAGTTTTGTATAATTTTGGTAGATCGAATTAAATTTAAATGTTACTATGTATGTTATGTGAACTGTGAACAAATAAAAGATTTGTTATTGTTAATTTGATATCATTATTTTTTCATTATATAGATAAAATTAAAATTTCCAGTTGAAGAAGTTGAAAGAATAAAGACTCAAACTTAAAACTTTACTATATGTGCAATTAGAATGACGGTTTTGAGCTAACAATTGTCGGTTTAGCGGATAATGATAGAAGTATTTTGTTTATAAAGTATAAGTTCAATTCTCATTATTTACAATTCCTTTTAATAAACGATTTGTAAATATTATTATAAAATTTTATAGTAACCTATGATATATCGTAACCTTACAATAACTCACTCTAAAGTTTTCCATATCAAAAAATGATTGCTTTGAAAACATAAGGAAATCGTTTTAAACAACAGTAAATTTGATGAGTTAGGCTTAATTTGATGATCTGACATTTTCAGTTTCTTCTTGGGCCCGAAAGTGGAGCTAGGCCTACATTCAAGCCTGGACATTTTAAATTCATTGGCAATTCGGCATGACCCAAAGTGAGAAGCTCGCCCATAATGACCTCTATTCACAAGAACTCTCACTATTTTTTTTTTTTTTTTAAAAAAAACATTGATAGTGATAGTGTTATTTGCACAAGACCTTTAATATACATATTTAAAACATATAATTTTTATTATATTTATACACTTAAAATTTGGACCATTGACCTCAATATTACAATTCTACAACTTATTTACACATTTATAATAGTTTAAAACTTATTTAATTTAATATTACATTTTTTAAAAAATAAAAAACTTACAAAAAAATAATTTCTATGGAGTGGGCCTCACCAAACATGTCGTTTGACACGTGGCATGTCTCTATTTGTCAAATCCAAAATCCCGAATCAAACAAAGCACAGAAGTCTGATGGTCCCATTTAAAGGAGAAACAAAACAGCCAATAAAAACGTATAGTCAACATTTCAACTACAATTTAATGCCAGTGAAAACGAAGGGAAAAGGAGAATTGCGCGAACACTAGACATGCCATGTGTCAAAAGGCGTGTTCGGTGGAACCCACTTCACAAAAATTGTTATTTATTTATTTATTATTTTATTTTATTTTAATTTTAATTTTTTTAAAAATATAATATTAAGATAAATAAATTTAAAATTATTATAAATATATAAATAAATTATAAAATTATAATATTGGGTCAATCAGTCCTTAAAATTTTTCTATAATAATGCACATCAATAATTTCTCTTATTTCTTCTACTTTAATTTGGGAATTAGCTCTCTGCCATTGTTGAAAGTTAAAAGCTAAGCCACACGCTTAGTGACCATCCTTCATCATCCACTTATTCAAAAATTCTCACATGCTGATTTATCGAGCCCCGCTTTGTCACGTGGGCAGACATTTTATGATCTCAAAACGTGTCACCATCTCTACACTCCCAAAATATTTTTCGACCGTCAATTCCTCAGGACACTGCAACTCTGCAACTCGGGGGGCGAGTATAAACTATCAACTGTAACTAGAGGATAACACTCGGGGATTGTGGAATTCTGAACTCTAGAGTGGTAATCTTCAACTTCTTGATTCTCTGTAAGTGCTGAAAGATTTCTTTTTCCAATTCAAATTCATCTATTCTATTCATAAAAATGTCTGTAAGTGGAATTCTTTTCATTATATGATTCGTCATTTGCTGGACTAGTGATTTCATAAAAATGGATGACCTTTTTCATGTTTCTTTCTGAATAGAGCACGATTTCCTTTCAGGGTTTTCATTGTATGCCTTAAAGTATGCATTTTGATCTGTTTTAAGCAGATTCTGGTTCTCATTACAATGATCCTATGGTACTACAGGGAGAAAAGGAATCCCCTATTATTTATGTATGTAATTAATCCATATTTTGTATACTCATACCTATGGTTTTTAATTTTTTTCGCCTCCGAAGATTGTATGAAACAACTAAAGGAAAAGAAAGGGCAGATGATTAAGGAAAGAGGAATGACATTATTCTATGATATGGTTGTGATATACTGATTTCATCCTAACTTTCCAAGTATTTTTTATTCCAAGGTTTGCTGTATATGTTTCTGTAAGTGCCAACATTTGGCCTTGTTACACAATTGCTTGAGGATTAAATTGTGTCCGAATTTTATGTAGTTTGCATTCTATAGGATTCAACATATCTAGCTGAATAGTGCTGATGTTCCTCTTTCTTTTCTTTTTGGCAGGGAAAAAACCTCTCCGTGATGGAAATAAGTGCAACAAGGTAAGCATACATGCTATCGAATCAGTACATTAACCATCTGTTGAAGCATCATTATTGTTCTTAGCCCTTCCTTTGCCACCCCTCCCCTTCCCCCCACCCCCTCTCCCCTCCCAAAAAAAAAAAAAATGAAAGTTTAAATTCTTTCCAGATATTAGCCAATTCTCAATAATTATGTAAAAAAAGTTTATAATTATTGCGATTTGGAGTAGTAAGATTTTCTTTTAGTGCTATTGCATACATTCACTCCATTCTACTATGCCGTTGTATTTGAAGCTTATTAATAATACTAATTATTCTCATTCTTTTGTAATCTGATTAGGTGTTGTCTGGAAACACAGGCGTTATTCTTTTCAAAAACATTAGGATGCGAAAAGACTCAGAAACCTTCATATGATCTGGCTTCACAGAGTTCAAGGTGGGGGGGCTATCAGAGATTGTGCTCTTCATATCAAGCCTTTACCGCAGTGTATCCAAGAAGGCCTTTTTTCTGTCGAACGCATTCTATGCAAACTAATCTAGAGGTATCTGCATCACTGCAGTCTGAACATGATTCCAATGGAGATGAGGATGCATCTACAGATTCTCAAGAGGATACTTTGTCACAACCACTGACAAGTGAACAGGTTGTCTCTTCTACCCATGTTATGGTTGTTTTACATGCTCATCACTGGCAGTTGATTCTGACAAGTTCTCAACTTCTCATGCATCTGGCTTCAAAAAGATATATCTCATTGTTTATTTGATTTTCATATCCATGTTATTGCTCTCTACTTAAAGAGAGGATGCAACTATCATTATCTTTCTTTTCTGTCTGAGTATATATCATTTTTGCCTTTTAAAGCATAATAAACCGTTGGGAATTATAGAAAAATTTCACTATACCTTTATCTTATTACACTTTTCTGTGAAATTGAAACTCGAACCGGTTCAAATGATAGTCTCTTGACATTCCATTACACCTACATTTCAATCCCTATCTTACTGAGATTTCCTTTTGTTTGTTCTGTTTTTCTTGATTTGGTGAGGGGGTGTTTGTTGAGCAATGAGAGATTGGCCTGTCTTTGGTAATCTAAAAAATTAATAGAAAATTGATGCACCTTTATCACGCTCATCACTTGGGGATTCAGAACACTAAACGAGACTTAGGTTTCAAACCCGCCCTTTACTGGGATTTTCTTTTGTTTATTCATGTTTTTAATCTTCTTTTCTTTTCTTTTTTTTTNTTTTTTTTTTTGTTGTTGTTGGGGGGAGGGGGGGGCGCGCCACCACCTTGTATCACAATTAGTAATCATAATATAGAAAACCGATGCACCTTTAACATAATCATGTCACCTGGAACCAGAGCAATAAATAGTCTTGGGATTCATGTGAGGAAAAAGGAAAGCTAGAAAAGTATCTATTCTAGAATATGAAGTGCATCTTGAGATGGATTATTAATCTTTGGGTTATCTCTCGCATTTGCTGTTTGTTAGGTTGTTACTTTCTAAAATAAGGAAAATCAACTTGAAGGAATGATTCCATCATGTGAGAAACAACATTTCTTTAGTCTTTATTTTAAAGTGAATGTTATTATGGTGACTATTTGTATCTGGTATTTTCTCTTTCTTTTTTTTTTTTTTTTTTTTTTNTTTTTTTTTTTTTTTTTTTTTTTTTTTGTGGGAGGGGGGGAGTTAGAAATCTGTGACTCTGTGTTAAAAAGGAGTTCTTTGCAATATCCTGTTGAGTTATGATATTTCAAGGAGAGAAGCTTGAATTTCATACGGTGAACTTGCACTTTAAGTGCAGTAAGCTGGAATCAATTACTTAAATTATTCTCACATCCAAAATAAGCAATTACTACATCTTTGGGTGGAGTGATCACTCTTGAAAATGGTTTT
Source organism: Cercis canadensis (assembly GCA_003255065.1). Classification (NCBI taxonomy): domain Eukaryota; kingdom Viridiplantae; phylum Streptophyta; class Magnoliopsida; order Fabales; family Fabaceae; genus Cercis; species Cercis canadensis. Next base: position 450,803 of record QAOA01000580.1, on the reverse strand, counting down.
CATATTTCCAACTTGAATTAATACCCCTTATTTAGATCGTCTATTACAATTTTTTTTACAGATAATGGCACTGTTTGCTGATACTGAAAGAGCAAAGCTCACTAAGAAGCTTAGTGAAGCCAACCAGCAAAATCGATTCCTCAAAAGACAGGTGTGTACATATATACTAGATATATATCCGTTGCATTACTATTCAATTGAAATCTGGGTGCAATTTGTTTTTTTCAGTCCCTATTTTGTTAGTTCACTAATACATTAGAGGAATTGGATCACAATCTTATACAAATATTGGACAAATCTAATTTGGGCATTGTTTATATTGAGCAAACTTGATAGATATTTGGGATTGTTTTTTCATCATATGAAATGAAACATATCTAATGTATATACTAGAGCCATGAGATGGGTTTTATTGATGCAAGCCAATTTAGATGTAGCATCTACTTACATATGATGTCAATAAAACAAGACAATGATTTCATTAATTTCTGGTTATGTTGTCGGAAGAAAGAATTCAATTAACAAGAAACAAGATACAAATGGGTGGCATGGCATTTGAAAAGTACATCCAAGTGGAAGGAAAAGGTGGGTCTGATAAGTTCTTTTGGCTTTGACCTTCTTCATAATTACCTGAGATACTCTTATGTACATAAGGGGTTAATACGCTGAAACTGAAATCTCTCATCAATCACTAACTCGTGCACTGCTATAAAGTGGAAGTATGAATACAAAATAATTATCTTGGGAATACACTTGTGTGCTCTGTTCTTATCTTTAATATCACAGTTGTGCTTTTCTGTGTCAGTAATCAACTTCAATTGTAGTATGTTAGTATAGTTACTTGTGCATTCTACTTTTTTCTCTCTTTTTTTTTTTGTGTTGTGTTTCTGTGTGTGTGTTTTGGGGGTGGGGGATTTGTTACTGAACTCCGAAATTATGCTGATTCCTGAATCCTGATTATGTTTACACTTTACACCAATGCCCTGTACTGATCTCTTTTTTCTACAGGTGCTTATAAAGGAGGATGCATTGGTAAACTTTAAAAGTGAACTTGCTGTCATGGAGCTTGAAGTTCAGGTTAATTAAAACTTAATTGCGATTTTTATGCTTCCGAACATAGACTTGCAGTTTTCATTATGCACATTATAATTGAATCTGCTGGAACCAGTTGGTAATTTTTACTCTCATGTCTTACACGATTATGCCTATACCATAATATCCTTGATTTCATTGTTTTGAGACTTGAATCATGAATATCTATTGGACTTTATGAAGCTCGTTTGGCAGGAAGTATGTCACATTCCTTTAAATTTCCACTTCAGCTGCTAATCTGAGCCTGTAATTCTTATTGAATAAGAAACTTTTCATATATCTAAAAGTCTTTGCAGAAATCAGATTCTGATAACTACAAATTTCTCAGCACTGTGTTGAAAGTTTGATCCCATCATGATCATGGTCAGAAGTACCAATCCTCCTGCTCTAAAATTGTAATTGAGCTTCAAGCATAGTTAGCTGAAGAGGAAAACTAGAAATGTAAAATAAAATTCTGTGTTTGAAAAATATATAAGTACTGATTTGTAATTTTATAAATGGTTAAATATTAAAACTCTTTTGATTTTAATATGAATAAGACTAGAATGAGATAAATATACGTAATCTAATTGATTAAATTCAGTTTAATTCTCTAATCAATTCAATCAATTATTGAGCTTCGTAAATGTGCACATTTGCTAATTTAAGAACATGTGGCCCTGTTTTTCCTCAAAGGATTTTGTTTGTTGCTTATATAGAATTGTTCAAAGCTGTTAAATATCATATCCGGTGCAATGATGTTGTTTACTTTGGATGCAGGCTTTGGTCAGACTAGCAGAAGATATAGCTCAGTCTAGTATTCCAGAAGGTTCAAGGAAGATCAATGGAAAATACATCCATTCTCACCTTGTTTCCAGATTAGAAGGTATAATGGCATTTTTCCTCATATAATGTTTATGAGTGAGTTCAGGGAAATTATATGTTTATTTACATGTGGAAAACGTTTAGAGAACTTTACAGGAAGCCTTTGATTTTCGTTTTAATAAAATATTTTTTAAATTCTTGACAAATGATTGCCTCTTGTGTGTCTTTATGGTTTGTCCTCCAAAGCTGTACGTGAAAAATTGAAGGAACAGATAAAAGATGTGGATGCGGCACAATCCAAAGAGGTTCCTGTGTTTTGGTCTGGAATGGCTGAGGTAAACATGCAAGATGGTATTTCCAATAATGAGTGGAAATTTGGTTTGAATTATTGAAACTGTCTGTTGTTTATATTCATGATTTTCTCTGTGGTATCTCACACCTTAGCAAAACAATCTTTAATCATTGCTGCTTTTCTAAGGCATAACTGAAAGAAATTTTGGTATGCAACTACATATAGCTGTACAAGTTCTCCCCCTTCCCAATAATAATAATAAAAGGAGAAACTTCTTCTGTCATGAAATTCACATGCGATTTTCTTTCAAGTATCATATCAACCTTTTTTGAACTTGTTTTTGACTTATTTATGTATCACATCAAACAAAAGTGACATCCATGCACATGTACACTTGATTTTAAAGCTCTATGATTGAGGTGATATGGAATTGAGTAATTTTATTAGGAAGTATATTACCTAACAAGTCTTTGCATCACTAAGCTTTAGCCTGGTGTTTGGGAGTAATTGAAGAACATTTTTTGTTTTTGGGTTAATACCTGAATCCCCTGCTTTAACTGCTGTTTGCATAAGAGCGTGCAAGTTATGGGCACCTTTGATGGTTGGAGCCAAGGAGAGCACCTATCACCAGAGTATAATGGTTCTTACTCAAGGTTCTCAACAATATTGTTGCTCAGACCAGGAAGGTACCATTTTTTTGACTTGTTGAAGGTTTGACTTAACTTGCAACCTTTAGTCTTCTTCTGACCCAAAAATTTTATTTAGGTATGAAATCAAATTCTTGGTAGATGGTGAATGGCAGCTATCACCAGAGTTCCCTACTATTGGCGAGGGATTAATGAAAAACAATTTGTTAGTTGTGGAGTGAGACATACTTAGTTTGCAGTTCTAGCAACATTAAGGTAGTGATTAACTATACAGTTATTAGTACTTTGTATGGCTTATACAAAGTCCTAATTTTGGATTTTGGGTTGTTTATATGACTTATACCATGTAACCTGTTATATAGCCAGAACTGCGAAGAATATGATACATATGAATAAAGTGAATTGTTCTGATGCTTAGTTAGTATAAGTAGTCTGAAACAAATTCCTCTGCCCCCTCTGATTAGCTCCCTCTTCTGCGTTTCTTAGTCTCTTCTCCTCGTTTTCCCCCCTTTTTAGCCATAGTCTCTTCTGGTGTCTATCAATATACATTTATAACTTGTACACTACTGCATAGTGCATACCCACAAGTGGCACTATAGTTGTTGATAACCCAGCTGAGCTTCAATTTTCATATTCTCTCAAATAGAATTTTTCTCTTTTCCGTTCTAAATGTAGATTAGTATTATCTTCAGGACAATGAACTTATGGCTGTAACATAATTTCTTCATCCCATTAACAATGATGGATATAACTGGTGGTTCATTGATGGCCATGGATAGGACTTATTTTGTGAGAAAAGCCTTGCGTCTCCTTTTAGTCTTGTACTAATCATGGGTTGTTTAGATATATTCAGATGTAATCTCAAAAGTAGCATCTTGATCATCTCATTAACCTCAATATCAAAAGTTAAACAATGTTTACGCATTGATAAAAGTAGAGGAGCATTTTCTTGTCGATTGGTTGCTTTTCAGTCGCTGGTTAAGATTTTCTTAAGGAAAATGACATACACAAATTTTTGCTACAAATTATACGCTACTCTGAGCGCGCTCTCTTTCATTTTTCTTCTTGGAGAACCAGCAATTTAAAGGCAGGATGACAGAAAATTCACAATCTTTTGAAAAAGTTCACAAGCATTTGTTTAGGCAATTTGGTTAACAAGACAACGTTAACTCATGACAATGGGATGTAGTTTGTTTTGGGCTAAACTGTATTTAAACCTTATTATTATTTATCTTGCTCATAATATCTTTTTTACACCTTGGGAAAATCCGCATAGTTCCTACTCAGAATTATATAAGTCATGATTCTTGCTTGTTTTCTATTCCTTATCAGACCAAACATTTAAACAAAAGAATAAAAAGAAAAAGTAGAGGTCTAAGGACTCTAAACTAGTACAGTTCACATCAAGAATTCAACTCCATTGAAAAGGAATAATACTATTTACAAATTAATTATTTTCTATATCATTTTACACTATAATCATATAATAATGTCTCAAGTTTTTATTGCTAAGTAGACTTTTTATTTTTATTTTTATTTTTAAAAAANTTATTGCTAAGTAGATTTTTTATTTTTATTTTTTAAAAAAAAAAGTAAAAATTGACGTGAATCCCACCTGAGGCTGATAGCGTGATAGGCACTGAGACATAAACTGCATGGTCTCACTATCTATCCTCTCCAGCTCAAAGAAAAGAACAGAAAAAGGAAATATCCATGAGAGAGATGCCAGATTTATTAAGATATGAATGAACACAACTCTCATCTAATAGAATAATACCTTACCTGTCCCCTTCCCTTTACACTAGAAAGATGCAAATTTTACCTGCTCCAGAAAACCTCAAATACAAGAATTCTCCCCCCACTGACTAATACCTATCCTTATAATTATTTATTTATGCAATGAATTTTAATACCGACCAAATTTATTAATACAAAATTGGAAAGTAAGCAAATATGGACACGTCCTAGCAAGCTCTCTCTTTTTCCATTATAGAACAGAGCCACTTCCTATTGTGACTAATATTCTTTTTCTTCTTCTTGTTCATGCATTATACTTCTTCTTCATATCTCCATTTGGGTCTTGAATGTTGGCAATTTCTCTTCCTTTGATGCGCTTCCTCATTGCTTTCTCTTTGGCCGCGCGGGGCACCACCCTTCACGGGCCATCTGCCTCTTCCTTTGGATCCTGCAAAACAGCTTGGTACTATCGCTGCCTCGGTCTCGACCCCTGAAACGTTTCGCTCTAGGATAAAAAATCCTTTCTTTTGAATGTTTTTACGCTAAATCTGCTGTTTTCTTTGCTCTTTTGAATTTGATTTGAATTGGGTTTCTGGGGAATCGAAGAGAAAACGAAAATGATGAAGAGGGGTGCGTCTGAGAGAATTGTGCCACAGAAGACCAAGAATAAGAGTAACTACGATCAGAAATTGAGGGTCAACAGGTTCTTGATTACAATCACCATTCAGGGAAGTGCAGGGCCGATAAGGTTTGTGGTGAATGAGAATGATCTTGTTTCTGGGGTTATTGACACTGCTCTGAAATCTTATGCCCGAGAAGGAAGGCTTCCTGTTCTGGGTTCTGATGCAAGCAACTTTTTTCTTTACTGTGCACATGGATTTGAAGGTATTTTCGTCTACTTCTTCATTTGAATTTGATATATAAACTTGCATTCTTATTGTTTATGTAATTTCCTTTGTGAATGCTTATGTTGGGTCCCTATTGCTCACAGGCCATTTCTTTCATGAATTTAGTTTCTTTGTAGTAATAATTCTATCCCTTCTCAAGTTGTTGTTTGCTAATTTACATGCCAAATGCTTTTCTCCTCTTCCTGAACTCAGAAAGAAAAGGAAAATTTTCTTCTAACCGCATAACCTTACATTACATTTACAAGTGTGCACACCTACACAACTGGCTTCATCTGAGTTCACTAACCCCACTCCAAACTTTTTCGTAGATGTAGCTATCCAAATAGTTATGCACATAGGAGTTGGGCGTGTAGCAAAATTCTGTAACATACTATATTGTAAAGTTTGGTTCTGTGATTATAATTGATAAGCCAATGGGTTTTTGTTTAGAAATATTTGTGGTGGACCTGGTTTATTTGGCAGGTTTGAGTCCATTGGAGCCCATAGGATCTTATGGGGCGAGGAACTTTGTGCTATCCAAAAAGCAGGGGTACCCACCAAAAACAGAAGGCCATCCAGTGATGATATCTCAAAAAGGAAGTGGTGGCTGGAAGGCATGGCTAAACAAATCATTTCATTTCAAGATCGCATCTCATAGTCATCGACATATCATTAGCATGTGAAGATGTTTTTTAGTTCACTTGTCTTGTGTTCTGGATTGTGTTGTCGATGTAGCTGTAGCTCTAGTCACTATCTGATAGTGGCAGCTGTGGTACTAGTCCATGTGTGTTGTACAATGCTTTTACTCCCTGGAGCAATCTGCTATTCAAAAGCATTATGTTCTTTTTCCTTAATAATGCAATAGAGATGCTTGTACTTTGGAAAGTTATATCATTAGCTTCTATGCTTGCAACTTTTCTCTATCTTGACTTTGGACTTCACCTTTTGATTGCTCCTAATACTTTTGGAGGAAGAAAAATGTTCTATTATATGAACGGCTTAGTCAAGTTTGGAACCTAATGAAGCATAAAGCAGACTATGATTATATAGCCCGTTAGCCATGAAGTTAGTATGATAAGAGAGCATCTTATCTTAGATCATTCTCTCTAATCTCACTATTTTAATTTTCAACCACAAACTCTTTTGCTAAGTGGGTTCTCTGAAAATGAGACATTCTGATTAATTAATTCAATTTCCAGATATGGTTTCTAATTTCTTGGGCGCTTATCGTTATTGTTAAGCAACATATTTGGGTTATTAATAATTGCCGCTGCCAAATCTGCTCCATTGAGAATATTTTTTTTATTACCAAAAAAAAAAAAGAGAATATTTTTCATTCAGTAGCTTGATTAGGATGATTTGATATAATTAAGAGATGCTTTTGCTGATATTTATAAGAAACTGCAGTCGGTAATGCTTTTTTAAAGCTGCTGATACTCTGTTTTTTTTTTTAATTGGTTAGTGTTTTTGGAAGTATATTGAAAAGCTATTTCTGCTTTTTATCGTTTGTTTCGTCAAGAACACCCTTCATTGTTTTTTGTTATTTAAATGATATTTAGAAAATGAATTCTCAACCTTATATACACATTATATCGCTTTTTGACGATATTTTACAAAACACCAAATCATCTTTAAAAGTTGCTTCATTTTGAAAAACATTTGTAATAGCAAAATCACATATGTAGAATCAAACACGATAATATCTTATGATCTTAAAAAATCCAAAAATAATGAAGATACATATAAGTAAAATATCTAAAAAAAATATCTTATGATCTTAAAAAATCATCAAATACTTTTTTCAAAATACATTTTCTTTGATTTGAAATTTTTTTTTTTNGATTTGAAAAATATTTTTTTTTTAATTAAAGACAATTGACGATTTACAGAAATCCTATTTGATTACTATCAAGGATCCATAACTAGTAAACCTAAACATGGGTTGAACCCGGTAAAATTCGAATTGGGCCTGTGGTAAACAAGTGGGTCTGCAAATTTCTCAGCCCATCAGCGTTAAGAAAAAGGCCTTAAATTGTGTCCAAACACAGATCAGCCATCCATGGGCTTCCGCAGGCCCAAGTAAAGCCCAAAAATGCTACATCTTAATATTTTCTGCGAAAGCAACTCCTGCCAAAACCTTTTGATAAAAATCCAAACCCACTCAACTTTTTGCTACATAGCATTTTCAAAAGATATATTTCTTTATATTGTTTTTATTTTTATAATTATTTTTTAAAATTTATTTATGGTTTGGATGAAGTCTCGGGAGGTTTAGAAAGTGAGCTGTGTGATGGAGTTGGAACGTGGGCCAAGAAATGGACTCAAGAGTGGTCCAGTGGTCCTCAGTCCTTAGAGGCTGTTCCTTAGACTTGACTTGAGCATAGTGCTTTACGAAAAGAACTACTTTTTTTTTTTTTTTTTTTTTTATTCTAAAGAAAGAAACGTAATGTGTTGGAAAATAGAATAAGAGTATAGTTGGAAATAAAAATCTCAATTTTTAATTTAGTAGAGTATGCTCTTAGTTATAAAGCTAATATTTTCATTCTCCTTCTCAGATTTAAATCTTTTCAATTACAAATGTAGTCGTTAGTTAATCGTTATTATCCTACAAGTTAAAAAAAAAAAATACTTTATTCTTGTGATTAATATTAAAACCAAAATTGATATACGATTCTACTAGTAAGAACAAGAATGGAAAAAGAGAGTTGAAACTAGATACGTGAAAACGCGTTAATGGTAGAGAACCTTTTGTTTCAAGCTGGAATAATATTTCAATTTCAAAAGATGAAAATTGAAAAGCCAAGCATCATCTTCAACTAGTGGCATCATCTTTGATTTTTCCTTCTTTCAACCTCTTAATTGCGTGTGCGTGATTTTCGTTTTCTCAACCTCTACTTTACATTATAAAAAGTGCTGCTTCTACCAAAAAATAAATAAATGTCTACACGAACTTAGTGTAAAATCTTAGGACTGTTTAATGGTGAAATTTTTTCTTTTTCAAAAAAAATTGGAAATTAAAAAAATATGCATAAATATGTATAACGTTATTAATTTAGCAATAGTTTTAAAAATGAGAAAGGAGATCCATGTAATCACGTCAAATCTTATTTAAAAGATTTTTATGTGATTTACTTATTATTGTTTGTTAAAAATACATTTTTTTTTTTTGTAAATAAAAGTTTAGAAAACAGATAAGTTGCTTCAACTCTAAAGGGAGACACACCATAATTAATACATGCCTATTAACAAAGGATCACGAGTAAGATTGGCCCCAAATACCTTTTTATTAGTTTAAGTTGATTTTACCAATTAAGCCACCCATATTGATAAAAGAATATTAATTTCTAATTCCGAAGTATGAATAAAAATCTACTTTCATACAATATTTTGTTAATTACATTTTTCGAAAGAAAAAAGAATGCGTTGAATATAAAAAATAAAATAAAATAAAAAAGAAACCCTTTAATTAATGTTCATTTCAAGAAGAAGAAGAAAACTTTATGAGAGATGGGAAACTAGCCACTGTCGTTATATTTATAAAGCATATCAATTCAATTGATAGAAAGAATTAATTAATTGGAAGAATTAAGAATAAAAAATAGGGGACAAAATGAGGATCCAATTATCCGTCAAAGGATAGAAGGTCAATTCAAGAATTTAAAGTGGGAGGGTCAACTTCAATATTATCAAATAATTTTAAGGTATACACAGGGGATTGATGTAGAGACAACATCCAATAGCCAACGTTAATTTAATTCCTTCTCTATTAATTGACAGATCAGCTGTAATGCAATGAGATAAGAAAAAAGGTTCACTATATAATTAATTATTGTTAATTAATTTTCTAATGGGTTTATTTGATAAGAGAAGTGATTGATTGGATGAAGGAAAAACTTTTCCAACTAGTGGTAGTGGATGAATTGTGAGCTTGACATTTGACAATAGGCACTCAAAGCAGTAAACTCTTTTTTTTTTTTTTTAATTCAAAGGGAAATGAACCTTTTATTTGCAATAGTGGAGAATATGAGAATGTTGATCATGAATTACTCTATCGCACTCATGGGAAAAGGGAAAACTTAGAAGCAGTTGGTTGAAAAGGCCTTTTTGCACTTCAAAAGTGGAGGGAGGATGAAAATAAGCTTTCTCATGCTTGGAGGGTCCCCTATGTTTTCTCCAAGGAAGAAATAAACTAGTGCTTGATGATGGAGGTGAAGCCATTGTCAATTTCAAGACCCCAGTACCATAAAATTGTTTGCGATTGTGACCTTATGGCCAATTGCTTTGGAGCTATATATCAACCATTCATTTTGATCACACAAGAATAGCAGTGTAATGTGTTGGAAGGCAGTTATTGTCACAAACATAACGCTATTAATTATCAATGATCATTTTTTGTTGCCATTTCTTTGGTGCAATGCTTATGAACACCACCATTCTTATGTTGACTTGTCCCATGCCTGTGTTGGGGTGAACTCATTACTGTCAAAACTTTGCTGGGACTTGGAACACTTGGCTTCTATACATGCATACGCGTGCGTGCCTACACATATGCAAATTAAAGAAATAGGCACTATAAATTTAGAATTGTAAAACATATTGAAATATTAAATTACTTTTAATATGATTCAGTGTTAAATAATAAATATTCTTAGTTTGAATGATATACAATCTCCCTGCTAACACCAAAAATCTATACATGGCTTTGAAATCTGAAACAAAATGGGTTGTGATTTCTGGAGCAAGGCTACTGTTAACCTTCATGGAGAGCTTATCCTTTGAATTGCAACGATATGTCAAATGAAAATGGGTAATGAATTTGAGCTATAGCAGAGGGATCAAGGTTAGAACAGGAAGAAACACTTATGACACTGACATAACCACAAGTTGCAGAATCGTCCTCCAAGAAGAGAATTGGTTATAGATACCAGTGTTGAGCCAACTTGTTATCAGATATTTGGTTTTTTTTTCTTTTGAAAAAACCTTTTGCTACTTTAAAAGGCATCTCTATGCATGAACACTTATTTTTGCTAAGCTTAGAATGAGAAAGAAGATTATACCAACAATTTTGGTTTATATTAGATGTAGCAAGAATTGGTATAATATAAGATATTACTATCCCACGAGGAGAAACGATAAATACACTATATTAATCCATGCAAAAAAGTTGTGTATAAATGATGAGTCAACTCCTTCATAAATACACGATGATGGTTATAGCTAAGCACTATCTTGGTCTCTTTCAACATATTCGTCTACCTTCCTTGAATCCAATTATATTTTGTGCATGTACGTACTTCACCAAAGGGAAAAAACACCCATCCCACACGTTATTCGACGTCTAATAAACAAAGACAGATATCGATGCTGAAATAAAAGCAAGAATGCCTAAGCTCACTCTTTACAACTGGACATAACAAAAGAGTTGATAGAGCTTTTGAAATACAACAACACAATACGCTATACTCACTTTCTGAAATCAAACATATCTATCTATCTTATAAAGTGTTGATCTTTGCGCTTGATTGAATTTTGAATTGATACGTTTCTATTTTCTAAAAAGTGAAAATTAAATTAAATGTGATTATTTCCTTTTTCCTTTCCCAATATATCAGATTTAAATTTAAACCTAGTTATTATGACTTTAAAATACAAGCACAACGCACTATATATATATATATGACTTCAATCACTCAATTTCCTTTTGTAACATGTTTAGTGAGGCCTAATTTATAGGATATAGCCCTCTTTAATTAGGACCCCACTCTTATGTCCATGCATGCAGTGACCCAAAATCAAGCGCATATAGAGAGAGAGATAGCAGCTTTGCGACCAATATTAGGGTTAGGTCCCTTACCTATATATGTACTTTAATTAGGATAAACATCACTAACCTTAACATTTGATGGCTATCATTTACCTTCCTCACCGTTTATCAAGGACCTTTCTTTCTCTACTAACCATTAAAATGGAATAATGATAACCTTTGCCGAAATTTACCCTTTTTTCCACCTTAATAAACTATGATCGCAGACAAATTAATATAACAATGGGGAAAAAAAACAGTAAAACAATAAATGATACAAGTGTTAATTTAATAATGGCAGATGAGTTCTTTTTTCCATTTTATTTAATTAGTTGCAAGGGAAAAAATATATTCTCAAGGGATTAAACGACTAATTAACTGAATAGAAACAAACTACGAGGACGAAATTACAACAAAAAGTGCAAACTTGAAGAATTGAAAATGTGATTTGACCTTCTGTTTGTTTGTATATATAATCATTTGAAAATATACATGTTGTCTCGTTATTTTTTTTTACCACTGAAAATTAATTACACAACAGAAACTACACATTGAATCAAATATCGATCCCCTATGTTTTTGCACCTTTTACCGAAAGGTAAAATGAAATGTCAATCAGTAATGGACTGGATGATTACTATTTGTTAATTATGATAGTTTGTCCAGCACTTTCCTAATTTTTCATTATTATTTGTTAATTATGATGGTTTGTCCAGCACTTTCCTAATTTTTCATTTGACTTTATATTAATTCTAGCACCTATATGACAATGGATTGGATTTTATAATCAAAACAAAATCTTTAGAATGGGACTGGCGAGGTTTCATTGTCCATGGAGCATAGTAAATTATTATTATTAATTTAGTATGATCACCTCAAAATAGATTGAGTGTGTCTCTTAAATCTTAATTACATTAAGAGTTGTTTGATAAAAAGAAGGAGAGAGCAGTTGCATTAATTATGCCACCACGTACTCCCAATAGAGAAACATTATATATGCTAAACCTAAGTTTACAAAAAAAACAGAACGATTAATTAATGCGGGGTTGGCTTGCTGCTTGCATGGAAATTAATTACATGTCTTGGGATTTAATTAGAGAAAAGTGATTTCCTTAATTTCTCAACTCTCAAGACTTTTTTCTAACTCAACAGTTGATGATGAGAATCATAAACCCAAATCCATGCGGTAATTAATGAATGGGAATTTGCTTCTCCTAGCTGTGTTGGGGAAAACAGAAGTGGCTATAATTATTAATAAGCATTATAATGTGTTTTGAGTGGTAAAGAAAAAGAAAAATCAAGATCTCATAATCTTTGATGCCATTTTAGCTACAAGAAATTATAAAAAGAAAGGGGAATGTTTATTGAAGTGCCATCTGCAATATTAATATGGCTCCTTCTTTATTAAATGATGACTCAAAAGAGCAAAAACTACATGCACTTCCTCATCTGGTCCACCCTCCAATTCCAAACAGGGCAAACACAAATCCAATCAGAAAGAGAAAGAGAAAGAGAAAGGGTAAAAGAAAATAAAGGAGAATTAAAGAGAGTTAAAAACTAAATTAAAGTTAGCCTACCAAATTAATTACCATCAAAAGTCATCCCAACTTAAAAATTAAACAAATTATCTAATATTTTTTTTAAAAGAACACTAAGGAACCGAAATTATAAAAAGTACAATTACAAACTTTTTTTATACTTTATTTTGTCTTCTCCCTCACTCACTCGCTTGCTGACTCACTCAGTTAAAACCACTCAAAGGTCCCTTCTATTTTCACTTTTCACACTCTCTATTTGGTCATCTCATCCACCTAGTTCACTCGCTCTCTCCTAACTCACTGAGTCAACTCTGCGATTCAGTGGCGGAAATTTTCCAAGCCGAGGTAGCGATGAGTGGCCGGGTATGCCAACCCAACATGAGGCACCCGTTGCTCTCTTCCACTCTGTACCCATCTCCACCCGCGAACAGAGCCAGTAACATGCTTGCTTGCTTGAACCCGTTCGAACCTAAGTGAACCGGGTCGAATCCGGCCGAAACCATCCGAGTCTTCCACTGAGCCAGCGTCTCGTGCCTCTCAACTCGGTCCAACTCTTCACACGCCACCACGTTGCATATCTGTCTCCCCAGGTACAGTTCCGACATAATCAGGTCCTGACTCGGCGGCGTTAACCCGGCTGCCGATCCCTCCAGCGAGTCAAACAGGCTCGAGTAGTAGTGCAGAGCCTCCGTGAACCGGTCCAAGAAAACCGGCCCGTTGTGGTTCGCTTCTTGTTCCACAATGGTCACAATCTGCGGTTTAATTGCCTTGATCGTGTTCAGCACCTTCTCAACCGCGCCGGGTCTGGCCAACATACCGTGGAGCTCGAAAACGGAGTTAACTGCCACGGCTTCTCCGGGTCGGGTTTCGAGATGGGTTGGGTCAAGATCCGCCAAACTGTTGCAGACGTATCCGCGGAATTCGAATTGGACCCCAATGGTTTCAGCCAATTGCGCCAATTTCCAACCCACTTGTTGCAGAGCATCGGTGTTATCGGGTTGTGGGGGTCCGATTCCAGTGAGCCGAAACGTCGGTGGACCACCGCGTCGCAATGCGAGTGCTTGGATCAAAGCGGGCCATTGCATCCCCTGCTTTAATCCGAAGTCGATGACGTGGACCCGGTTCGCCGTCGCGAATGCTTCAAGAATGGCTTGGTTCGCAGTGAAATGGGCGAATTTCAGGTAGGGGCTGGACTCGTAGAAATGCATGTGCAGCATGTCGGAGAAAGAGGAATCGAGGGCTTCTTGAGGGTAGATTCCGTAAATTCGACGAGCTAAAGCTTGGGCGAAGTAGGTAGCTACCTTCCTCATTGCTCCGGCTTGAGATGCTGCGAGCATGCCCACATGCTCCACGAGCGTGTCTGCGAGCTTCAAATTGTTCTGCTGAACGGCTTCTGCACAAGCCATGAGAGTATGGACGAGACGGACACCGGCTTCTTGCGAGTCAACGAGAACCACAGGGCGAGTCGACTCTGATACATTCGACGCTGACGGCGACGGAGGTAACACCGGAATCGAATCTGACCCAATTGGGGAACTCCTCAATCGCTTCTGGCTGTTTTCGCTCTCTGGTTCGATTTGTGGGTACGCCGCCATGCCGGGAATTGCTCGGAGATCATACTCGGAATCATCGTTGAAAACCCGAGATTGATTTTCGAAATCAATATTGGGTATGGAGGAGGATTCGGCCGGAGCTAGAAGAGGGCCATCAATTTGATGGTTCCCCAACAGCTCCGTTGGATCATTGGGGGAATTGTTGAGTTCAGTGAGCATGCTCTGAACCCACCCATAGAGATCGGTTGGGTCGTAGTGGACGGTGTCACAAGCAAGATGGGAAATTCCATCTTCCTGAGCTGTGCCCATCACCATCTCCAGCTGCTCAAGCTTCTGTGCCACATCTGCCATGTCCGACGACCTCACCTTGTAACCCAAAGCCCCAAGCAACTCATCCATGCCACTTGTCTCGTGCTCCTCCCCCCACATCTTAGTCTTCCCACTTGACATTGCTGAGCATTCACCTTTTACAACAGCACCGCTACTGTTCCCTCTTCCTCCAACGCCATACCCAGAACCACCACCTCCAACTCCGAGGATATCTTCGTGATTCCTCTTCATTTTTCTCTGCAAAACTAAACCAAAAAAAGAAAAAAGAAAATCGAAGAAGAAAGAGAGAAGGATTAGGATTCTTTCATGGCAGTGAAATGGGGTTTTGAATGTTCAAAATGATTTGAATGATGGATTGAGAAGAATGGGTTGAGAGGGGTGAGAGGTCCCAAGGAGAAAGAGGGACAGCAAAGAATGGTAGAGATAAGGAACAACGGAGGCCATAATAATGGAATTCTGTTTTTTTTCTTTTTCTTTTTTCGAAAATGCAAAATTTTGATTTTGATTTTATATGAGTTAATAATAATATGACATTTAATATAATTTTGGAGGGGTTGTTTGGGTGGTAGTGAGTGTGATTTTGCGCGAGTTAAAAATGAGGTTCCGGCAAATACTTGAAAGCATAAAAGAGCCGTGGCAGCACCGCAATGCTAAAAAAGATGCCGATGATAGTGTACAGCTCGTGCATACCCTAGACACTATACACTATAAAATCAGGTGGCCGTACGCTTAATCGATTGAGAGTCTTGGGGACCGAGAATGAATGTGGGCTCCACCTATGTATGAACTACTGCTTTAACTCACGCCCTTGTTTCAGAGCGTGTGCTACATTTTCCACTCTCACGACACACAACATCAAATTCCTTTGCGAACTATGCAATTGAGATTTTAGCCAAGTGAAAAAATGTGGTTAACTTCTAACTTTTTTGAAAAAGAAAGATTTGATTAGGAGCCATCATTTAGATTTGACTATGGAAAAAATAATTTCCTCTTAATGTTCCCTTACTTTATAAGTCGCCGAGTGTGGTAGTACATGCTAATTAGGAATATAAAAGAGAGTTGCACCCACACTATAGTTGGTAGATTCATGTATGATGTCATTAGATTTCTTCTATTAGTGGAAACTCCTTTCGAGATCTATATCAAACTTGATTTATTGTCACAAGTTTAGTGAAAAAATGTATATGCTTGGCCAATAAACTTAAGCATTGATATTATTAATAAAATTAAATTAAAATTAACTTTCTACCATTCATCTTATGTATTAATATTATGAAGAAAAACATTCATATTTTACACAATGTGTTTAAAGCAATTTTTTTTTTTTTTAAAAAAATGCATATTTATATATGAGTAACGACAATAATACTGATATCACTTTCCCTTTTTTTCATATATCTTTTCTATTATTAGTATATCCTTTTTCTTTATTTAGAAGTTTTGATTTTATTTTCTGTTTGGACACATATATGTATTTAACATTTGCTCATTTTTTTTGACACGTATAAATTTTACTACCTTTTTTGACACGTATATTTTATTGTTAATTTCTTTTGACACGTACAATTTTTAATTAATTTTTTTTGACACGTATATCTTTTTGTTAATTTCTTTTGACACGTATAATTTTCAATCTTTTTTTTTTGACACATAGAATTTTCATTATGTTGTTTGGCTCGTATAAATTTGGTTGACTTGTTACATTTATGTTATTATTCTTTGACAAATATAGCTTTCAGTAACTTCTTTTGATACGTGTAACTTTTGCTAATATTTATTTTACACATATAAATTTCAATTAATTTATTTAATATATTCAAACATAAAACTAATGTGTTTTCAAAATTAATTATTCTAAAATTAAATATCTAAAATATCTATTATTTTACAACTAATCAATTTTTATTAACTTTTTTATGACACATATAATTGTTCGTTATTTATCTTTACAAGTACAACTTAAAATAGCTTGTTTGTGGACACATACATTTCGCTAATTTTATTTGACATGTATAACTTTCTAAAATTACAAAAAATTGAAAACACAGTAACTAATAAGTGCATGATAAAATAGTTGCAAAATTTTTTATTTTTAATGGAGAAAAAATGTTATAAAATTTGTTTAATAATGATTTACAAATAATTGTTTTGAATACAAATTAGTAACATGACATTAGCATCATAGTAGCATGAGATACAATGAGTAGTATCAACATCGTAGATGAGGCCTAACCATCATAATTAAACACTCAAGGGCCCTTGTGTGGGGGGCCATGTCCCAAAGCAAGTGTTTGGTCTGCTTCCGTAGTCTCGAGTGGGAAAAACATTTTGCGACGCACATGAGGGAGAGATCAAGGGGAGGGTCAACTTTGGTCCCCACGCGTTACAGCGGTAAGTGTCTTCCACAACAATTAAGAGACAGCTTGGTGCACTTCGGAGGACAAGTGCTGCTTTCTCACCGAATGTGCAATAACACGCTCCGGGATTACGATGATGTTTAAAAGAGCTGCTGAACAGCATAAGGGCCCCACACAAGGGAGGGGGAGATCAAAGAGGACGGGGATTCAGACGTCAACATCGTTTTTAGGACCATCATACGTGGGACCCAGTAGAAATTTTTTTTTATATATATATATATACACGAATAAAAGGGAAGGGTTCACGTAGAGCATGCATAACGGCGTTCGGGGGCATGAAATGCATTCTCCGTTTAAGATGGACGGAATTAGTTAAATTGCCGTTTAGTATAACTGTATGGAAAAAAGGATGGGGTCCTCATGGGGACGGTGACGTTAGGGACGAATGGAGACTTTTGTTCCTTAATTTTAATTCAATTTCTTTAATTACTTTTTTTTATTTATATTTTGAAATATTTGGTTATGGGAAAACAGGAAAACCAACATCGAAACCAGGAGAAGCCGCACTGACAGGTGCTCACTGAGATTGGGCCACAGCCATGTGATTCTGCCACGTTTCCCAGATTCTCTTGTCCCGGTGGTCCCTCACACTGCACCCCTCACTTTCCGAATCCCACCTTGTATTCTGTTTCTGTTTACCCTTATTATTATTTTTCATTTTCCAATCCCCTTATTTATCTTTTTTTTTTTTTCTTTTTATATCACTAATATTTTTCTACCCTTACTTCTAAATTCAGATTTCTGATGGTTTGGTTAAAAGGAAGAAATCAGAATACTGCAACTCAAGTTATGAGAGAAATTTAAATAATTTGCAAGAAAAAAATTTAATTCTTGTATCAGAAAAAAAAAAAAATCAATGCATATTTATCTTGCCCAATCATCAGGCTATGTTACATCTTCCCCTCAAGAATCCCTCTCTAATGGCTTGAAGCTCAAGTCTTTACTCATATATAAATATTCATCATTAGTAATGCATTACCAAAAAATGCATAAGGAGCTTCTTGTCTCTTTGTGCACAATTCTAGATCTTTTAATATTTTGGTTATAATTTTGTGTTTTAACTCGAAACGTAAAACTCTTAAAGATGATTCTAGTATTATTTTGATATATAATTCTAAATTATAATAAGGTTTTATCTAAAGTTAAAAATTTAATAATTTATTTTTCTTGTTTAATTTTAAGTTGGGTCGATGATGTAACGATGCAATATAGAGCATCTAGAACAATTCAATTATCTAAAGATAGCAATGGAATTTAGGCATGTTTCATATCTAAATGATGCATGAATAATAATCTTCAAGCTCATGTCCACTCAAATAGGTCTAATCCTAGAGCCCAAGTAATGCTAACTGCAAAAGTCTTAGATACATAAATTGATTGCCCCTAAGTATCTATCATTACTTATTCCCTTTCATCCTTATATGAAATATGAATATCTCCTAAAAAAAATTAAGATAATGATACACGATATTTACTTAATGTATAGCAAATAAAATATCAATTTTAAACCTGTTAAAATTTATTTATAAGGTTTATTATCGGAATAAATTTCACACAAAGCATGGCGCGCTTCCTGCCCACTGCTTGTGTATATAATGCACACATATAAAATCATAACAAATTAAGAATAAATATGATATCGTATTACCTTTTACAATAATATTTTTATTTTGATTAAAGTTATATTTAAGTGATTGCTAAATTAATTAATTAGCGTTTCATGAAATTTTTTACTTTAAACCTGTTCGTAGTCAATTGTAACTTTTGTATTTGGATCAAATTATAGTACTTTATCAATTCCATAGTACTAAGTTAAAAATATGTGCTAAACAATTTTAATAAAATCTGCTTTTGATGACAAAATTCGACACAGAACTAGTAAGGAATATCTTAATTAACTGCAATTAAATACAGTGAAATAGCAATTATATATACACTAAATTCACTATAAAAAAATCTTCAAACTTTATAATAATTATTCTTTTGGTTAGAAGTCATGTCATAAATTATAGCCACTAGATTACCACAAGTTGCCACCTTATTCACAAAGTGGCTTTTGTTTGCTTCCAAACAAAAGAAGAAGGCATTTCTATTTTTCACCCTCACTGAGTAAAAGAAGCAGGGTTGATGGATTACCACAATATTTCATGATTGCCTTTCTATAAACCTTTTTTTTATCTTTCTTTATTTACGTTGAATAAAACTGTATTAAGAACTCTACCTTAATAATAATAATAATCCTTTTTACAATCCTATCACTTTAGCCATGTTCTCACTAGGTAGCAACCCTACAAGTGAGAGCTAATCTATTTTTTGCCAAGACCATATGATCTAGTCTTTCTTAAAAGGTATTAGTTTGCATTTTTACTTGCCAAAGACCATATGCATGCCCCACTGAGCTTAGTTAATCACTTTCATTCGTAGCTTCTGCTTTTCTAATTTTCTCTAATTTCTTTTATTAGTAAAAAAGAAAATTGCAGTCCTATTTCCTAGCCTGTTCTCCACACTATTAACTTTGTCTATACCTTAATTAGTTTCTAAGTTTATATCAAACATGCCTGGTCGTTTTTCTAGCTAGCTGGTGACCCTTTTGTTTTTCTGTTTTAATTTTGAGGCAGATATTTTAGTATATATAGTAATGCATTGTACAAATGCAACCCCACAAGAAGCCTGTTAATGCAAATACCTTATCCTGTTGTGGAAAGTGGAGCTTCATTTTCTCAGAGCACAAAGCAGCTACCATAGCAATGAAGCGACGAATAAAGGAATTGCCGACAGAGTAGTGAATCCTTCAATTATATTGTTCATGAACGTATCTTTCAATTGTTAAATATAAAATTATTTTTAGGCCTTAATTTAATAGCTTAAGTTTTTGGGTGAGTTGATTTCTTAACATGGTATTAAAGTCTCTTTAACTAAGTGGTCAAGAATTCAAATCTTTTTGCATTCACTTTTTTAATTAAAATTAAATTTTCACACAAGGTTTAAGTGGACATGTGCTTTATCTACGTACGCTTCAAGCTCAAAGAGTTTTCGCATATGTGAGCGTGTTAGATATAAAATCATTACTCGCCTAATTAACAACTTAAGGTTTTGGATGAGATAATTTCTTGACACCTACCTATTTTACATTGTGTACATGCACCAGTGTTTTTCTGTAGATTAATTTGTTGCAGGGATTTTTATATATATGACATGTTTAGAAAAACAGGAAAAATATATTTATGTTCACTTTAAATAAGTATAAACACCAATCTTTCAGTCTCTATTGTAAAATACCTACAAATATTTGACTTAATTATTATATAATGGTAAATAAAATTATGGTTTTTTTAGGTGAAGAAAATTAGTCTTTGACATGACAAAATATAGGGTACAATAGTATTAAAAACATTTGACGTGCAATTTGATATTATAAACTAAGCATTCAATCTCATAAATATAGTTGTATGACCTAATTCCGGGTAAGGCGTACAATCCTTAATTAATATCATTTATGAGTTATGATACGTACGTAGAATGAATCTTAGGCAAAGATCTAAACTAATGATGTATTCTCATTTTGGTAGGCGAGTGTATTCAATCTATATATCGAAATTGATGGGTCTAAACTATATATGTACTACTAATTAAGTAGTTTCTTAATTACATAAACCCTGAGTAGTCTATTATCATAGGTTTTAAAATTTGAGCCTTCAAATTATAGGTTATTAGAGCTCTTTTAGATTTGTTAAAAATAAATGTTATTGCTAACTATTATTCTTATTTTTGTCCGCTATATCCATTTTTGAGCCTATTAGGGAAAGTTAGGGTCAAGTTGTAATTCAAACCAAACCATCACCATGAAGTGATGGAATGATGATGATCATATTACAATTTTATAGAGGATTGCTATAGTTGAATTCATCTCTTATCCATTTTAAAAATATAAATAGCAATTTATATATACTTACTCCATCCTTTAACAGACATGATGAATGTATTCGGATCAAATGGGAATCTAGTAATTTCGATCTTATTTTCTTATAGGTTGCTCTTAACTAAAAATTTGTCAATGATTGATTCAACTTAAAAACTTAAATAAAATACAGTTTCATTTATATATTATGTTGAAATTTCAATTTAATTGAAAAAGTAAAGACGGAAATATTCGATTTCTTGACCGCTTGGTCAAAGTGACTATGATATCATATTAAAAACTGATTTAACCTAAAAACGTAAGTTTTTATGTGAAGACTCATGAATGATTTTATATATAACAAAGTTAAGGTGCTTCCAATGAATTTAGAGATAACTAATTATTTTTTTTCTTGATTTGTATTTTTCCTTTTTTCTTAACCCTCCCGCAAGAGTTTAGAGCTAGACACGGTGAAGCTTTGAACCATTGTTCTTCTTATTCCTTTTTACAAATTCAAGTGCACTAAAACAAAATTTGACTTGTTCTATCTAAAATGGAATCCGCCGGTTAGTGAAGGAGTTCTTATTTAACTACTGCATGCTAGTTACACAGAAAAAAAAAAAAAAAAGAGAATTAATTAATGAAAGAATAATACATTAATATTAAACTATAATTTCCTCCAAATAATATTCGAATTGAGCTTTCACTTCTAATGACAAGAATTAGAAGTAATTAAATTAAAATTTTCTCATGTAACACACGTGTGGTGCTCACGTTTTTGTGTTTGTCATTTATTCCTAGCTGTACAATTCTTCCTCGTTCAGATACAACTCCACGAGATTCCTTTGGTTTGCTGATTAAGATCCAATCGTGCTCACACTAGGTTGTCTCTTTACGTTAAACCCACGATTATTTTTAATTATATACATATTAATTAATGTTTAAAAATAAATATAAATTAATCATCAATCTCAAGTGCATGTAGTAGTAGGTATTAAATATTCTAAATTCATTATTGAACATTATTGCTAAGCCTTTGCTTACTGTTGCTTAATAGTTTGCGCCGGCAGCAAACTGTAGAAACAAGATAAGTTTTAGCAAGAGGTTAAGAGTAAAATAATGAAGCGTCATAGTCTAAGCTCCATTGATTATCATTTATTACGTCATTGAAATGATTAATTTAGAATAGTTATTGGATACATTAACGTTGACGCAGTCGATGAGATCACTTTATAAATAATTAAACAACTAAACATCCTTTATAGAAATGTAGTGAGTAATAGATGTGGAACCTTTATAGTTTCTATGGTAACAAAGGTGAGGTATTGACCCAAGACTCTTGGTTTATCTCTCACCTATCGCGCCCTTAAGCTATATATATATATATATATGCTACTTGATTTGGATACTTAATTCCTCCACTAATATGACAAGAAATAAATAAATAAATGTAAGTCGATTTGCGTGGAAATAATGTTAGCCGCTCAATAATTTTTTGTCGTAAAGATAAAATAAAATAAAATTAAAATTAAAATTGAAGAATTATATATGCAAAATTAATTGAAGATCTTAATTAGAATCCAAAATATATGAGTGCATATATGACAATCAATTCATTTAGAATAATTTAATTAATGTTATAGAGAAACATAAAGGCTCAATTCAAGGTGAAATTTTGAAAATGAACTCAATGAATAATTTTATGATGTTTAATTTTAAAAGGTAAAATGCATATCTATCTCATTTTTTTTAATTTTTTTTTGAAGTTAATACAGCATTGTGTATTTTCATTCTTAATTTTCGTTTTCTCTTATAAATTATACTCTCTTAATTAAACAGACTTTTAATAAATATTTTTTAATCTGAGATACATATGTATAAATTCATCAATACATCATTTTTTTAAAGAAAAATTCCGTTGAAATGAATTCTTGTATATATGAATGATTCACTATACAGTGTAGACAGATGAATGACATATACGATGAGATGAATGTGATTTTTTATGGGAAAGAAAGAAAAAGAAAAAGAAAAGAAATGGCATGTAGTGGTGATTATGAGGTGGTGATAAGTGATAAGAATGGAAATAAGAAATGGGTACTAATAATGGGTGTCAAATCGTCTGAGAAACACTGTCGACTGGTTAAGTAACAGTGTTTGATTATTTGGAGATGGAGAGAGAGGGAGAGATTAGAAATAGGGACCCAATCGATTCGGTCCCCTCATTCCCACAGACACAGTTTATATCTATCTATCTTTCTATCTATCACGTACGTACTCACACTCACAGTGATAGACAGAGTGAAATCCAATTCATGACAATAGAGAAACCAATGCATGTGATATCTTTCTGTGGGTCTCTATGTTTGGGTAGATTTATGTATATATATCTATGGCCTATGGGGCACCAAGAAAATTATAGAATGCTTTTTGGGGTAAATTAGTTTCCATTCTCTCTCCATCGTCTTCGTGGGGTTAATGAATTCGAATTATCTTCTCTGCATATCTTAGGGGAGATTCCATGATCCACTGCCATGAAAACTCTGAGGAATCCAATGCCTTCCTTTCTCTTATTTTGTGGTTGAAACATGCACATGCATTCTATGTACACAATCTGTCAGAGTCTAATTGATAAGATTATTGAATTGAAAGCATATATATACTGTCTTGTCCATAGTTAAGAATAGAAATAATAAATCGGGAAACGAGTTTTCCTTTAAATAGTAAATTATATTGACGTGTGGTTTAGCGACTGTACACAAATCATACATTTTGTTTCAGAAATTACAAAAAAATGTTATGTTTTATAGTTTACCATGATAAATCTTACAAAAAAGAAAAAAAAAAACCTTCTTTTTGATTTCGNTTTTTGATTTCGTAAGTTAAACTCTAATATAAATATTTATTAAAATTGTACTCAAAGGAATGTCTCTGTAGTTTCTAAAATAAGAAAGAATGTTCGCTTGTAATTAATTCCATCAAACTAAAAAAGGAGGTTTATCTAATATACCAATAACTTTAATGTCAAGAAAATATAAAAAGATCAAAGCTAGCGTAACCGTAAACAATAAAATCTCATTTTCTTTCATGGGAAGAAGGTTATTGGGTTATTGATCATATAAAAGTAAGCATGATGTAATTAAGATAATAAGATAGGAGTTAAGAATATATATATATATATATACTTGAAATAGGTAGGTAGGTAGCTAGAACTGAAAATGTTAATTATTTAAAATCATTGAAAGCGCTTGGTTTAGCTAGGGTTTCGCGATGGGCACCTCAAAAACATGTGATAGAATGGTTTTGGAGGCAGCTAATATACACTGGTAGCTTTTGAATATGTCTCTGGGGTTGGGACCATATAAGATGTTGAGCAATATCTCTCCCATGTGAGCCTCAATCAATCATGTTTCACTAAATACTTAATTCTTCTCAATCACACTTTATAGTAGCAACATGCAGCAATTGCACCTTTCGCCATATCTTACATAACTCATCTTTTTGGGTTCCAACATACAAGGACATGCATTTTGTGCCACTATCGTTGAGGCAGTTTTACCCTAAAACAAAAAGGGAAAAGAGAGAAATTGAATGATGGGCAAAGCTCTTCTTTTGCTTATCCTAAACAACCCCACCTGCATCTCATGCCTTCCATGTGATTTTGGGTACCATTGGGTCCCTAGTCCTAATGATGTCTATAAAAAGGTCATATGTAGGCCTCAACCCAAATTAACTTGATATCATCATTTTCACCCTTTTATAAGGATAATGTCTGTCTTATCATTTTCTTTTTTTTTTTTAATCTTATGTCCATCACTCTGAGTTACATGGTGAAAAAAAATTACTTTTCCCTTCCCTAACTCTTTTCCTCTACAAGAAGGTAAAATTCAATTTCAGGTCCATGCACCTAGCTATAATAACACACTCTGCTAACTGAACTAGCTAACAATTTTATTTTATTTTTTTTCACTTCTATACAGATAATTAATTTAATCAAAACTCCCTTTCAAAGCGATGTTTATTAGGATTAATTTGTGTATTATCTCAACCACCATATATTCCCAATTTTTTGACTAACAATAAAAGGAAATCATGGAATTCAATTAATGGTTCTTACGTGTGATTTAATAGTGAAGGATTTGAGTAATTTATAAGAAATTAGAAATTTAAAATTAAATGCTCACTGTCATATAACCAAAAAAAGTCTTGTATACCTATATTAGTTTGGGAAATGCATCAACAATAACAAGGTTTAATTAGTGGATAAAAATCAAACCCAATTTGATCAGATTCGTCTCGAGTCTTCTTTGTTCCTTTGGGGTCCACTAAACCTGTTTCATGTGAGTTTTAATGGCATAAGCATGTTCAACGATGAGCATTGCCATCACTTTCAGAGATTCTTCAAACCCCACAAACCAGGAAAAGTTAATTTCTTTTTCCGCGGTATTTAGTTAAATAACACAAACAAAAGTTGTTTTAACAACAGGAATTTCATTTTAATAACCACATTTTATAGTAATTTAACTAATTTACTGCATTATTTTATCACAAAATAACCACACTTCAAGAAATTAAAGCAAAAAAATAAAAATAAAAAAGGAATATAAGAGAAAATGGAAGTGTGACGTGTGAATGGGTAATAGCCCACCTTTTTTTATGCTGTGTAGAACTCTCGTGTTGATTTTGCTTTATTATGTGACTTGATTACTATAAGGGGATTCGGCGAATTCTTGGGTCTAAGTAGCAGGGTTCAACTTAAAGAAATTCTCTCATATTATCATTTGCTCGAGAAAGACAGCAACAGTGTTTTCAAAGCCAAGCAAACAAAACGTGATGCACATGTTGAAATCAATATCAAAATGCTTATCTTATCCATGAGCTGCCCAGTTCGACATGGTTGGTTACCAACTTTGTCAATATGAGATCACTATGGTTTCCTTTTATAGCTTAGCATGTGCTTGGATTTGAAACTTGATTTTATTCATATTAAATATAAAATCATTCATAAATTTTTATTTTAATAATTTAAGCTTTTGAATTGAATCGAATTAACACTTTAAAAATATTGTCAATCTCAAGCCTGCATTCACGTTATCCATTTTATTGCTTGCGTAAACTTAATTAGTTACTTAATATTTGATTAAAGAAATGTCATTATCTAACAGTTAATATCGTTTGTGCCTTATGTGTATCTATCGCGTGAAATGGCTAGTTAGTAGTGTGAATACCACGTTTTCGTTATGTGGCATGGAAGGCAGAGAAGCAAGTTTAGCCAGCATACTCTATATTTATGCACACACAAAGAACAAAGATTAGATTTTCAGATCTCTTTGATAAGGAAAATGGTAGCTGTTTTTTTTTTTGTTTGTTTGGCTGAGAAAGGAAAATGATCGCTCTTGAAAATATATGGGTCTGTTTGATTTTTATTTTTAAAAATTATTTTTTGTTTTTGAAAACAATAAAACAAAAAAAACTTGTTTAATAAAGCTGTTTTTAAAAATGTGTTTTGAAAACTTCTCCCCACAAAATTGTTTTAAAAATAAGAAAACAAAAATAAAATAGGGCTGTTTTCAAAAACTATTTTTAAAAACAAAAATACAAAAACACTTTCAAACACACTATATATTTCTCCTAGCAATAAGATTTCCGATCCAAAAGTTAATGGATTTATCCCATGATTATTGAATCCTTCTTTTGAATATTAATTTAGCAGGGCCTTGATGGTATTGGCCCAACCTCAACATCCCCAGGGACTAAATGAACAAGGCCAACAATAAGCCCAAGCCCAATATACGCAAATTTACAATGTGTGAAAGAGATGCTTATCAAAGTTAAAAAAAAAAAAAAAAAAACGTACGCTAGTATAATGTTCAAGACTTCATGTGGGAAAAAGAAGCTTTGCATTTACCAATGTCTTAACATTGTGAAGATGAATTTCTAATCGCTATTAAAAATTTTAAAAATTGAATTCATTATAAATGAATTCTTTTATAAAATTTGTTTGAATTTTTATCATTTTATAAATTTAATTTATTTATAAAATATTTTACATGTAATATTTGACTATTTGTAATCTTATGCTGCTAATAGAATTTTCAAATTATTTTTTAAATGAAATTACTTTATTTAAAAAAAATTTCAATGCATAATGTCTTTTTTTTTTTTTAACTAAAAAGGTAATATCATTCTTATTATTATTATATATCTTATCACTCCTTACTATTACTAATTTAAGCCACACAAATTTAAAATTAGACCCATGTAATTTTTTTTTTTGTATGCTTTAGATTTTATGCTATTATTTTTAAGTAGTGGGATAGACTTTCTCTTTACAAACACACTTTAACATCAAGTTGACCAAGGATCAATTCAATTTTAGGAAAAGGAAAATGTTCAAGCACTAATATGATAAACTTGAAATTGAATTGGAATCATCATTTGAATTGCACAAAATTACGATAAAAAAAAGGATAAATAATTAAAATATCATCAGCAAATTAAAAAAAAAAAAAGTTTTGAAAATGTGCCACGTCAAAGTTGTCTACCTTTACTCATTGAGATGCTCCACATAAATTGGATTATACCGTACCGTACCAACCCAGAAGGTTCTCAGCTCATGAATTTTATGCTTTGCACTTAACTTTATGCCAAGCTTGTTCACTTTTGGTCCTCATTCAAAGCACAACCTCATCTTCTCCATCACCTAAGGCTAAAACCCAGTGATTTTCATACTTTAATTTTTCGACAAACACCTATAATGTCCACCGCCGGAATTCAACCCACGGCGTGGGCGCTGTCTTCCACCATCAAGCACCTCGGCGTCAATCTCCGCCTTCACCCTAACGCCGTCATTTCTTCCAACTGTTTCAACCATTTTAGACATCGTCGAATTCCCAGCAAGTCTCTCAGGGTTTCAATGGCTTCCGCTTCCTCCTCGAACCCTCTTGAAATCTGCGTTAAAGCTTCCGTTACTACCCCCAACAAGCTCGGCGATTGTAAGTATTCTCATCTTCCCTACTGTACCTTTTTTATATGTAAAGCTTCTCTTTGCTTTCTTTGAAAAATGAGTGTAAGAAAAGTATTGAAGTATGTTGAACCTCGAAAAATGTTAACTTTATCTGGAAGAAAAAATTGAAATTAGCTAAATTGAAGGGATTGATCAAGTAAGGAGAACGCGAGCAAAGCAATGTGGGATGTCATATCCACAATTAATGATGGCATTACTATTGCCCATCCCTCTCCCCCCGCTTCTTTCACCTATTGATGTGTGATATTGAACTTGAATTTTAGTTTTAAGTTTGCTGTTGAGCATGGTAACTAGGCTTAATCTGACACATTCTCAATGTACAGAATTTGTAATGACCAACTCTTGTAGTTCTATAATTATCTTTGCTTCCTTTTCTTTTGATTGCTTCTTAAAGAAATTGCACGCAAAAAGTGATGATTTAACAATTATGAATTTTATTTGTGCATTACAATGATGGACTATTCTAGCGGACTGGAAGGTATTCAGAAATCCATCAAGCTGTGCTTCAAGAGTGATTATTAGTTACTGGTATTCTGCATATTTGTCTTGGAGGTGGGAACTGACATTGTCATGTATGTCATTCCACCACAAGCTCATGGGGACAACAATGGATACTAAACTCTTAGAACTACCTTGTCAGGTCCCTTTTGCCAAAGGGTAATGCTAACACTGGAGGAAAAGCATTTACCTTATGACTTGAAGTTGGTAGATCTGACCAACAAGCCAGAATGGTATGTTCTGGTTCATTTCTTTGTGTTAAGTTTTTCCATCATGTAGTATGTTGTACTTCCTGTTTTTCCAAAACTGGTCCCATGTACACCATAGTAGGTCTAGTGCCCCTAACTAAATGTTGTTTATTTCTGTTTACTGTTGTAGGTTCTTAAAAATCAATGCAGACGGTAAAGTTCCTGTGATTAAACTTGATGAAAAGTGGGTCCCAGATTCAGATGTCATCACACAATCATTGGAAGAGAAGTATCCTAATCCACCATTGAGAACCCCACCTGAAAAGGCTTCAGTGTATGTTTTACTGTTTCAGTGGTATATGCATCCCTTTCTAGTTTTTCTCGTCACAAGAATATACTTTGATGGCATATAAAGAATTCTTAGTGCTAAACAGCACAGTCGCTTGAAATTGTAAGACAAATTGCCAAACAATAAACACATGTAATTTCTTTGCTTTTTTCCTCCTTTTTATTTCTGTCTACTGGACTACGAGTCAGTTTATGTGCTTTCATGTGCAGATACATAATATTGAATGCATTTTTAATGTGTTAACCATGAGAAAAGCATTTCTAGTTTCATTTCAATTATTTTATTATGAGATTCTTGCTGGGGCTATTGAGGCTAAGTATTGGTCCTGTTAAAGCAACAGAACATCATATGAGGCGGTGAGTTCTTTCTTTGAAGATTCTAAGAATAATCAATTGGTTGAATAACCCAACACTGCCTTTGTTTTGGATTTTTATGTGCGAACCTATAACTAAGCTGCAAGGCCAATTTCCAAATGGGATACTATAGTCTCAACTAAAAGAACCCTAAGAAATTTTGACTTTGGGGAGAATGCAATGGTGGTGGGACGAGATGGATAAAAATGCTATTGGTTTCTCTGCATATAACTGGTATTTCCATTTTCTAAAAGGTGAAAGTTCAGATTCCAGTTGGTTGATGCTAACATAGCATATGCTCCTGCGCTCAGGCTCATGTGGCATATTTCTTGAGTTTTTTTTATCAATTTTATATCTTGTCATGTCTTCAAGATTATCTAGAATCATATATGTATAAAGAGTAGATATCTTAAATTTCGTCTTGCAGTGGGTCAAAGATCTTTTCTACATTTATCGGGTTTCTCAAGAGCAAAGATCCCAATGATGGAACAGAGCAAGCATTACACAATGAACTGAGCTCTTTTAATGATTACCTGAAGGAAAATGTATGACTTCTTTCTGCTTTTCTCTTTCTCCACTTTCTGTTGCAACCTAATTTTCTTTCTTAATAGGGTGATAAAATTTTAAGAAAATTGCTATTCACACAGTCCACTTTAATTGCTCCCTCTATATGAACTAAAACTTTTTTCTTTAACCCCAGTCAGGTCTAAGTCATCCATTGCAGCATGAATTAAAACCCCATGCTGACATACCTGTATTTGGGTCTGATATTTGCATTAACATTTTTCGGCTGTATAGCCATAAGATACTTCTAGGATAAGATTGGGATATCTCAAGGATAAGCACAGTCTTTGCTTAGGATACAATCACAAACCACCCCCCCCCCCCCAAATGGGATCTAGTCCTTTAATGACTAAGCATATATGACTGACAAGAATATAAGAGAAGAGAGGTGGTTGATGCATCCCCCTAGAACTCTTAAAATGAGGAACTTGACCCATTACTTTTTTATGTTTAACAGACTCTATGGGCACCTTTTTTTTGTTTTCTGAGTTTCTCTCTCTCTCTTTATTTTTGGGGTGGGGGATGCTGTGTGATAAAAACATAAATGCATTACTATTAAGTGCAGTACAATCCTAGCATTTGCTTCTAACTGTGCTATTTTTTACTTGACAAATTGCAACCCTATCTCTAACTTTGTATACAGTTGACTGATATTTTTACCTATACAGGGTCCTTTTATCAATGGGAAAGACATATCTGCTGCAGACTTGTCACTTGGACCAAAGCTGCACCATCTGGAGATTGCTTTGGGGCATTATAAGAAATGGACAGTACCTGATTCACTTCCCTATTTGAAATCCTATATGAAGGTGTGCAAAATGAGCCAGCTCTCCAAACATGCTTTATAGCTTTTTAGCCAGTTACTTACCATTTCTGTGTACAATATGTCAAATCTGTAAATGTCGTTAGGTGACTCCTATAGACTTCAACTCAAGCAAAAAAAAAAAAAAAAAAGGATTCCTCTAGATTTATATTGAAATCTCCTAGATTGCACTTGGACTTATTTTCTGCGCATTTTGATAGACTGAAAGTGAAACTCTTCATTTGATTTCTTTGTACTTTAAATAGACAAAATTCAAATCTAGATTTGTGTCCCAATTTAAAAAATATTTCCCTTTAACCCACATTTGCTTACATAATTTGATTGACACCAATACTTGATTAATTCTGTGGAAGTAGTGGATTAGATATTTTGCATTCTTCCACGTGGAAATGACTGTCGCATATTTATTGGAAAAACTTCTCAACAAGAAGACTTGAATTCAGGAAGATGAATCATTTCCACCCAGCTCAAGCCTTCTCACTATTTTAAGATGCTTCATTGACTGCTCACTCCATGTGGCAGTAGATGAATGTTTATCACTGTCTATTGCAGTTCTTTAAGAGTTAAAATTCTCTTTTGACCTCTGAAAAAAGAGAAAAAGAAAAGCTCTGCTGATGTATATTAATCTCCTGCTGTAATAGGAATTAGGAAGTGCATGAATTGATTGTTCTTCTGGGCTTTGATCCCTGTTGCACCAGAGAAAGAAATTTAATTTTGCATTCTTATGTTGTTTGCCGTTGCTAATAATACTGAACCTGCAGGACATTTTCTCCAGGGAGTCATTCATTAAAACACGTGCCGCACCAGAGGATGTCATTGCAGGTTGGCGTCCAAAAGTTGAGGGCTGATAGTGTTCTATCTATCCATTCTAAGAGACTCTCCGGTGTCTCTAATGAAGTATATACGCAATAGCAATCCTTAAATATCTACGCGGCCAAAAGAGGAAAAAAAGCACTTCAATATCTGTATTGTTTTGTACCGTATTCTGAATCTTGATAGTTCAGTATGAGATGTTAGGATATTCATTTTTAATTACAAGGAGGCAGCGAATAGAGAATGTGTGTTATGAACAACTAACATATAAACCTGAAGACTATATTTAAGGTGAAATTATTGGATTCTCTAGAGCGGAATCAATTGTTGGACTTCCTAAGAAAATTGTAATTACAATGTAGTATATGCTAATGCGGATGTAACAATTGTCAATTTTTGCTTTGTTGATGTTTTATTTATACGTGCTCCAATTTAACTCAATTGAGACTATTAATTGAGACTATCATCTGATATGCATAGAGCAGCCATGGATTTCCATATACACTGAATTACTGATCACACCAAGTCACCACCAATGACCCTCTATTTGAGTCCTTCCTTCACTGCAGGGTGCACGAGAAAGTGAAAGTTAAGACGGTGTTTGTGATCCCCAAAATAGAAGTGGCAAGAGGTCGAATTCTGACACTAAAAAGCCAACAATGAATACTAGTAACATTTGACTTGCAGAGAAGCAACAAATCAAACACTCTCTGCAATATATACATGCCATATAAACAGAAATCAAAGCGGATTCTAGATACTCTAATTTTGTCTATTGGCAATATATTCAGCTAAGTAATATAAAGGAGCTGCTCTTTTTGCATCAAAGTAGGAGAGTTCTTGTATAGCTTGGTTCAGCAGTTCCTTGGCAAATTTCTTAGCCTCATCAATACCCATGAGTTTTGGGTACGTAGCCTTGTCACTTGCCAAATCTTTCCCTGCCGTCTTTCCCAACTCCTCAGAAGACTTAGTCACATCCAAAACATCATCCACCACTTGAAACAACAACCCTATACACCTTGCATACTTGCTCATTCTCTCCACCTCGATCACACTGCCTCCTCCAATGACCGTCCCACAAACCACCGAAGCCTCGAGCAGCTTTGCCGTCTTGTGGACATGAATATACTCCAATTCACTCAATGTCACCTGTTTCCCCTCACTATTTAAGTCAAGAACTTGGCCAGCCACAAGCCCTTGTGATCCCACAGCTGAACCAAGCTCAGTGATAGCACGTACCACGCGGTCGGGTGAAACATTTGTGGTCTTTGCTGCTATATGCTCAAAGGCAAGGGAGAGGAGCGCATCACCGGTGAGGACTGCAGTTGCTTCACCAAAGACCTTGTGGTTTGTGCTCTTACCTCGCCTAAAATCATCGTTGTCCATGCAAGGGAGGTCGTCATGAATGAGTGACATGGTATGGATCATTTCAACAGCACATGCCATAGGAATTGCCAAGGACTCTTCTCCTCCTACCAACTCACACGAAGCAATGCATAAAACTGGACGAACTCGCTTTCCACCAGCTTCAAGTGAGTACCTCATTGCCTCATGGATCTTCATTGGATGTTGCAAAGGCACTGCCTCATCTAGTGCTATATTCACCCTTTTCGCTTTGGTACTCATGTATTCCTCGAACTGGAACTTGGGTAAAGGGCTATTGCTTGGTGATTTGGTGATTACTTTTTGGTCAATCAAGTGCTCGGTTAATGGGTTAGTGAAGTTGGTGTCCTTGATTTTTATTGGAACAGATTTGTAGTTGAAGAGGCCAAAGGGGGTTGTGAGGGGATTTTTGAAGCCATGAATGGGATTCTTGATACAAGATGAAGTGTAAGAACCAGCTATGGTTGCAGAGAGAGCCATTGGCTTTGAGTTTTGTGAACAATAACAATACTTTGATGTTGTTGGCTTTGTTCGTAGCTGCTATAAAGATGACTTGAAGATGCTGTTTTCAGTGCCAAAATCCACCAACCATTGTTATTCCTTTTCACATGGTTTGGATTCTTGTGCACTAGTATTTGGGTTTTTAGATTTGCTCTGGAAAATGTTTCCAAGGATCGATTGGTTGGTTGACACTATCGCAAGAAATCAATTTTAGATTGTTTATCCATTTGCGGTTTTCAATTTCAACCATATAGAGAGCTTAATCCTAATATAGATTAGGTTAATATATGTTTCCCTGGAATAGAGACAAATAGACAACTTGATAGCATAACTGTAGTTTGATTCTAGAGTAGCAGATGCAGAATTGCAGATAATACCAAAAATCCTCTAAAGGCTGTAATAGAAAATATGCATAAATCATCATCTCGCATCTCATTAGAACCCAAACTATAGGACGAAGCTGGATACTTTATAAATATTTGATATAAGAAAGTCTATGTTATAATTTATATACAGCATTTTCTTAGGGTTGGTTGAAGTGGTTTGCTTCTCTTGTTAAATAACTTGCAGGATCTAATCATATTCATTGCCTTAAAAGCGAAAATGACTAACTGAATGTTTGATAAAGAAACGTTAATATCATGGCATATGAAAACACAATCATAATAGATTTCTTTTCGTTAAATATAAGTCAATGAGATTAGTTTAATTGGTATCAATTGAAGCATTTCACTCGTAAGACTTATGTTTAATTTTCGCTACTCGTAATTATCTTTAATAGGCTATCTCTAACTACTACTATAAATTATTTCTGAGTCTTGGAGAATGTCCTCACCTTAAAATAGGTAGCATTTCCTCTTCTTAAACTATCATAATAATATATTAAGAAAAGTAAATTGTAGATAGAAGATATCATACGTCTATATATTAGAAAACTGTTTTAATGGTGAACACTCCAAAAATTTGAAAACAAAAGAATGTTTACACCCAAGATATCCCTACACCCTTTGAAAAAAACAGAAAAATGTAATTCATATGTTTTCACTATTTTATGGTGCTTCAAACCAAAAACTTAGAAATATAATTATAATAAAATGAATTTTTATAATAAAAATAACAAGTAGCAAATGGATTCCTAAAGACCCTTTTTCATTTCTCTATCGTAAATAATTTTAGAGAAAAAATTATTAGGTCTAAAAGTTTGAGAAAAAGAATTTTTTTTGGTAACTAAGAAAAAAAATTATTTGGTGTCAAATAAAATGGTCTTTCAATTTAATTTTTTTTCTTTTTAGTTGAAATTTTCAAAACACCCATTAATGTTATATGGTTATTTTGTTTATATATATAATTATTTCATTTATTTTTTAACATGATAATTACAGATATAAACAAAATAATAAGATAGCACAAAAAAAAATCACATATATTAATAAAATAACCAAATAACACTAAGAAATATTTTAGATATTTTACACAATATAAAAAAAACTAAATTGACATACCATTTTATCTGACACCAAACAGTCTTTTCTTTCAACTTTTAAAATTAAACTATAACTTTCTCATTTATAAGCATTGGCATATTAAAATACTTGTGAATTTCTTTCATAACACAAATAAGTTTACTAATTTTCTAGAAAAAAGTGCTTCTTAATAAATGCTTTCCTTCCATTAGCAAAAACAAAAAAAAGTTTCACCCAGTAGAAATGAAATTATAGATCCATATTTAGCAAGTCAAAATTATTGAAAAAATAATTAATTGACATTTTTTTATATCGAAAAAAAATTCCATAGATATTTATCCTCAAAAAATGAAAGGGCATTTTCGTATTTTACCGCAAATATTTTAAAGCCCAAAAGGCCTAAAAGTCTTCGATACCCTACACCCGAGCCCATACCATATGTATATAAAGCACGTAAAGTCCTCAATTCCAAGTTGTCATTACACACAGTCCTTCTCTGCCTCTCTCTCGTCTCTCGTTGTTCCATTTCGCTAAGGAAGCTAACAAGGTATGTTGCCCCCACCAAGCACACTCTCAAATTAGGGTTTTTCTCATTATCACTGCCTCATCGATTTTGGTATCATTCTCCATAGAACTTCTGTTTTCTTCATGATTTTGTTTATTGAATAATTAGTGAAATTTAGTTAGATTCAAATTATTTGTATACGTTACATGCATCATTGTTCTCAATGTGATATTTAGTTATGAGTCTTGGCCCATCATATAAAAGAATATTAGAGATCAATTTGATTGACAATAGTTTCTAATTGCTAAGAAATCATTAGGGAAAACTGAAATCTCCCTTCCTCTTTGACGATTTTGATAGGCATGAGTATGTTGTTTCTACGACAAACACAAGCAATAAATAACCTTTTCACCAGTGAAGCTTCAATTTTTTGAAGCAAAATTGGCATCATTTCTATCGTACAATGGCAAAGAGAATATGAATATCTGATTATTTGTTGCATGTTATGCTGTTTTGTTTTAATATGAAAGAAAATTAACTTGGATATGCATTTGCTTTGAAGTCATGTTCCTATATGTGAACTCAAGCGCCCTTTTATTCTAATTATGTCTATGTTCATCACCTTCTTTATATGCGATCATAATTGATATTCTGCTTATTGAAGCGTTTTTCTAATACTTTGATTATTAGTAACTTAAACTAGCCACCTTCTAGAGCTAAGTGGCCGGAAAAGAAATGTTAGGCTTTGCAATTGATTCTATTTTGCTTGTCAATTTCTTAGTCTGGTTGACAAGTTAGTAGTATCTGATGGTTTCATTCACATGTTTGTGTTTGTGCTTGTTGCTTAATGTTGGACTAACATAGATCATCTTTTATAGTGCTACTGCTGAGCACAATGAATTCAGAGGTGAAGTACGCTACTGTGATAAAGGTTATTGGTAGGACAGGGTCAAGAGGGCAGGTCACGCAGGTGAGAGTGCTTTTTGCTGATGATGCAAAAAGGCAAATTACAAGGAATGTTAAGGGACCTGTCAGAGAAGGAGACATCCTCACCTTGCTTGAGTCTGAAAGGGAAGCAAGAAGGCTACGTTGAGGTTAAAGGGCATGCACTTTCTTCTTCCATACAACCCTGCAATTTCATGTTTTTGGCTATGACTATGGCTCTGAATAATTTTTACAGTGAGCTTATGGCTTGGTTTTATTACAGTTGAAACTAGTATTGTTTCAATGGTTTGGTACTGTGGTTTTGGTAATGGATTTGCAAACAACATTATTTATAAACTCAGCTGGATTTTTCAATTCTCGATTGTTAGATGAAACGGTTGTTGTTGTTTCTTCCCCCGTCTAAGACCTTGAAAATCAATTTTGAATGAACAATCACTGAAGGAGAGCTCCTCTTCTCTATGATTCCTCTGAATAATTTTGACATTGAATTTTATGGCTTGGTTTGTTTCAATGGCAAGGTTTTAGTATGGATTTGCAAACAACACCATTCATAACATAAACTCAGCTGGATTTTTCAAATTCACGATTGTTAGATGAGACGGTTATGGTTTCTAATTGCTCAGTTTTAGACTTTTAGTATGGATTTGTAAACCACATTGTTTATAATCTGAGTTATCATTTTCATGATTCTTCTATAATCCAATTTTTTGATTCTTCAATTTTCAACAAAAGGTCCACTGATATAAGCTAGTTAAATTGATACGTGCAGGTTTCCAAAAAATTTGGGGACAAAACTTAGGTAAAATTCCATAAATGCTGGGAGTGTTGTTCTCCTATTAGAATATTACATGTGTATTAATTTTACAACTCAGCACCACCTCATCACTCTCTTAATTTTTCTCAAAATACTACATTGACCCCAACCCCTAATTTCTCTCTTTCTCACCCACCATAGCCAGCTACAGAGTAAGGTTGAAATTGGAAGCTTTCAAGAACAAGAATTATGGCCGCAGATTTTTGAAATCGGAAGCTTTCACAATTTGAATTGAGCTTTTATCACTTTCCTGTGGATGATCGATTGGGCTTTCTGTTGGATTGGGTTTCTTTATTTTTCTTCCTTTCTGATAATAGTTTGTTTCCCTTACTTACAGGCTGTGGTGAAATAGACTCTTCGGTTGCACCCACCAGCACCATTTCTAGTACCACACAAGTCAGAGGAAGATGTAGAGATAAATGGTTTCACAGTGCCTAAAAACGCACAAATCCTAATCAATGCATGGGCAATGGAACGAGATTCAAGCATCTGGACAAACCCAAATTTGTTTGTGCCTGAAAGGTTTTTAGAGAGTCAAATTGAGTTTAAAGGCCATGATTTTAAGCTCATTCCCTTTGGAGCTGGTAGAAGGATATGCCCTGGATTGCCATTAGCTAAAAGGACGGGGCCATTAGCTAAAGGGTGAGGCCCCGGTGGGTGGCGCCGCTTGTCATTGGCAGATTTTGAGCTTTGACTGGAGACGAAGGTATGAGTTAATGGCCATATAAAGGAAATCAGTAGCAGAATTGCTAGGTAGTCCATGGCTTATTGGCAGTTATGGCTTGTACTTTTTCCCTTGTCTCTTGTATACTGAAAATTTATGGCTCTTGTTCTTGCCCGGACGGAACAATTAGATAAGAAATCGAAAAAGATAAAAAATAAATTGCATTAAATGCTCACGGGTGGTGCATCAGCATCACCGAGGGCTCTTCTCTCTCTTTCTCATTCTCATTTTCCTTTCTTCCTCTCCGTAAATCCTCTCTCTCACGCAAAAAAAAAATAAAAATCAGAAGGCCATTTTCCCGTGAAAATATCCACCGCTGCGCTGCAACACGACACAGCACAACACTCTCAACTTGATACGCAATCTGAAGCTCAGAAAATCGAAGGGAAACAAACTATTATCAGAAAGGAAGAAAAATAAAGAAACCCAATCCAACAGAAAGCCCAATCCATCATCCACAGGAAAGTGATAAAAGCTCAATTCAAATTGTGAAAACTTCCGATTTCAAAAATCTGCCGCCATAATTCTTGTTCTTGAAAGCTTCCAATTTCAACCTTACTCTGTAGCTGGCTATGGTGGGTGGGAAAGAGAGAAAAATTAGGGATTAGGGTCAATGTAGTATTTTGAGAAAAATTAAGAGAGTGATGAGGTAGTGCTGAGTTGTAAAATTAATACATACGTAATATTATAATAAGAGAATAATATCATTGACACCTATAAAATTTTACCTAAATTTTATCCAAAATTTGGTACGTGCAAACCACACGAGTCCCTTTTTTTTTTTTTTTGGTTCATTGTACACTTGGATAATAAATAAAAGAATAAATTAATGCTTATTGTGTTTACTTTATTTATTTATTTATTAGAGACTACATAACAGGAGATAATATATCTTTTTCTAAAATTTCACTCCCCACGTGCCAGGGATTTGAATAGGTACTTCTACTATAAAGTATCAAGTTTGAGGATGCATTTATGTTTACTACCTTTAAATACATTCTAACTTGAATAAAAGTGAACTCACANACTTGAAGGAAGACTCAAGAAAAATTCGACACTCTCTGGTACCAAAATTCGACACTGAAGGAAAAAAGTAAAAAAGAAAACTGCAGTAGTGGTGGAAATAGTTTGAAATCTGCCTTAATTGTGTCTTTAATTTGCAAAAATGCATTATTTACAGGAATCACTCCCATTTTCCCGTGAAAATATCCACCGCTGCAACACGACACAGCACAACACTCTCAACTTGATACGCAATCTGAAGCTCAGAAAATCGAAGGGAAACAAACTATTATCAGAAAGGAAGAAAAATAAAGAAACTCAATCCAACAGAAAGCCCAATCGATCATCCACAGGAAAGTGATAAAAGCTCAATTCAAATTGTGAAAACTTCCGATTTCAAAAATCTGCCGCCATAATTCTTGTTCTTGAAAGCTTCCAATTTCAACCTCACTCTGTAGCTGGCTATGGTGAGTGGGAAAGAAAGAGAAATTAGGGGTTGAGGTCAATGTAGTATTTTGAGAAAAATTAAGAGAGTAATGAGGTGATACTGAGTTATAAAATTAATACACATATAATATTTTAATAAAAGAACAACATCATCGACACCTATAAAATTTTACCTAAGTTTTATTCAAAATTTGGTACGTGCAAACCACACGAGTCCCCTTCTTTTTTTTTGTTCATTGTACACTTAGATAATAAATAAAAGAATAAATTAATGCTTATTGTGTTTACTTTATTTATTTATTTATTAGAGACTATATAACATGAGATAATATATTTTTTTCTAAAATTTCACTCCCCACGTGCCAGGGATTTGAATAGGTACTTCTACCATAAAGTATCAAGTTTGAGGATGCATTTGTGTTTTCTTCTAAGTTTGGGGATGCATTTATGTTTACTACCTTTAAATACATTCTAAATTGAATAAAAGTGAACTCATAAATCTGACATCAAATTTGAGCTCCTTACAACTATACATATCATAATTAGTCGAGGAATCTCTTAAGATCTCAAATTTAAATCATCGTTTCTATATCCTTACCTAAAAACTTTACCTCTATGCCAAAAAAANAAAAAAAAAAAAAAAAGATTTTCAGAATATTTCATCGTAATTTTTCAGCTGTTTTTTTTTTTTTATTTATTATTATTACATAATGACACAAATACTTGAATCCCTGACTTCTTACTTCTTATAAAGTAATCAAACCCCACATTTAATATCTTGTTGTCGTGATTTTCCCAATTTTGGGTTAGTGCACTTCGAAATTATCCAGCAATTAACATTAGCAAAAACCTAAAAAAAAGAAACCACGATCCAGCAAGTAAGGCCTATCCCTCTCTCTTCCTCCTCTCTCACTTGGGCTGAGGCTTCAGCGGACCAATGAGCGGAGTCCCTTGATTGGCCATCATCGCCGGCGCCGCCTTTCTCATCGGAAAGCAACAAAGGCCACTAGCAATCACCATGAATCCCCGCAGGTAACATACTTTTCCAGAGGGATGCATCTTATCTGTTCGTGGCCATAAAAGCATGGCTTTACTGCATCAAATTTATGCACCTTTGGGTTCCAAAACCTTCACAAGATTTCGTTTTTGCTGTCCCCAATTACATTTTCAGCTAGCACAGCTGATTCACATAGAGACAGTATCAAGGAATGATATTGGGGCAATATGTAATTCATTTAGAAGAGGCTGGAATTGGGACATCATAAGCGGGAAATTTGATTCCTTTGATTTGAATGATTCAGTTGTGGAGAAAGTGCTGCTGGAGTTGAAGGAACCCAGTGATGCAAAAAGTGCTCTGGGTTTCTTCCATTGGTCGATGAAGAGGAAAAACATTGAACATGGGGTTCGATCCTACTGTATTGCAATCCATATTCTGGTTAGAGCTAGGTTGATGATGGATGCTCGAGCATTGATTGAATCAGTGTTGAAGAAAAATGTGGAAAGTTCCTCGAGATTTTTAGTTGTGGATTCACTGCTTAGTAGCTTTAAGGTATCTGCTTCTCATCCTTTGGTATTTGATTTGTTAATACAGGCTTATGCAAAATTGCGCATGTGTGACATTGCTTTTGACATTTGCCTGTATGTTCAAGAACATGGGTTCTCTGTCAGCCTCATAAGTTTCAATACTTTGCT
This sequence comes from Cercis canadensis, assembly GCA_003255065.1. Classification (NCBI taxonomy): domain Eukaryota; kingdom Viridiplantae; phylum Streptophyta; class Magnoliopsida; order Fabales; family Fabaceae; genus Cercis; species Cercis canadensis. The sequence goes on along the minus strand of QAOA01000580.1, from coordinate 409,714 downwards.
TCATGTTGTTCAGAAATCTACTCAGTGCGCTCTAGTTTGGAATATCTATGAGCATATGATTCAACGCAGAACTTACCCAAATGAAGTAACTTTCAGGATCATGATTAGTGCCTTGTGCAAGGAAGGGCAGCTGCAGAAAATTGTGGATACATTGGATAGAATCATGGAGAAGAGGAGCTCTCCTTCAGTAATTGTCAATTCATCCTTGATTTTCAGGGTCCTAGAGGGGGGAAGAATTGAAGAAAGCATGGTATTGTTGAAGAGACTGTTGCAAAGGAATATGATTCCTGATTCAGTAGCCTATTCTTTAACTGTTCATGCTAAAGTTAAAATAGGAGATTTGGATTCCGCATGGGAGGTATATGAAGAAATGGTGAAAAGAGGTTTTCAGGCAAATTGTTTTGTTTATACATCATTTATAGGAGCATATTGTGAAGAGGGTAGAATTGAAGAAGCAGATACATTGATGCAAGAAATGGAAAAGATGGGATTGAAGCCATATGGTGAGACTTTTGATCATCTAATCAAGGGATGCGCTCAAATGGGACAATTGGAGGAGTGCTTAAATAATTGTGAGAAAATGATGAGAATTGGGCTTGTTCCTACTTGTTTGACATTCAATAAGATGGTAGAAAAGCTCTGTGAAAGGGAGGATGTAGATCAGGCAAATGCCATGTTAACAGTCTTGTTAGATAAAGGGTTCTTACCCAATGATATTACATACTCTCATCTGATTGAAAGTTATGCCAAAATAGGTAAGATTCAGGAAGTTCTCAATCTATATTATGAAATGGAGTACAAGTCTATGTCTCCTGGATTGTCTGTTTTTACATCATTAATCCAGAGCCTCTGCTCCTGCGGAAAATTGGAAGATGCAGAAAAGTATCTTGGGATGATGAAAGGTCGTTTGCTGACTCCAAATATAACTATTTATAAAACATTGATTTCTGGCTACTTGCAGAAGGGCAATAGAGCAAGGGCTCTTCACCTTCATAATGAAATGAGTTCTTTAGGATTGTAACCCTTGTAATTAGTTGTTCCTGTACATAAGGAATGCTTTGTTGTTGTTTCAGAGCAATGTTCCTTTGAATGGTAAATGACTCTACCAAGTGTTGTGGTGCTGTTGACACTGTGTATTGCTAGAGTTTGTGATTCATTTAGCCAAGAGGAATTTTGTGTTTGTGGGGAGACTTTCCATGATTTGGAACATCAGAAAGTGGCATTAAAATGGGATTTAACTCCACTGAAGAGTATAATGTACTTATTTAATTGCACTTTGCCCTATAGAAAAGATGTATCTGGTTGGAAGCGATCATTGCTGTAGCCTGGAAAGCTAATTATAAATTTATAATCACTTTGTGTAAATACTCTTGGAGGACCAATTTTAGAAAGTACATTAAATTTAAGAGTCCCTAGCTTCAAAATTAAGATAAAGTACAGTCAAGATTATGATTAATGGTTAATGCCTTCTACAAGGAAGGGCAGTTGCAGAAAATTGTGGATACAATAGATTAAAAATTATCAATACCTTGTGCACTCCAGTGTTTCTAATTTTCGTAACCTGGAATTTATCACGTATTAATAATATATAGACTACAGACAAATATAGGTGTGTAGGGTGGAAACTCCTCTTGACGCAGTTAGAGATTGTGAGCAGATTCAGGATATTTTGCTTTGATTGGGTGGATTCGAATTGGTCCAAGCACATGACATAGTATTGCATTGTCTTTGTTTGTTATTATTATTACAACAATAATAAAAAAAACAATGATAACAAAGATACTCTTGACATGGCATTGCTGAACGAGATTGCCACATTATTTGGGAGGAAAATCATTTTGTAACACTTGTGAAACAATTAGCATTACTGTTTAATTGTCTTTTAAGAAGACCCCCGTTAAGTACTTGGTCTTTTCTTATGAAAGTCTTGTGTTCAAATTTTGTTAAAATCAAGTGGGTGGAATTTTGAGAGGAAATAAGTGATATACTCTTACTGTATAACTTCTGGTTGACGAAAAAAAAAACATTACTCTTTAATTATTATCTATTTTAAACCTTCTAAATCAAGTTGAAAAATAAATATCCATGATATTTAATACTTTTAATTTTCATTCACAAAGAAAAATGTCTCCCCCAATCCCAAACAAAACCAGACTCTCTTCCCTCTCTTCTAAATTCTAATAACCCTAATCCACAATTCCCGCACTAAGCAGAGAAGTCCCAATAGCACAGTACCCTTGATACACCCAAAGGCTAAAGTTGAACCCAACCCAAGTGTGTTGGACACTTGAGACATGACCACACCACGCCCGCCCTTCACCCCCTTCTCCTAGCACTGACTCCACCCCTGCCCCAACTAGGCTTAGCCATGGACTCCACCCCAGCCCCTCCTCACCCGCAACCCGTTGGCGTTAAAGCCTCTGCTACCCTTACCAAGCTTCCCATCAAACGCAAAACCCCTGACTCCTCCTCCTCAACCATCACTATCCCACATCCTGATCCTTATTTTGACCCTAACCCTAATTTCCTCTGCCCTGATGACCCTGCCACCGCAGCCGATGTGGATGTCCGGCCACCACCTTTCAAATTCCACCGAATTTGGACGGAGCCCGACGAAATTCGATTCCTTCAAGGCCTTCTCGATTCCGCTTCTGATGGGCTTGTGTTCCCGAAAGATTTGCACCTCTTCTATGACCGATTCTCCACTGCCATGTCTCAGCCCTATTCCAAGTCTCAGCAATCAGAGAAGCTTCGCCGTCTGAGGAAGAAGTTCCGGGTGATTTCGTCTCGTCTCGCTCGTGGCCTCGATGCTGCCATGTTGTCGCCGCACGATCGTGCACTCTACGATTTCTCGAAGAAGCTGTGGAGCCCCGAGTTCTCTTCAATTTCCCCATTCGTTACCAATATCAGCCAAGCAAGTAAGAACAGTAGCAAGATCAATAGTGAAAACGATTCAATTGGGGTTAATCAGAACGAGCTCGGTGACCCATTTGGGATTTATGTTGATGGCGATGTTGATGTCGATGATCACAATAAGGATGTTGATTGTGATAAAAAAATGGGTGAATTGAATGTTGATTGTGACGTTGGTCAGCAAAAAGAATATCTTTTTGACAAAAAATTTGGTGGGTTAGCTGCAAAAACGGTTCTAGAAGCGTTTGATCAGTCTCTGAAGGAGGCCAAAATGGCTCTTGTCTGGCAGGGGATTCTTTGCCCTGATCATAATTCTACTCAGGCTTCCATAGAAGGGAATGTGGTTGAATTTGGAAGAAGGTGGCAGGAGCAGCAAGCATTAGAGTTGGATGTGTTTGCTAAGCGTTTGAAATTGGTGCTTGAGAACTTTCTTCTTCATCAACCTTGAGTCAATGATCAAATGTATATCTGTAAAGAAATTTGATAGGTAAATATGGTCTTTTTGGTTTTCTGTTCCCTTTTTTTCACTTGTGTAGCTGGTGCTAGAAATTGTTTAGGCTGAATAAGCCATTAGAAAGTGCCATAGTTGAGTATATTGATCATTGTACTCAATTCCAGAGCTGCATTCTTTCTTCTTCATATGATGCTTGTTCTCTTGGCTACAGCATATGTTTTATCATCGGGGACCATACTGAGATTTGTGAATTATTACAGTAAGTTTTCCAATCATTTTGCTTGTTAATGATAAAAAATTTACTCAGAACGATCATTAGTAAAATATGTAATTATGTAATTATTCTCTAGAAGGCGTAACTTAGAAGCCAGAATATCACGATGGAATTATCTTTTTCTAATTACATAAACCACTTGATTTAACACCCCAACTATGCATTATATCATTATCACAATTGTTTATATTCTTATAAGTAAGTAGTAACTTTCTTCAGTGTTATCAATACAAATAAAGAAAAATTTCATTCTACCAAAAAAGAAACTTTTCATTCAACTAAAAAAAGATAGCGGAAGTTAAAAAAAAAACTTGCCTATATTTATGGTGTAGACCGTTCCACCAAGATTTCAATCCTCTTCTGGTGTATGAATGGCATTAAGACTAACCATGCATTTGGATAACTCCATTGGTTTAGTGGACCAGAAAAACTACATTAGCATATTGGATTTTTGCTTGTTAGTTGTTACAGCTTTATATAAGGTTATAATGGAATTAGGAGAACAAACGAGGGAGAAGGAAGAAAAAATAGAAATCAAGTTCATCTACATGGCCAAAAGAAAACCTATTCCTCTATAAATTCTTTTACCAAAAGAAGTGGATGTATAAGGCCTCTGAACTCTTGTTCTGTTTGTTGCTTTGAATGAATTCCAGTGTAGCAAGAAAAAAAAGAAGGGAAAGTATGGGCAAATAAGCAACATTTTTAATCCTTTTAAATGTATTTGCTAATATTGTAATATGCTAGTGTGAATCACCATTATGCTCAATGTTATCATCAAGAGCTGTCCCGCTTCTTATATTCAAACTCTTGGGTTATATATATATATATATATGATGACACGAGTTTGAACTCTAAATTTTTTATAAATTATTCAAACTATTTATTATTAGACTACACCTTCTTGTTAGGCTCTTTTAAGTAGTTGCAATGTTATATTAATATTGTCCTTGCTTATATTATAATTAAACCTAGTGGTAAATGAACATTATGACCATTGTTACCCTAGTTAGTAGTTACTGCCATATAATTATGGCCACGACCACTATTGTCTGTTTATATTCAAATTGTTAGGCATGCTTTGCTAGCCACTTGGAATGTATATATGTTCTTCGTAATATTGATTGTAACTATTACTAGCAATGTCCTATCTTATGCCAAAAAAGCCACTGCCAGCAATAAATCACTACTATTGATGCTGTTTTTGTTGCAAATCAAATCACTTTTGTTTTTCTTTAGTTTATAAGAGAATTAAATACGAGACTTATACCTAACCTCATTTTTTATCTACTACACTTGGTGTATCTAGTAGTTAGGTTTAAACATTTATGCAGTCATATATTCTTAAAAAAAATGTTAAATCTTAATAAAATTAATACATATGTTTACATAAAATTAAAGTAGATGGCATTACATAACATAAATTCCCCATCCCTTCTTTCTTAATAAATCTAGCATTTATGGGTTGAAATTTGTATGTTTCAATGACTTACGCCAAAAAAAAAAAGCATTGAAATGTCCCACAAGAAAACTTCAATTTATAATCACAAGTAATAACCAAATTATTTACTAATGACTAAATGGAGATGGCGAAGATTCAAAACAAAATCCCAAGACCAAGAGTTGTAGTAAAGTAATGGAACAAACTTTCCTATAAGTCCTTTACAACCATGTAAGGTTCATCTTTTTTTTTTTTTGTATTTTTTTTGGGTAGATAGTATGGTTTATCTTGATCAAGATTCAAGAGTACTAAAGTGCTTTTAAAATATAAATATTAACGATATGTTATTTTATTTCAAAGAACATTTGAACTTTGTTCTAAAAGCTCTTTTGCTAAGTTATCAGAATACTTTTTGGACTCAAGGAAGTGTACATCTTTTTCAGTGTGTAACTTAAAATTTCATTTCTCTTTTACAAACACACAATTTATAAATTATAAATACAACAAACTTTACCAATATCATTATCTACAAACATACCTTTCATTTCTCTTTCAACTTTACATGACTCCATTAAAACTTTTTGTTAAGACTTAAGAGCTAGCTCGAACTAAAATGATGCAAGATATGTAATCTCCAAATAATATTTCTCTTTTAAGAATTGTATAAGTGATGTTACTATTTTTCTTTTTTCTTTTTTTCATCACATATGCTTCATTAACAACCTTTTTGTCGGCACCCTATGTATTTGTATATGTAGGCAGTGCTTTAAAAACCGGATCGGACCGGACAGTTCGACCGGTGCTCAATATGGATTTCGGTTTAGTTAGGGGGTTAAATTGCTAGGGTGGTTAAATCGGTAAACTGGCTAGTTTTACATAATTAGGCAGTTCACTGATTTTTTTTTTTTCAAAATTGCNCTTGAAACATTAAACTAATATTTTTTTTAGAATAAATTTGCATTATAATTTACTTATTCACATTTAGATTGTATAATGGATAAATATTGGCCATAAGAGGATTCGAACTCTCATTCCAAGGAAGAGAAAAGACTTGCCACTTGGCTAATTTTAATTTTATTAACAAATTTGTATAAAAATATATTTATTATAATTTATAATATACAATAGGTACATTAAATATTATATTTATATGAAATTTATATTTATGACGTCAGCGGTTCGACCGATTGGTCCAACCAATTGAACCGATGCTCATCATCTAAAACGGTTTACTTACTGGTCGGATCAATGACTTTAATAATACATTTTAAAAACTTAATTTCATAAATATTATATTTTCTAAATAATTTTCACATCTACTGTAGTTTTAATTTGTTAATATTATGTTATTTTGCAAAAAACAAAAAAAGAATGAGAGAAAAGCTGAAACCACTAATGACACAATTATGTATATTGTGACACCACAAGAGTGATGTTATTTAAAAACTAGCGTCACTCTTGTGATAACACAATATTCAATGGCGTCATTACAATAGTGATGCAATAGGCCCAATTGTAACACTTTTGTGGTGTCACAATATATACAATTGCGTCACTAGTATCTTTTTTACAAAATGACATAATATTAGAAAAATAAAAACTTTGATAGATATAAAAATTACTTAAAAAATATGATATTTGTGAAATTAAAATTTTAAAATATATTATTAAAGTCAGTCATCCGTATCTGTATGGTCTAAAATTAGAATCCCATTATCTTATCAAAAAAAAATTAGAATCGAATTAGATAATTAATATAATATCATGTTATTGGGTAACTATTAGTATATATAATGAAATACGACTACTATTCTGGGCCGTCAGATTTCCCATCGTCGATGCCAACGTAGGAGATGACGCTATAAATTGAAGATCCAACGGTAATGAGGGATGTAGACGAGGTGCATGTGGTGGGGCCCATTAATAAATATGGTTTTTAGTGAGGGGAATGGGGACTGGTATTGTTGGGATTGGATATGAGAGCGACTGCTGAATAGCACGATCCAACTCGCGAACACTTAGCGTGTGGGGTCCACCGTCCCCACCCCAAAAAAAGAATCAAATCCTCGTTCGTATCGGTTGGACTTACTTTCCCAAATCACCCTTCAACCCATAAGGTCAAATTGTTGCGTTGTCCCAAATAAATGGTTTAAATGTATTGCAAATTTGAATCAAGTTTTTAAATTTTTTATAGTTTAATTTTTTTTAATTGAGTTACTGTCATTATTTCAAGTTATAATTTCATCAGTTTAGTGTTAATATTATAAATGACTTCTCTATGTGGTAATAGATAAAACTTACGTAACGTCAAAGTGACACACAAAATACTATTCATCAAACACGCATGCAAGATAAATGGCTCAATTTTTCCTAAATTGATAGAAATTAATGTGAGGAGCGACAAATAGAACCCAATTTTTGAGTCACTTTGGCACCACGTCAATTTTTTTATTGCNTTTTTGTTGCCACATAAACAAGTTGTTTGTCATGTGAGTACTAAACTGACAGAGTTATAACTGAGGGTGACAGAAATGACCTAATTAAAAAAAAATTAAATTATAAAGACTCCAAAAGAAGAAAAAAAACTATAAAGACTTAATTTAAATTCATTCAAATTATAAAAATTTGTAATGCATTTAAACCCAAATAAATCAATATACCTAGAAAACTGAAAACGTCAAATGGGGCTGCTAAAAAAATTAAAATTTATTTTCTATTTTATTTTTAAATTAATTATAATTAAGGAAAAATATATTTTTAAAAGAAAAATTACTAAAAAGAATGATGAGATTATTTAGAAATGTGAGAAAAAGTGATTTTTGATGTTGTAAAGGGGAACTTGAATAATAAGAGACATATCATGGATGTGGACTGTATGTATTTGTATGAGCACAATTTTAGACAAGGATTAATTCATATTAAAGCAGAATCTCATGCAAAACAATCTACATCTACCTAATTAGTAATGTGATTAGCGTTTGATTACTAAACTAATCCACAAAGAAAAAAATGAGCAGTGGAGAGCCAACTGGAAGTACATGACGAAATATGTTTACCTTTGCTGTCTTGAATATGCCAACAAATGGAAAACAAAAAAAATCAACATATACTTTCTAGGATGCCATACAATAAAAAAAAAAAAAAATACAATAGTTTTTTTTTTTTTTCTGCATTGAATATTAAGTAATTTATATTCAAAAGTTTTAAACAACTACGTAGATAGAGAGAAAATGTGCCACCTCTTTTTGTCTAGTTTTGAAAATTTGTTGACCTTGAGATAAGTTATTTATTTATTTTTTCAATATGTTTGATTTTACATAGTTTATTTCAAATTTTAAATAGATTCCATTTAATTTAATTATTATATCCGGCAAGTACTAGTAGTGTATGAAAACTTTGAGCAGTTCACTCCAAATAAAAATAAAGATAAAAGCCTCTCCCCTTTTTCAGCGTAATAAATAAAAAAAAAAAAAAGATAGCTCACATGTTTTTCCTGAACAAGATAATTTAAATATTACATCATGTTAGAAAAGGAAATTAAGAAAAATGGAAGTCCAAATTCCTGATATGAGATCTTGACAAATATGGATAATGGCACTATCGATATTCACTGACAGTGGTGATGTCAAAATCGACTGAAAATAAAAATGATACTCCCACGTGTCTTTTAATACAGGGTCATTTTCTTTGTCATATTCATTCATATATCCTTGTTAGCCTGACCCACTCTTTCTCACTATTTCTTCACTTCTCTTCCTCCTCTCTCATTCTTTTCTGACGCTGATCTCTCCTTCATCAACCTGAAGGAGATCCCTTCAATCCCAATTCAACTTCACCCTCACCCTCTTCGAAAGTCCTGATTTTTATCTCTGAGGAGGGTCAGAGAATCCAAACCAAACATGGACGAAAATTCAGCTTTAATTGAATCGATTCTTAGGGAGCAAGAGGAAGCTGAGAGAACCCACAAGCAAAACGATGAAACCCATGGCTGGCAAACCGTGTCGTACCAGAAGCGCAGCCGAAAGGCTTCGAAACAATCCCAACCGGAGAATTCTGCTGATCCCCGCAGCCACGCCTCTAATGGCGGTGTTGATGTTTTCCGTTCGGTTGAGCAGCATTCTCAACAGCGCCGTCAGCGGATTTTGGAGGCTCAGATGGCCGCCGATGCGGCATATGGAGATGCCGGTGTCAGCAGATCGAAGCGGCATTCCGACGAGGAAGACGATAGCGATGCAGAGGTTCCAGGTGGGAACCTTGAGAATGGGTCCGGTGAGGTGAAGAAAGTCAAGCAGAAGAAACCCAAGAAGCCCAAAGTGACGGTGGCAGAGGCTGCTTCCAAAATCAATGCGACTGAATTCAGCGTGTTCCTTGCTGATGTTTCCGTGAGTGCCAATATTTGATTTTGTGATCGAATTCTTTTTGGCCACGATCTGCTTGAATAGGGAATGATTTGACCTGTTTCTCATTGATGCAAAAAACCTAATTTGACTAAGCGTGATATGATTTGTGTGCAGGCTTCGTATGAATCACAACAAGATATTCAGCTCATGCGATTCGCTGATTATTTTGGTCGTGCATTCGCGTCAGTGGGTGGAGCTCAATTCCCATGGTTGAAGTTATTCAAAGAGTCCACCGTTGGAAAGCTTGTTGACGTGAGTTCCCTTTTCTGTCTTTCTTTTTGGTTGAAGAAAGATAATGTAGTTTAAATTTGAGGGCAAAAGGTGTACGCTTTTCTGGATCAAACTTTGTTGTCAGCTATGATTTACTACTATGAAATGTGGGCTAGGGTTTTGGAAGGGAAAATTTGGATTTGTTCTTGTGATGTAAATGACGTATGCTATAGTATTTTTAAATGCATGTGTTTTTAGAAATAATTTTTAGAAGGTAATATAAAGCATTTTCTCTTGTAATTTCTGATATGTTTTTGGCATTTTAAGTCGTTCAGCAAAGGTGTTGCTGAATTTGTATCTTACAAGATTTCTGTTGTTCAATTTGGTGAAGTTTTTGTTATGCTCACCATTTCTGTCATTATTTGCACTGCAATCATTCTTTTTGATTGTTCAAATAGGGAATGCAGTTTTTTCAGTTATTTGCTATGAAGCATAGGTGCACGATGCATAGACACGCGCGTCTATGTACTCTGCGACATGTGACAGGACACGACATAGAAGTAAATATAAAGATACCTTAAATATGTGTAGCATGTGTTAAAAAGTATGTTTAGAAAGCATCTTACCAGTGTTGAATACTACACTTTAATAAAATTTGTACTATTTAGAGGTGCCGGGATGTCAGCATGAGTGTTGACAGAAGTCAAGTGTCTGATACGTGTCGGACACTGACATGGCTCCTATATCAATGCTTTGTAGGTTATTCATGATCATTAGTAGTTTTTCTTATTATTTTGCTTGTCCCTCAAACAGGTCCCTCTTTCACATATACCTGAAGATATTTACAAGATATCAACTGACTGGATCAGCCATATATCACCTGAAGCGCTTGGGTCCTTTGTGTTATGGTCAATTGACAGCATTCTTGCAGACCTTGCAATTCATCAGGGAGCTGTTAAGGGATCCAAAAAGGCGGTCCAGCAACCACCATCAAAATCTCAGGTTGCTTTTGGAATTGTATTATGTTTCTAATGGGCATAGATTTTTGAGTTTTGCACTGCCCAACTATTTAATTTACTGTGGATAACAACATAATAAACTTGGAAAGCCGCCAATACTTGGGAAATGGGGAATTGATATATTTTTTCTTCAAAATCACAGTTTTATTGAGTATCCAATTACCAAGTAGTTGTGGAGATAACTTGCAATGTCATGGCGCATATCTTTCTGGAGAATGTAGTGCATTTGATGCATTTGAGATAAATTACTTCTCTGTGAAATTCTAAGTTACTTGCATAGAAAGCAGTAGAAGGAGTTATGTGTTATTGAGGGTTTTGTTCTCAACCTTTATTAGTCTATGTATTTGATTTTGATGCTGCTGCTGGCCCACCATAATGAGAGATCTAGGTTCTGAGTGATCGTAGTAATTCATGCCAACTACAATTGTTGAAGATCAGTCTATTATTAAGGTCCAAGCGAAATGATCCCTTGTTCCTTTGAATTCTTATAGAATTTTACTTATTGTTCAATGTATGTGAATAAATGAGTTTTTGGCTCTTGGTTACTTTTGCAGTATTTTAGCAGTGGTTTTTGTAATCTAGTTTCAATGTGTTGATTTTAAATTATTTTTCCAAGAGAAATTTCATTTTACATATCTATCATCTTATATGGGCAAAGCTTGCTAGTTTTGTATAGTACTTCTAGGTGAACAATCATGGAACGATATACTTCCATTGCCACTGTGAACTTCCAAAAGGAAATTTTCTTTTTATGGACTTCTAGGTGTTCTAGGACCAACTCGTCTCTTGTCTTGACTTCTTTAAATGACCTTTTAATGATTCTTTGACTACTTATTCATGATTACACCCCGAACCACGACTTTGATTAAAGCTAAAGCTAGTCTTTTGATTGAGTATGCCTTGTATTGAAGAGATATTTGATTTCTAATAATGATTTCAAAGGAAATAAATTTATAGAAGTATCTACCCAATAATTTTAAATTAATTATTTTTATCATCATCCTAGTGTAGTCCATGGCCAAAGACCAAAAAAAGAAATCTTAGTGTAGTCAGTTTCTTGATCTATGCTTTAAGCTTGTCATCATTATTAAATGTTTTCATGATGTGTCCTATATGACATATATACTAATCATACACTGTATGATTAGGTGATTAACTGGTTTAAATATGGCGTATACTGCAGGTTGCCATATTTGTGGTGTTAGCAATGGTACTTCGAAGAAAACCTGATGTCATGATCAGTTTATTGCCTATAATGAAGGAGGGTCCGAAATATCAAGGGCAGGATAAACTCCCTGTCAATGTCTGGGTTATTGCTCAGGTGACTGCTTTCAACATGATTTATTATGTTTTATGTGTATAAATTATATATATGGATTTTTAACTGGATTTTCATTTATATAGGCTTCTCAAGGAGATTTAGTTACGGGATTGTACTTGTGGGTATCTCTTCTCTTGCCCTTGCTGAGTGGCAAATCAAGTGTTAATCCACAGTCTAGAGACTTGATTTTACAGTTGGTGGAGAGGTTAGAAAGCTTTAAGATACAACGCTAGTTTTTCCCATTATTTTTTTCCTGAGACATTTACTGCAATAACAAGTACAGAGTTCTTTGCTCCTCCCTAATTGATAGTTCTCCCTTTCTTTTGTTTTTGGAAGCAGAATTTTGTCATTTCCTAAAGCTCGCACTATCTTATTAAATGGTGCTGTCAGAAAGGGAGAGCGTGTAGTGCCCCCATCAGCTCTTGACTCTCTGTTGAGAGTCACCTTCCCTCTCCCTGCAGCCCGGGTCAAGGTAGATGTTTGGAAGACTCTTAAATCTATTTTCTAATAACATGCATTGCAATCAACTGTTCTTTACTGAGTACTCTCTTCTAGGCAACTGAGAGATTTATGGTAGTTTATCCAACACTGAAAGAGGTAGCCCTTGCCGGGTCCCCTGGAAGCAAAGCAATGAAGCAACTTGCACAACAGATATTTAGCTTTGCAATTGGAGCTGCTGGAGAAGGTGATAGCAAAGTCATGTAGATTGACATTATTTTTCTCACTCTTGTGCTTTGCAATGCCTCTCTATCACTCTCTAGAGTATTTACTATTTCAAGATGGAGGAGTTTGCACTGTGCTTTAGTTGAAAATTTAATGCATGAATCTTTTACAGCCAATCCTGACTTATCAAGGGAGGCTGGTGACATTTTTATCTGGTGTTTGACTCAGAACCCTGAATGCTACAAGCGATGGGTGAGTACATGAGAATTAGTCAATTCAGAACACTCGTTTCCTACTTCATAATGCAAATCTGTATTAAATGCTCTGTTCTTCTTGGGAAACAGGATATGCTTTATATGGATAATCTTGAAGCAAGTATTGTTGTTTTGAGAAAGCTTTCTGATGAATGGAAGGAACACTCTGTGAAACATCCCACTCTTGTTCCTTTGAAGGAAACTCTTAAGAGTTTCAGGCAGAAGGTAAACTACTTTTTTCCCCCATAAATGGGATTGAATGTTAGTTTCAGAAACACAAATCTTGTACTGCATTATCTGTAAACGTGAACACTGTTCACACATTGTCAGTAGGTCCAGGTGTATTTTGCATTATAGCAAGTATAAGCATCAGAAAATGGTTAATTGAAAAGGCAATAATTCATAGATCTTAAACCTTCTAATTTCTTGCATTCTGCTATTTTTCTTAAACTCTCTGACCTCATCAATGTCAAAAGTTCCAAGGTCTTGTGATTCTAGAGTACTGAAGCTATCTGGTGTTGTGGATTGTTCCATTCCAGCACTGTCTTTTGTAAAGGACGCATCTTGGCTTGAAGTCTACTTTTCTGAGTAACTAGATAAAAACATAAATATCATAGCTCAATTGGTTAATTGTGTCTTTTGCAGAATGACAAGGCCTTGGCTAAGGAAGATGATGGTGCGGACCATGCATTATTGAAGGATGCAGACAAGTATTGCAAGATCATTTTGGGGCGAGCTTCACAAGGCCATGGATGCATGAAGAGCCTGGCATTTGTTTCAGTTGCTCTTGCTGTTGGTGCTGTTATTTTGTCCCAGAACATTCATTCCTTGGATTATAAGAAACTCTCGGAAGTGTTGAACTTCTAGAGTGTCTGAGTTACTCTGGTGGAGATGGGTCACTTCAGCAGATGGCCCATAGTAAAATGGGAAAAGGAAGATTTTATTTATATTACAATCTTACAACATAGTGAAATTAGACAAGAAAATAGAGGTAACGGCAGCCATGAAAAGGTGTGGGATGTGGTCATTTATACAGGTGGTGTTGTGACTTTTTTTTTTTTTTGAAAACTTCAGGTCAAGTTGAGAATTAATCTCCTTTCATGACCAATTTATAGTGCCTTGTTATATACCGAGTTTGGGATAGTTGCCAAAGGGCTATAGAGAAATGGAAATTAAGGCGAAATCAAAATATGCTTGAAAGCAAATTTTGATCTTTTCATATTCGCATATGTTCTCGTTTGGTTTTATTCATTTTCTTACTGTTATAAATCTTAAATTCAGTTGGGGCAATGGCGCAGCTTGGAATTAAATGTTATTGGATCAGCTTCAGCTTCAGGTATTGAAATTTATTTTATTCGATACGTTTCAAAGGAAGTGTATCACTATCAGCTATTGAATTCTCTCTCTCTTTTCTTTTTCGAAAATTTAACAGATTTCAGGTTTTGGCTCGTCATGTTAGTTTGTTGATAGTTCCATTTCCGCCCCCTCTGCGTTACTGATGTTGTAAAAAGCAGTATTGTGAGAATCACTGTTAGGGTGAAAAATATTTTAATTAATTGTTTGCTATTAGTAAAAGCTTCATCTGCCTATTTATTTTTTGAGAGAAAAAAAAAAGGTTTTACTAATATATATAAACAAATTTAATTACTGCCTAGAAAGCCAAAAGCACAAACATGTTGGATATACTTCTACTAAGTACTTTTGTTTTCATGTTGGCAAGTGTCTCTTACTCAAGTGTTGCGTGAAGCAAATCAAGTTGTTAATTTTTTTAGTAAAACATGGAACTAGAGGGCAAGTTAAATGGGAGGTGATTCAATAATTCACAAAGATTTTTCATATGTTGTTAGTAGACAATTTGTCTCTGATTTTCTTTAGATTGTAGTTTTTCTTTTCTTTTCTTTGTATTACCAAAAAAAGTACGTGAAACAGATTGTTTCTCTCTCAACAAAGACAAACTCAATTGCTGATAAAAAAAAAAAATTCAATTTTCAGTTTGAACTAACCGAATTAAAAATTGATGTAATAATTTTTGAAGCTTGAAAAATAAAAGTTAGCCCTTTCAAATTAATAAATTTGAGATCTTAGCTTGAAAATATTATGTCAATTTGAGCATCTTTATGTGAACGAATTTGTAGTCACTAAATTTGATCCGGCAATAGAGTGATTTTATAAAGAATTTTTAAGTTTAAATTTTCATGTGATAATATATAAAATAAAATCTTTCATAGATTGCTTTTGTTGAAATTTCAGTAATTTATAGGATATAAGTTAAGTTGATGATATGCACAAGTTAATTTAGAAAATAATTTATAATTACTATTTTAAGTGTTGGTGATTGCCAAATCCCTGAAAAAGAATATATTGTGCATGTTATCCACTTGCTGGGATCCGTACCACATGAGGACATGCATTGGGATCGTATTAGTTGTAAATAAATTAAAATATAATAATGTATATCGTAGGTCCGAAAAGAAATAATTAAAAGTTGAAACTCTTAGTTTTGATGGAGTTTTTGATAAATTTTTATGAATTTTAAATATATATAATTAAAATGTAACATTTTAAATATATATATTTATAAAATACTTTATTTAGATACACTCTATTATTTGGTTTGCCTTTCTGTTTATACAACAAAAAAAAATGGACCTTCTCTGGTTTATGTAAGACAAACAAGAACCCATTTCCCACGTTCCATATTTGCTTAAACATTTTGATAATGAGGTCATGGTACTCATCTGAATTGAGAGAAAGATAGCAAGCAAGAAGATCTTCCAAATCCTTTGATGCCCTTATGTTGTTCTCCACAATCATCTCCACCATTGATTCTCTGAAATCTCTCTGTGGGTTAAGAGATGACAACTGCAAAGCTATCTGAAAGGCTTCTCCTTGAGCTTGAACTAGATGACACACTTTGCGGCCATGTCCCTGAAATTTTCTGCTTCCAATTCCAATTCTTGGAGAAAGAATCCGAAGCTTAATCCCAGGAGAACTCACAGAGAATCTCCTAACAGGAACAGGGGTACCTCTTTGTTCTTTGATTGATGATGTGTCTTCCTTCACTATCTTAACTTTCAAAGTTTTCTGCAAATTGGGTTCTTCATTTCTTGCGATTCTACTTCTGAGTTTTCTCTCTTCTTGGCATCACTTAGCAGGTCATTAAATTTTGCAGGTTTGGTTATGATAGGAGGAAGTTCAAGCTCAGAAAAAGAATCATACCCATTAAGCTTATCGTCTTTTCTGGCTATAGAGTTTTTGTCCACATCGAGAAGGATATCTTGAGCATTGGAATTGAGCCTGCAGCTACAAGAGTTAGAAGACAAAACGGCTTCATCAAAAGGTTCAATGGCAAGAACACTCGGGTGGAGAATCTGATTTGGTCCAAACAGATTCAAGTGTGGTTCTGCAACTACAACCAGCAGAATCAGAGGAGTTAACAAGCTTAGGAGAAGAAGACCTTGGTGTTCTTCTCTTGGGTTTTTGTTTGGATGATTTTCTGGGTGGTTCAGGATCTTTTTTATTAGAGTGGTTGACAACGGCGGTACTGGTGGGCGGTGGCGGCAGCGGTGGTTGGAGGAGTGCTAAGATGGTGAACAAGAAAGAGAGGAGAGGTATAAGGTATAAGGAAGGAGATGTTTCGGGGGGAGAGGTGGGGGTGTCGGGGGAGGAGAGAGGGATGAGAGTGAATTTGAAATGAGATTTTGAAAATGACTAAAAAAAATACATTGAAATTTTAAAAATATTTTTAAAAATTATATAAATAATATAATTTAAAATTATCATTTTAAATACACTTTACAAATATATTACACTTTATAAATACTTCATCCAAATACACCGTTACTTCATTCATATATATTAAAAAAAACTCCTTTACTTCATGAATAATTTTATGTAAAAGGAAAAGACATCGAAAAAATCCAAAATTTAATCAACTGTATAATCACGGACGTTTTATGATTAGCATTGGCATTATAAGAAAAAAGTGAAATATTAAGTATTATTATATGCAGATTAATTAATTATATATATAAAAAAGAAAAAAGCATGTTACAAAGTTGACAAAAGCAAAGCAGAAGAAATGAAACAAGAGACACGGCGCTTTTAGCGCTCAGTTTCTGATCAAAATTTGCATCTCCCTTTTCAACGCCTTAAAGAGCGGATTCTATTGCTTTTGAGCTTTCATGCACAATCATAGTTAACAAGCTACTCTATCCCTATAAATATCCTTCTAATTCCTTCATTTTGCTTCACAAACACTTTTACTTCTTCTAAGCTCTTCACTTCACACTTGACATCAATGGCAATGGCAATGGCACCACGTCCCTACACCTCCCTCTTCATTCTCCTCTCCTTGCTTCTTTTGGCTACCTTCTCTAACGTGGCTGAGGTACATCCATCACTTTGCTTTTGCCAATCATTTTTTGCTTCTTACTCTCTCATCACTAAAATTTTGTTTATTTCTATGTAATCCTCCTTGAACAGGCTTATGGACGTTCAACACTTCGTCCTTCAGGTATTTTGCAACTTGTAATTTGATGCTAATTAATGGTGTTGTGTGGAATGAATGCAAATTGAATTTCTATATGCAGATTGCAAACCAAGGTGTACATACCGCTGCTCCGCCACTTCACACAAGAAGCCATGCATGTTTTTCTGCCAGAAGTGCTGTGCCAAGTGCCTCTGTGTGCCTCCTGGTACTTACGGCAACAAGCAAGTTTGCCCTTGCTACAATACCTGGAAGACCCAGGAAGGAGGACCCAAATGCCCTTGACTTCACTTCTAATTACCAATCTCTTCTTCTAATACTATCTTTTATCTCTACCTAGTACTTCTCAAGGGCCAAATTTTGTTATGTTCCCTTCACATCCAACGCTACTACTCTTTCTAATTATATATATATATATATATATCTTTAATTTGCTGCTGCTATTCTATTCTCCCACCTTCCTTCCTGCTTGGGTTAAATATTATGAAACCCTAATTGTATTATTGTTGAATAAAGACACACAGTGTAATAGTAAATGGGATATTTACTATTAAAGGAACATCTTAATGATTCAATACTTACTATTTACCTCCTAATTATATCACTGTGTCTCGGGATCTAAATGAAATGGGAATAGAATATATTAGAATGAAATAATATAACCATTTATATTTCAATATTTCTGGTTTGTCAATAACAAAATATCGTTCAATTTTTTATTTTTTATTATTTAAAAAAAGAAGAAGTTTAAAGAGGATTACTTCAACTCATATGTCACTCATAAAACTATATGGGTTTGTAAATAAAAGTAGTGTGAGTATCATTAGTTTTTCACCATTGAGCATTGACAATGAAAGGAGACTCCTAATTTGCTCTCTAGCGTAATTGTCAATGGTGTGGGGGCACAATAATGCGTTCTTCAGTAAAGCTAAGCAAATGATGTATACACAAATCATTTTTATTTCGTTTTAGTAAACGTATAGTATAAACTGCAATCAAATGCACAATCATAAAAGTGTCAAAGAAATAAAAATCACATTATTATTTTTCCTTATTTATCTAATTTCTGAATTTTGTGTGATTCTCATAATTATTAAATTCATTATTTTTTCAGACATTGATCCCAAAGTCATCCTAACTTTCATTTAACAAATAAACCCTTTTATTATTTCAATAAAATTCAAGACTACCAAGGTGTGTTGTTAATTGGGTATGTAGCCCTTAATTTGTTTCCAAGTATATATCTTTAATATATAATTTGTTAATTATCTCTCAGTAAAAAAAATTAAATTAAAATTTTAAGTTCTTCTTAATAATTAATCTGTATCTTTTTTCTTTTCTTTGCTTAAGCAAGTGAGTATCTGATATTAGTGGACACAAACATATTGCTTGTCAATTGGAATCAGGGGTTTTCCTTTTCCATACCCTCTGAAACATACGTTTCATTCACCTGCAAACATAGAAAGGTGTGGGGTTAGTAGTATTACATATTCACTATCTCACATTTCGTGGTACTCGTATAATTGGTATATGTTAAACTTAACTAAATTCACTTTTTTTGTGTCGTTAAATTCAAATTTTATTAAGTATACAAATGAGATATGAAATGGCTGCTTTCAAAGATTTAAGTGTTAGATAATCACTAAAATTAAAAGAGTAAACTTTTAAAGATCTATATATTATCATTTAGCAACATAAATACACACAAAATCTAAAAATCTCTTAAAAAATTAAAATCTTAGATTTAAATTCTCATTTTTTTATATCCCAGCTAAAAGAGTTAATTTTGTTTATTTATGTTAAAAAAAAACTCATCATTCAGTAATAAAAAAATATTGGTTTTTTATTAGTGATTCATTTTTTTTANATTTTTTTAAAAAAAATTATTCTTCACAATCTACCTTACATTTTAAAAATCCAAATTCTAGCAAAATATGAAAAAAGTGAGATTATTATTTTTTAACCGTACATAAATATTGGTTACATTTTCAATTAATAAAATTTGAACCAAAAAAAGAATAAAAAGATTAACCTTATCACTGGGACACTTTATTAATAATTAGAAGTAATATTATTTTATTAAATAGTTGTAATTAAAATGATATTGAAATTATTTTTAAAGTTTATAAATTTTGTATTTGAATTTAAAATTATAATAAAAAATTAAAAAAAAAGAGTAACATTATTTTGTGTATGAATTGTATTTGTATGGCAGTGGTAACAGGCAAAATCAGAGACAGTGGGGGGGATTTTATCCGTAACAGATTGGGTTGATGTGTCATTTAGCAAAAGGACAGTGGGATGGTGTCTGAAGACTCTGAACAGAGAATGACGTGGGTATCTCAAAAGCCATAACCGTTGGCCATCTGCCAGGTCCACTCGACCCCTTACACTAGACTCCTAGAGTACCAAGACTCCCAACCCATCTCTGTCTGAGTTCAAAGGGCCACAGGCTCACCTCGTGGTTCTCAATTCTCCTCAATTTTTCTTGGCCTTGCTTCCCTGTTTCACTCTCTCTCTCTCTCTCATATATATACATATATTCCTTTTTTTTTTTTATTCCTTAAACTGCTACATTTCCTCCCTCTGCAGCTACTTCCCTTTCCAGGAAGAATATCACTGTTTTCTGCCATTTCCACAGGTTAGTTGCCAAGTTCCTGCCTTTATGAATATTATGTTTTGCTTCAGCTTTTTGCTTAAATGTGTAGCTTATGGTTTTCTCTGAAATTAACTCTTACAATTCTTGTTCTTTGTTTATAAATTTTAAGTTCACAAGAAATTCTTGTTTAGGAGTACGAGTGTGAGGCTGGTGGAATAAATTATGGTGATCTATCCAATTGGCATTTCTTATGCTACTAGAATGATGATAATTGTTGGATGCTTGGATGTGTGAAGTTTGAGTAAATTTAATCATCAAACCATTGTGTGTTAATTTGATCGTTGAATAGTATCCTGTTCGGCCTTTCTGAATTTCCTACTTTCAATTTCTCCCCTTGAAAAGGAAGGATTTTTTCTCTGTTTTCAGTGGTGATATTCCTATAAATGCCCATTGAGGGAAAAGCAATAAAGTTTGGACCATTTGGTTGATTGCAAGTTGTGGATTGCAAACTATCTCCATCATCAAAACATTTATGTTGGGGAAGGAAATGTTAGACTCATTGTCGACCATCAAAAGGAGTTTCCAATTCAAAAGTCACACTTTGAATGATTAACCATCAAATGCCAAATTCAAGCCAAATATAGGGTTTTACGCCATTTAGCTGACTACAACTAGAAAAAAGGTTTTATATTTTTCTAAACCTATTCCATTGAGAGAGGAAATGTTATTAGTATCATTGTAAGCATCTAAACTGTAATTGCTATAAACGATTCCCTGAGACATGATACAGAACTACTCAGGTTGTAAAATGCATTACTTCTCTGTTGATTCTATGCCCTTATTCCCTTTTTATTGTTTATTTTCCTTACTTCTACAGATTTGAGATATTTGAAGTGCAGTGAAGGATATGCCTATCTCATTCTCATCTTGATTTTCTGATGGCGCTTCCTGCAAACAAGGTTTCAAGTGATCCTATTGTGACACACAGGACAGTTCTTTGTAGATCACATGAAAGTTATAATTTTTCTGCATCAACAAGGAACAGCAGGATACATTTGCCTAGACATAGACTGGAACATGGCCAACTAAGCAACAGATGTCTCTTGGCAGACAGATCAACTTTATCCAATGAGGGATTTTGGTGCAGTTATGGAAAAGCTGTTAGTTTTATCTCTAAGAAATCTTCTTTCTCATGCAAATCAAAAGGAACAAATAACACTGAAGAGAAAGAACGTGTTACAACTTGTGGTGATGTTGCAGATATAACTAGGTAAGAAGAATAAAAAGAGATGATTATCCACCTACATGATCCATTTCATACATTATGTTTCATTTTTTATACTGTGTACTATCTTTTAACCACACCCCTTGACCATTATCTTTCAGTTGTCACTTATATTGTATGTCAAACGTGAACTTTATCTTTTATTAATTACTCAAGTAATTTATGCTGGGAATCAAATTTACATTTCAAAGAACATGTCATGTGCAGTGTACATATCAAAGATAAGAAAGGTGGCGGCATTCTTTCTGGTAGGGGCTTGGCTGATGCTTGTAGGTTTGTTTTTAACGATGCAAAGTTTGTAAATGAAAGGGCTCGTAATGACATTGTCTTGCTCTCACGGTAATGTCCAGTAGCCTGGTGTGTCTTTTATACTGTTTCTATTTGTAATGTGCTTCCACTATTGGTTATCAACCCACTTTTCTTTAGTAGATTCTGTATCCTTCAATGCAACAAAAATCTGTTGCCCTTTAAAAATAAACTAGAAACTTGTGAATTGGAAAACAAGCCTTTTACTGATTGGAGCATCCCACTAGCCTAAATATTTTAGTAATCACAATCTGGGGAATTACTCAATGGAATATGTCCTAGCTGGTCTAAGTATTGGTCTCTGCCATATTGGCTACCAAATTCATTTGATCATATGTTGTAAACTGGTAAATATCATTCATTGAGAAATAAAAGTAAGATACCATGGTGTTTAGTTACATGGAATAACCATTCATTATTTGTTTCCTCAGTGGCATAATGAGGCTGGATGCCCGTGCACGCCAAGATGTTGCTTTTCTAGGGACAGAATTTCTCAAGCTTGATGGTTAGCTCATTTACCCTGTTCTACTCATGTGGTATTTAATAACTGTTTTGTGTCGAAAGTAATAATCTTTGGAACATAAACCATTGGATTCTATATCACAAAGGACTAATATATTCTTGCTGAACCCCTCCTACCACCCCCAACAAAGAATACACCTAAGTTTATGGAACAAGATTCTTCAATAGAGTTAAAGATGATATGATTTTCTTGCATATCTAGGGTTATTTTGAAGCATCAGGGGAATATTAAAATATTAATGTCTATGTAATTCCATTTATGTCGATGACTTGTTATGCCTCTCATCACTCTATTTATTAGTGCAACCTTTTAACTTTTACTTTTTGTAGAGGGAGGGGATTGAGAGCAGTACCTTCCCTCATCCCACTCCTTAACATTGTGAAATGATTTTGTTCACATGATTTTGATCATCTTATGTTTTATTCATTTTGCTGTATAGCTCGGGCAAGGGAGGATACTGAGAAAATTGATCGTGATGTCAAGGAAAAAGCTGAGCGCCTTAATCACATAGCTACTGTCTGTATCACCTAGAATTTTCAGATTTGCTGTATTGGTTGTAATTTTCGTGCTGAATTTTACTGTTCTTTTTATACATACTCTGCAGTACTTGAAGAATAAAGCTCAATCCAGATTGAAAAGTGCTGCTGATAAGCATTGGAGTGATGGAGCCTTAGAGGTACATATGTTATTCTTAGTTTATATTGCCAAATTAATATATTTAATTCATGTTATAAAAATATATGGGTATTTTTAACAATTTGCATAATGTAATGTTTGTGTTTTAGATTTTGCGCATCTCCCTATCACTGTTTATATACTCACATTTTATTGGTCATCATGTGGTGTTGAACTAGAAAAGATAAAATGTCACAACTGCCTCAAAAATAGTTCTACTTCTTTTTCTCTTCCATTTTCTGGAAGAGTAGTATTTCTACTTAATAAAGCCCTGGACTCATGTGTGGTGGCAACTTTTAGAAAGGGTAAGAACAAGTATCCCATCTGTATCATGGACATGACTTGCAAGGACACATCTCGGGAGTGGCATGACCCCTCTAACCTATTATTGAATTCCACTCCTAGAAAATACTTGTATATCACATCTTAAGCATCTAAGAACATATTCTAGAGGCAAAACTTAAAATTTAGTCTTCAAATGCTATTATTTATGAATTTTTTTTCATAAAATCATGTTGATATTTTGTATATTCCATTCTGAAATAAGTTCATCTAATAGTAATTTTAGAACCTCAAGCAATCTATAACATCAAATGGAGTAGAAAACTGTTTTAATTGCACTTTGGTGTATTTGTCTTTGATATTTATGTCTAAACTTTATGTTTTTTAATTTTTGCTCATTTCTATATATCTCTTGTCATTTCACATATTACATGTCTCATTGGATTAAAACATGGGCTTTTTTTTCCCATCAGATTTAATTAAAAAATGTTTTTTTTCCCCCTTATGGAAGTTCACTATGTTATTCTTGCCTCACGTAGAAGTTGATATGGATTATTGGTTGGGACCTTTTACATCATGAAGAACACATGGAGTATTTAATTATTTTAAAATGCATGTGAACAAGTAGAAAATATGACTGCTTTTGACACAATCTTTTGACTTTCAGGCTGACTTGCGTCTTGCTGACTTTCGTGCTAAGCAACGAGCAATGGAAGATGCACTTATGGCATTGGAGGTGATCCTACACAAAAGTATTTATTATGCTGTTATTAGTTTATGTTCTGCCACAAGTATTTATTATGGATTAGAAAGTTTTTAGTTTATGATCATATGCATCATACTGCTCATATTAGGTCTTTGTTATGTATCCTATTTCAGATTATAATGCATTTTTTCTTAAAGCTCCAAAAGAAGAAATTCACTTTCTATTATGTAAATATGCAGTTTGTCAAAAACATCCATGACATGATGGTGAGCAAGATGTATAAATTGTAAGTCAAATAACTTTACATGCCTGCTTATATATATAGTAAGCTTTGAATTGTTTCTGATCATGTTGGGATGCAGTCCTCTTAGCAGAGATAAAGGCTCTTTATCAGCAAATAATGTTAGAGGTCGAATAATGCTTGAGAAGAATGGAAAAACTGTAGATTTCTTTCCAGGGGATGTGTCTACTGACCGGATTACTGCTCTTCAGGTCCTTCTTTTTTCTGTTTTCTTTTCCATTTTTCCCCTTTTGTGACTGTATATAAATCAATCCCCGCAAGCCAATTTAATCAGGAACTATAGCAATCATGTTGTAAGATTTTGAAGTGTACAGGAAGCTTACTGGAGTATGGCATCAGCACTTTCTGAAGCAGATGGAATTGACTACACAGATCCTGAAGAGGTTCAATTCTCCATATATTTATGTACCTGTCTGACTTTAGTCATTATTTGAGTATTTATTTAACTTGTTACTCCTTTGTACTGGAGCAGCTTGAATTTTTGATCACAACTCTTATAGACCTTGATGCAATGGATGGTAAACGTAGTGTATCTTTGTTAGCAGAGTGTTCAAGTTCTCCGGATGTCAGTACTCGGTAAGCTTATTGCAATACTGCATTCTTTCAGGAAATATGCTTGCATCTACTCCATGTGCATGGTTACACGTGAAAAACTATATTTTCCTTTACATTAAACCAATTTTGCTCTTAAAGCTTCTGGTGAGAATGATAAATATCAGCATAGTTGGCACATTTTAAAATGATAACAGGAACAAGCATGATTGCAACATACCATAATGCATACTTGAATATACTTTTCTTCCCTTGCTTATGGTCAGGTTTCCTTTTTTCCCCCTTTTTTATGTCTTTCTGCATGTCTATTGGTGCATGTGTTTCTAGACGAGCATTGGCTAATGCACTGGCGGCAGCGCCGTCCATGTGGACTCTTGGAAATGCAGGCATGGGAGCATTACAGGTAGGTGATTATAAATTTGACAAAGAAGCACATTTGACATGGATTTTAGTATCTTTTTCGCCCTTTGGAAAAATTGATGCATTTGATTCTCATTGTAGAGACTGGCAGAAGATAGCAACCCGGCAATTGCTGCAGCAGCTTCCAAAGCTATTTATGAACTGAAGAAACAATGGGAAATAGAGGAAGGGGATAGCTTGATGTTTATGATGGATGCAAACACCATAGAGGAAAAAGAAAGCAGAGACTCTGACAATGAAAAAGATATCAAATGAGAAATATTTGAAACTTTGCACTGTACAGTATAGATGCCTCCAAATAATTCTAACTAGTGTAGAAATTAACCCACAAGTCACTATAAGCTGATTACTGCTGCTGTAAGAAAGATGTCATATATGTTGGTAATATGCATCATTATTACATGCATGCATATATTGCTCAGTCTCTGTGCTTTTTATGATGCAGTACTGAAGCTGGACTGATTGTCTACCTATGTAATATGATTGTGGCTTAGTGCATTCAATGTTGAAATAAGTGTCATGCCAGTAATGAGATTGAGATATTTTCTTTCTCTTACGGTGTTGAGCTGTTCTATACCCCATTTGACACAAAAAAGTAAGAGGACTTGAAGCTTTGGATGGCCTTTATGACCAAGATAGAGAGGGCTCAGTTTAGAGAAAAACTCTGTTTCGTGGATGCCATTTTGACTGACATAAAAGCAAAAATGTTTCCAACACTAGAATTACCAAGAAAACAGTGAGATAATAATACAGGGATATGTAGCAGTCTGTGGAAAAAAGTATAGAATTCTCAGTTAAACAAGCGGCAAACAATAAAATTTCTAGGGAAAATGAATTCTAGGTATAAAGATGTATCAAGTAGAGAAGTGTTTGTTATAAGAGATAAGAAAAGCGGGCTTGGCAAAACATGGGCAGACTACGATAGTTCGTTTGGTCCGCAAAAGAGGTGGCCTCTATATCACATGGCATTCTAGGCTTCAACCAAATCCTATCCCACGTTAGATGAGGGACACCAGCAATGGAGGTCCTCAAAACAAAACAAAATAATGGTATTTGTGTCTCTCTTTTCTTTTCTTTCCTTTTAGTTCCCTTCTTATATTTATTATTATTACTATTATAAAAAAAGAAAATCCCAAATGCTATAAAGTCAGCAGAGTTTTAAAGCTATGCCATAAAATATCTAGGATAGCCTATCATCTTTTTGCAAACTTTAGTCTATCCCCTCGCAATGAAATTCAATAGTCAACTATTGAGTATGTTATAGGGGAAAAAAGGAGATGGCTTAGGTGCATGTGGGGCATTGGCACCACTGTTTGTTTTGTCACTGTTTAACAAAAACCCAAATATGGAGCCGGGTTAGGTAAGTTTGCTATAAATTCCTTCCCTACCTTCCTTTATTTTCATTAATGTGGGCATTGGTATGGTAAAGCTTTGATTAGATTCTTCCATTAACGCCCTCTTTGGTTCTTAAATCCAGGAATGAACTCTCCAAAAGCTAAAGAAAGAAAAGCTGAGACCTAAAAAGTAAAAGCTGAAGACCATGAACATGATCCCCACATTACATTATTTCCAACCTTTATTCATACAAAAGCACTTAAATCACTATCACAGTCCCCCCATTTGATCCAATTTCCCCCCTTCTTTCAACTTACTTTTTCTTTCTTATTTGCCCTTTTCATCATTCTGCCCACTCTTCACATCCTTCTTTCATCATTCCTTGCCCTTTCACTTTGATTTTTCTAATACTAGAATCCCAACTCACCCTCAAATTATGCTATCTTTTTAATTAATCCAACCAATTACAAACTTGTAATTAAATAATATAACTCAAATTGGAAGTGCTCCAGTGAAATGCTCTCCATTCCATATCAGGAAATTGAATCCATCAAAATCTTCAATCCCTATAACTGCAACTTTAACTGAATTTTTATTAAACCAATTATTATAGCAATGTGAATGGATGAATGCATTTGTTATTGTTACAAAATTAGGTTTATGAATTATGGTATTTGGTAAGAGCGTTTGTCTGATACAACGACTGCAGGTGGGGCCCATCTTTGCGCGTGCTGTGGCCCAAACCAATTTCATGAACCAAAAGTGACTCTCTTTTGTTTTTTCTTTTTTAAATATTTTAAAAAATAAAAGCTTTGGGATAAATTTTCAGACATGAGATGTGAAAAAGAACATAATGAAAAAAAAAAGAGGTGAAAGCGACCATGCTCTCCAAGATTTTTAGGATAAATTTACAACTTGCGCGCCAATTAAAGAGATGTACTTAGCTACAACTATTTATGTCTTCTCCAAAATTGCATAATGAAATGAAGGAAAATCAAATTAATTATGATGTTTAAGCCAGATTAGGAATTGATTCCAAAAGATTCATCTTAATCTGTGACTATATGCAATTATGCATAATCATAAATCACATACTTTCTTTCATAATACAAAAATTTAAGAGTGAATGGCATAAATATATCTATGTATATATGTAATCATGTAAATTAGGTGTATTTCATTTTCACAACAATACAAAATATATAAGAATTGCTAAAATATGATTCCTATTTCTCAAAAGCATGCATTGATTTTGGACACGAAAATGGGAACTCATCATTTGCACTTCACAATAGAGAATAGAAAGTATACCTGTAAATATATTACTGCTGCTATTATCATGTCGGGCTGGCTGTAAAACAACCATAGATAAAGATATTAGTATGATTCACAATCACATTCACATTCTCAGTCACTGTGACTGCACAGATCCACTTCACCCTTTAGGTAATTAATATCACATATCACTGATACAGTAACTTTCTTAGAACCCTCTCTGCTTCTCCTTGCAACAACTCTTCTTCTCTTGTTCTGTAAAACTTCACTAGCATAATACCATTTCACTCTGAATCTGTTTCCCTCCCTCTCTCTATTGGAAACATCAATGGCTTCCAACAAGTTTGCAACCATGTTGCATAGAAACACCAACAAAATCACTGTAATTCTGGTGTACACAGTTCTTGAATGGCTCTTAATAGTCCTGCTCCTTCTCAACTCGTTGTTCAGTTATCTTATCACAAAATTTGCCAAATGGGTTGGCCTACAACCACCATGTCCATGGTGTTCAAGGGTTGATCATGTCCTGGAGCCAGGGAAGAAGAGCACAAATTTGTTCAGAGATCTTGTGTGTGAGGCTCATGCAGCTGAGATTTCGAAGCTGGGTTTTTGCTCCAATCATCGAAAATTGGCAGAAACACAGAGCATGTGTGAGGATTGCTTGTCCTCTCGGCCAAATCATAATGAGAACTCCATTGGAATCACACACAGGATTGCTTTCCTTTCATGGGTAAACCATAACAAGCATGAAAATGGTGAGGATATAAACAGGTGCTCTTGCTGCAATGAGAGCTTGAGCAGCAGATTCTACCCTCCTTATTTGCCATTGAAGCCTTCTTGGGGTGATGGGAACTATACAAGCAAAGGAACTTTGATTGTAGAAGCAATAGATGATGAAAACTATGAAGGTGATAAAGACCATGAACTTGAGAGAAACACTGGAGAAGATCATGAGGATGAAGGGGAAGAAGCAGATGAGCATCAGATACTTTCTGATATTGAAAGTTTTATCCTTAGAGAAGTGGCAGAGGATCGCTCAAGTTCAGTCTCAAACTTACACTCTGATGAAAAGGATGCAGAGAAAGATGAGAAGGAAGATGATCTTACCATCATAGAGCTGGATCCAATTGGTACTACTAGCATCCTCATTCGTCAACTTTCAGATACTTCAACCGCACAAGCTTTTCTGTGGGAAGATAGATCACTTGAAGTCATCAACCTGCATTTTGAAAAAAATGCAGTTTGTGATGTTCACCGCTTGATACCTGTTGAGTTAATAGACTCTTCTACAACTGCAAAATTTGAAACATGCAAATTACAAGAGGATCTAGGGGAGAAGGATCAAAAGATTGAAACTTTTGCCTCTGAGCCACCAATTGAAGCACAATCAAGTAACTTGGTAGGGGAAGCATTATTCATAATGGATAAGAATGCAGAGAAAACTAGCATGGGAGAACATGAGAGCTTGGAGACAAGTATGACTAGCTTGGAGGATTCTTTAGTCTTGGAAGTTGAAGAATCAAAACCAGATTCAGCAGTTGAGGTAAATCCACAAAATGTTACCACTGAAGCTGAAGCAGCTCAAATTTTATCAAATGATGGCAACAATGTTGAAGCTGCCACAGAGGAGCCAGATAATGCACAAGGTACAAAGAAAGTTTATGATTTATAAGAATTGTCACGTAACCTTATGTATTTAAACTTGTGTCGTTTACGCTTCCTACTTTGTTTTATTAAATTCAGCATCTGAACATACAATAGCTTAGTATAATTCAGCTGAGCGATCTTGTCACAAATTTTATGACATCAAAAATCAAAAAGTTATTTTTTGTTTTGTCATGCAGCCAATCTGCCTCAATCTCAAGAACAGGTTTGCTCATATGAATGCACACAAGAAGATCAATCTTCCTCGAGTGATGATGATACTGAAGTTCAAAATGCCTTTGATGAATTCATTGCTCAGAACAACCTTTGTAAGCCTCATACTTCATCCATTGAAGGAGACAATGTTCAAACAGCCATAGAAGAACCAGAGGATACTCCAGAAGGTACAAAGAAGCACATGATTTATGAGTATTATGTAACATAATATCTTTGTGGTTGTATTGTTCAAATTTTCTAGTTGGCTATTTCATTTATTAAAATCAACATCTGTAGATAAAGGAGGTTAAAATGGTTAACTTGAGAGATGATATTTTATATATTTATGACATCAATAATCAGAAGAAGTTTTTGGTCAAACAGCCAATTTGCTTCAATCTCAAGAACCAGCCTGCTCATGTCAATGCATACAAGAAGATCAATCTTCAACAAGTGATGATGATACTGAAGTTCCTAATGCCTTTCATGAATTCATTGCTCAGAATAACCTTTGTAAGTCTCACATCATGCATCTAATTTTATTAATCCTTTTTGTTTTGTCTCCTCTAATTGCTAAGAGCTTAGTTCTCAAAAAGATACATGTCTTTCCCATTTTTAATATCCGTAATCGAAACACCAATGCAGGTCCAGTTAAAACAGGTGAAAATGATTATAAGCACGCTGATCAGCTTGCGAAAACAAATTTGGTTGAGAAAAATCATGGAGAAACAAGCCATGAAGTAGAAGAAGATAAACTTCCTGAAACTCCAAGTTCTGTTGATGGTCTGCATTATCTGCACAGGAAACTAGTTCTCTTTGAGAAGAGAGAATTGGGAGCTGAGGAGTCTGTGGATGGCAGTGTTGCAAGTGAGGCAGAATGTGGTGATCCAGTATCAACAATTGAACGGCTTAAAACAGCTTTAAAATCTGAGCGAAAAGCTCTAGGTGCTTTATATCAAGAACTAGAAGAAGAGAGAAGTGCTTCTGCTATAGCTGCTAACCAGACAATGGCTATGATAACTAGGCTGCAGGAAGAAAAGGCAGCAATGCAGATGGAAGCATTGCAATACCAGAGGATGATGGAAGAACAATCAGAATATGATCAGGAAGCCTTGCAGCTTTTGAATGAGTTAATGGTAAAAAGAGAGAAAGAGAAGCAGGAACTTGAGAAGGAGTTGGAAGAATACAGGCAGAAGGTTATTGATTATGAAGCAAAAGAGAAGTTAAGAGCTTTGAGAAGAATGAAAGATGGAAGTGTAAGAAGTAGAGAGTCTTCTTCTTCCTGCAGCAATATGGGAGATACTGATGACTTATCTGTTGATGTTAACCGAGAAGCAAGGGAAGAAGATAATGGCTTTTTCAATCATCAGGAAAGCAATCACAATAATACAGCTGATGATGAGGTTTCCAATTTGGAGGAAATGGCACTAGACTGTGTAAAGCATATGAGTGCTCTTGATAATTCATTGGAAGAATTTGAGGAAGAGAGGCTGTCCATTCTAGATCAGCTCAAAGTATTGGAGGATAAACTTATCACTTTATATGAAAATGAACAATTCTCTGATGACACTAAACTGATTGACCATTCATCAAATGATGGTGACAAAGACTTAAATGAGAATTGCAATTTTAGCAGTCCAGAGAACAATGGGTATTCTAATGGGTTTCTGGATGAGAAACATTCTCCAAGAAAAACAATGGCTTCCCTGGCAAAGAGGCTCCTTCCATATTTAGATGCAGCAGATACTGAGACAGGGACTGAGTCTGAGGAAGCATATACATTTGAAACACAAGTTGAACCTGAATCAGTTAATATGAAAAGCTCCTTAGTTCCTGTAATAGAAATGGATAGCAAGGCGGTATCCATCGAAGAGGAGGTTGATCATGTTTATGAGAGGTTACAAGCTCTTGAAGCAGACAGGGAATTTCTCCAGCACTGTATGGGGTCCATACAGCAGGGAGACAAAGGAATGGACCTTCTTCAAGAAATCTTGCAGCATCTTCGTGATCTCAAGGCTGTGGAGCTCCGGGTAAAGAGCTTGAGTGATAATTCACTGTGATAAAGTTTCATTCACTAGCCAAAGATGACAAGGCATGAGGTATGCATTTTGTACGTCATTCTATGTAGTTTCTCCTAGAATCAACGCTCCAAATACTAAAATAATTCACTATAATAAAATAGAGATTGCTTTATTGCAGATCAGAATGTTCTGCAGAGTTAGGTCTCTTGGGAAGTCATTTCTCACTTTGCGTCATGGAAGAAAAGGAAATCAAATTTGAAAAATTCCTTCACGGAGGGAGGGATTTTTGGTGTCATGTCATGGTTTGTTAAATTGGAGAAAGAGCTGCAGGCTGCAAAATTGAAGTCTGTCTATATATTTAAGGTGTTTGCTTGGGCTACCTACAAGAATGCTGTGGAGCTAGCCCAAAATTTTGCAGAACTCCTCATTGTCAACTTTTCCTAACAAAGGTGAAAGATAGGAGGAGCTAGAATTGGTATTCTGAGTTGAGCCACTCTGAGATTCAATCAATAATAATATATCCATTTTGGTTATTTGTCTCTTCCATTTCCTTATCCTTTGTTAGACAGAAGCTGTGGTTGAAAAATGGGGTGTGATGGCCTTTTTGTATCTCATGGCAAAATTATGTGTCAATCATATGTATACAACTGTGTATTATATACTATATTTTTTTCTTAATAACCAAATGACCTTGGCCTAACATTACCCTTTGGATGAAGCCAAACTTATTAAACTTATGATGAGTCATTTCTATTTTAAGTCTTGTTGTCGAAACACTCGTAATTATAATTTTATATGAATGAGTGCGTTGAGAACTTTCTTTTTATTGGAAAAAAGTCTCAATAGACCCTCTTTCTTTGTAGAGAGAGCCTTATGGTCATCTTATGCAAGATGACATAATATATTTCATCAGTAATGATCGTACATCAATGACAACATTTATAGGTTCCATACACAGTACACAAAATTATTCCTAGTTTCTTACCATTTCAAAAGCCAAAGAAACAATACATGTATACAAGAAAAACACTTCAGACAATACAAGGTTTACTTTTTTAAAATTATAAGTAACTTGTCTCACTAATTTTGATTGAGTAAAACTTTTTTTTCATCTTTAAAATATAACATTGGTGACAATTTAGTCATTTATTAATTTTTAGTGACAATTTAATCTTTGAATGTTCATTTCGTCTACCAATTTAGTCTTTCGCTAGAGTCTGTTAGTAATACTTAACAGAAAATGTTATATGACACGTTAATTGCTAACATAGCCGTTAAGTAATGACGTGACACCTAAAAAAAAAATATCTGTAGACATATCACCTTAAAAAAAATTAAAAAAAAAAAAAAAAACTGCTCTCTCTCATCTCTCTCTCACAAAGGAAGCAAAACCGACGACCCGGTACTCGGGTCGTTCCGCTTCTCATCACCGGGCATAACCAGGTACTCCCTGAGGATCCGATTCCGATCATAATTAAACAAAATGGATAGCTTATTGGCGAAGATGAATAGGTTCCCGTCCAGTAAGACATGCAAGAATAGGTAAAGATTGTTCTCTCCATCTGGCACTGAATCCCTGGTCTCTGATCTCAAGAACCTCAAATAATAATTTGCCTGAAACATTGCCGTTAATGACGGTCTTGGGAACAAACTCGTAAGTAAAAGCCGAACGACCACCAACGATGATGATACGATCATCGGGGAGAATGTGATTGGAAGCGTACCAACGGCTGTTAGTTAACGGCTCCGGTAGCTCGAGCCAGTCGCATTGGGCGTCAGTGCAGGGAGTGAAACTTCAGAGCTTATTGTATCCGTCATTGAAGCCACCGGTTTGGATGAGAGTGCCGTGGGAGTTAACGGCGCCAGAAGAGCACCATGTGTCGGTTTAGACGATGAGGGGACGGAGAGTGTTGGAAGCGACGTCGTAAAGGATGGAGTGGGCGGTGCAGTCGAGCTTCAAGGCTAAGTCTCTGGGGTTGAAACGACATTGCCCGTTTGGGAGGGAGATGTTTGAGGCTCCGAAGTCCGTACGGTCAAAGATGATGACCTTGTTGTTGCGCAGGACTTGCATGTGCATGGCGGAGATGCCCACGCTGCGTTGAAGAACAACCCATTGGCCACCGCCGCTGAACGACGTCGTACCATCATCAACTACAGTCTGGGAAATGAGGACCCCACAATACAAGAACAAGAAGAAAAGTAAAGAATGCTTCTTGAAAGCCATGGATCTTATAGTACCGTCACTCTGTATAGTAGACCTTCTTTGGGATGGGTCCTTTTCTTCGTTTGTTAAGTCTGAGAGAGTCAAATTTTCATTTAACTTTGCAAATAATATATAAAGGGAAATTCGACCAAAAAAATCTCATCACTAGAGGCGGATATGTGCCCAGGCATCTGATGCCTTTCGGACCTGTAAGGGAAATCAGTCATAGGTAGGCCTCATAGCCATAGGCGGATATGCTGCATTGGATCATGTGCCGCTCACTCGCTTCTTTCTGCACTGCATCGAATCAATTAGATGGGTCTCTGGGAACGGATTAGCTTATTGGCTGCTCCAATGCCGCCACGGAGCCTTCATTCGCCGGTTCTTGGCACTTGTGACTGGGAGAAGAATATGAACTTGAAGGCTTAAATGCCGCTCCGTACCCCCTTGAAAGATTGAGGATACATCGTAGGTTTCATTGCTTTTGATCCCTTTCTTTCTCTGCGGAGAATTAAAGCAAGCCATCCTTTTGAGAGTGAGAAAGAGATGACAGGGAAGAGGGAGATGAGAGTAAGAGAGGGAAATGAGAGATGAGAGAAATTTTTTTAAAAATGACATTGCAAGCAATTTTTTTTTTAAAGATGTCACGTGATATTTTCTATTAAGTCTCACTAACTAACAGACCTAGTGGAAGACTAAATTGATGGACGAATAAATATTTAAGGATTAAATTATCATTAAAAATTAATGAATAACTAAATTGTAACCAATATCATTTTTTTTAAAAAAAAAAATGAGTTTTACTCATTTTGATTAACAAAAAATTTGCTGAGTATATATATAAATATATACACCATTGTGGGCCCTATCTTCAATATACATGTCTATTTCAGCTTACTCGTTTTAAAATAAAGACACATTGCTTGTTTGATTTTTTTTGTTTTTTTTATTTATAAGAAACTGATATGCTACGTTGGAGCATTGGAGAATGGAAGATTAAAATATTATTTTCATCCTTGATTTTTATGCATGTTCTCAATTTAGTCACTGACTACAAGAAGTTCTCAAAAAGGTCTCACACCTATCATTTTCGCTTTATTTAAATCCTTCTGTCAGGATGTCATTTAGCAGACTAACGGAAGTACTGACGTGTCTGATGACATAGCAGCAAATGTCAACTTAGACCCCAAAAGTGCATGTTTTGGTCCTTAACTTTTGTGCATGTTCTCAGTTTAATCCCTGAGTACAAGACATTCTCAAAAAGGTTCATCACCTATAATTTTCTCTTTATTTAAATCCTTCCATCAGGATGCCGCTTAGTACACTAACGAAAGTGCTTATATGTCTAGTTAAAATATGACATGACAGCTTAAAATGCCAACTAATACCCTAAATAACCCAATCACATCATTGAAGCTTAGTTGATTTAAAATCTTGGAGCTTAGTTTCATAGCTTGCATTTGATATGGCATTAAATTGTGTAAATAACTATTTCCAACAAATATATTATGTCATCAAAGGAAATGGAACATACAAAATACTAGAGTGCCATTTTTATCAACAATGTATTCTAAAAAAGTAAATTATTTTCATTATTAGAAAAAAAATATATATATATATAATAGGTAATAGAGGATCGAAATTTTTACTCCACTACAATAGCTATAACATAAGCTTCTTAAACAAAAATAAAAATAGAGATTGTAGTGTAGTGGAGTGAAAATTTCAATCCTCTGTTAGCACTTTCGTTAGTGTGCTATGCGGCATCATGACAAAAGGATTTAAATGAAACGAAAATTATAGGTGAGAGACTTTTTTTAAAAATGCTTGTACTCAATAACTAAACTGAGAACATGCACAAAAATTAAGAACTAAACTGACAACATGCACAAAAGTCAGAGACCAAAACATGCTTTTTTAGGGTTTAAGTTGACATTTGCTGTCATATCATTAAACACGTCAACATTTCCGTTAGTGTGCTAAACGGCATCCTAACAGAAAAATTTAAATGAAACGAAAATAATAAATAATGAACCATTTTGAGAATACCTTGAAGGTAGAGACTAAATTGAGAACGTGCACAAAAGTCAGAAACGAAAACAGTATTTTAGTCAATAATAAAGAACACAAACATTGTCATAACAAGCTAGCTAATTGCAATTGGAAACAAATCAAAATTGACATCCTTACCATCCAAAGGATAAAATAAGATGTAAACGTATTGAAGATTAAAGCTTCATGAGTGATGACAGATTAACCACATTGTTTTTTTTCTTTTTTGGGGCCATGACATTCTTTGATTCTATACAATCAACAATAATTCAAAGGAGAACTCCCACCACCATAGTCCATGGGAACGAGGGTGTAGAGGTTACATAATTAGGTGAGAGGTCAAACCAAGTGATGGATTCTGATTCCCTCGTTCAAGGAAACATAGGTATGCACCTAACAGGTAGAGACAGAAAAAAAACCGAGAATGTCTTATCAAAGGGAGCAGAGAACATAGTATAGTATATAGTACGAGGTTCTTCTTGTATAGCTTAATCTCCAAAAGTAAATAAGTACAGCAGAGTCAAATTTATTACATCATCTTCCTACTTTGACTATCTTAGCTACAGTTCTTTACACAATGACCCATTAACTAAATTAAATAACACACCCGCCCCTTCTCCAAGTCAGATTGACACCAACAATTATGAATAGGTACAAGGATTAAAGAACAACACCCTTTTGCACATTATGAATTTCAAGTTAGAACACAACAGTAAGAACCCAAATCCTCATCATAATCAGCTCTAGTCATTCTTCTCTTTCATAATTAGAAACCAATAAAAGCCTCGGCACTCAGCAGCACCTACCACTGCACATTGATTGTACAAAACAATTACATCAACACAGACTAACACTACACACCAACTTCTACAGAGCAAGAAAAAGATTCACTACTTTAAGTTTTACCCACTAAAAGGGTCTATCATCTATTGCTGAACGCTCACTTCCGTCAATGAAGGCTTCACCTTTGGAGGCCTACCTCTTGGCCTTCCACCGGCGGCGGAATTTGCCGTCGTCGCCGCCGTGGACCGAGCAATCTTCTTGGGGCGGCCTCTGGGTCTGCCACTTCCGGTGGAGACTTTAGCCTTAGGGGGCTTTGGTGGAGCATTTGGGTCCTTTGGAGGGCGACCTCTGGGCCTTGGTGGGGACAGAACAGTGCCTGGTGGAAGAGGAACTTTAGGCTTTGGTGGCCTGCCACGGCCTCGCCTTGGTGGGGCATTTGGGTCACGCTTCATGTAGTTGTTTTTCCAGAACACTAGATCTCCACTCTCTTTCATCCTATTCAGATGGTGAGACAGAAGGGCTGAGTGCCCCGCAGGCAACTCGCCGTAGCTCGATTCTATGTACTTTGATATTGCTGATTTGTTCGCCCCGTTCTTGTCGTTCTGTGCTTCAAGTGCTTTCATTATCATCTGCAACATAACACAATTATCAGACATCATAACAATTGATTGGTATTTCGAAAATGATTTTTTTTTCCAGCTAGAGTTAATATGTTGTGAAAAAGATAGCTTAAATTTAGATCAGACCCAAGCCGTGAGAAAACAAAGCAATTGAGGCTAAATTCGATAAAATGGGAGCTTGAAATTTTTTGAATCTTCTCTGTTTGTCTAAATTCTTCAGTGACCGTAATTCCTTCGTCATTTTTCTAACATGTCCGAAGTTTCAGTTCGGGGGTGCCCATAAGAGTGAGCAGAGCTAAGATCAGTCACAGCTAAATTACGCTGAACAAAATTTGATAAATGGGTAATTTTTTTTTTTCTTGAGCTCCTCCTGAACCTCAAAAAAGGAAATAGAAAACAGCAACAAGAGCCTAATTAGTGGGAATTTTACATCAATTATACCTTAAATCTCCTGTTTTGCTAGGGAAATGTTGAGAAATTTATTTATTTTTTATTCTGGGAAAGAATAAAACGCAATTAGCAGGTGCTGGGAGCTATCTGACTTTACCTCAGGGTAAGGAGGAAGTGATGGAGGTTTATTAACCTCTTCAGTCGCCATTACAGTTGCAGAGTGAAGCTCTGAAGCACCCAGAATCGCACACCAACCAAACAAGGAAAAAAATACAAACTTTAACAGAGAATGAAAATTTTCAGTAGGGGAACTGTTTGAATTGGGTGGCACTTGCAAAGATCCGAGGGTAGGATTTAAAGCAGGATAAATAAATTAAAAATTTGAAAAAAGAAAGAACCCCTGCCTCTTTTTCCCCCTCACCTTCATCTTTTCCACCGAAGTTGGACGGCTGGGAATGAGGAAATACATGGTGATCCCACGGTCAAGGTTCCGCTGTGAGAGGCTCACTCGGATCGATGACGTGGCGGATAGCGGAATTTTGAAAGCACCTCGTTGTCCTTTTTGTTTCGGATGAGATTTCAGACAATGAACTCCTACCTTTTTTTTTAGGAAATTATATTCATTTCCGTTGAAATTTGAGCAAATAACACTTACATCCCTTACATTTTTAGAATATACATTTTGTCCCTTTATTTAAATTAATTGAGACAATATTGTCCTACCTAGTTAGCTATTTTCTACTCCGAAAAATCTATTTATACATTGTATTAGATATTGTGTAAGATCTCTTGTATACTAAAAAAGTTTAAATAGATCTATTAAAAGTTTAGATAAATTCAAATATTGCCATATGTGTAGAGTGTAAAGTTTAAAGAATTATAAAGGGCAACTGATGTATGAATAGTAGCAATTTTAAATTTTTTTGTTAGTTTTATCTACAAATATTTTTTTTGTTACATAACCATTCTTAGCTTCTCACAAATTATCTTAACCCCTT
Organism: Cercis canadensis; assembly: GCA_003255065.1. Taxonomy (NCBI): domain Eukaryota; kingdom Viridiplantae; phylum Streptophyta; class Magnoliopsida; order Fabales; family Fabaceae; genus Cercis; species Cercis canadensis. The sequence goes on along the minus strand of QAOA01000580.1, from coordinate 371,093 downwards.
ACTATTAAATTATACTAACAATCTTTACATATAAAAGTTTAAACTAAGAGATAAAAGTACATAATATAAGCAAAAAACTATGGGAACCAGTTATTTAAAAAAGCAATAGAGTTAAATTATATGTCATTTGTCTAAAACCTTAAGAGAGTTTAGTGTAATTTTTTTTTCTCTTTTGATAAATAATAGTAATAATAATTCTCAAAACAACATAACCTTTTTTTTTTTTTTTTGTATGACAACGGGGCAAAGCCCAAAAAGAAAAGAAAACTAAAAGCAAACAAGACGGGATACAAAGATCCCAACAATATCACCCAAAAGAAAGAGATGCAACTCCTTAAGGGGAACAGATAAACAATGGCCACCTGAATCAAACTTGCACCCAAGGTTAGCAAGGAAGTCTGCACACTTATTCGCCTCTCTGAACGAGGAAGAAAGCTGAACTTCCCAATCTTTATTCATCAAACGAACTATGGCAGAAAGGATCTGATTATAATGATTCAAATCATTCCTCCAAGAGGAAATAGCTTGGATTAGCGAGCTAGAGTCACAGTCTAAAATCACTTTCTGGAACCCTGTTTCCCAAGCCATGTAGAGACCATCATAGACCCCTCATGCCTCTGCCATGAAAGCATTGGTGCACCCACTATTCTGGGCACTGCCTATAATTCACCTACTTGTATGATTTCTTAACAAAGCTCCACTACCAGCTAATCCCGGATTCCCTTTCAAAGCTCCATCAGTGTTGATCTTCACCCACCCCAAAGGAGAAGGGTTCCACTTAATATCCTTCCACCCCTTAGTAGGAGACACCATTTTGGAAACAACATTATTCTCCAAGAGGTTGCTACTTAGAAAACTCAAAATAATTTCTCTAGGGTTGCTTNCCTTAAGGGGAACAGATAAACAATGGCCACCTGAATCAAACTTGCACCCAAGGTTAGCAAGGAAGTCTGCACACTTATTCGCCTCTCTGAACGAAGAAGAAAGCTGAACTTCCCAATCTTTATTCATCAAACGAACTATGGCAGAAAGGATCTGATTATAATGATTCAAATCATTCCTCCAAGAGGAAATAGCTTGGATTAGCGAGCTAGAGTCACAGTCTAAAATCACTTTCTGGAACCCTGCTTCCCAAGCCATGTAGAGACCATCATAGACCCCTCATGCCTCTGCCATGAAAGCATTGGTGCACCCACTGTTCTGGGCACTGCCTATAATCCACCTACTTGTATGATTTTTTAACAAAGCTCCACTACCAGCTAATCCCGAATTCCCTTTCGAAGCTCCATCAGTGTTGATCTTCACCCACCCCAAAGGAGAAGGGTTCCACTTAATATCCTTCCACCCCTTAGCAGGAGACACCATTTTGGAAACAACATTATTCTCCAAGAGGTTGCTACTTAGAAACCCAAAATAATTTCTCTAGGGTTGCTTAGCATAACAAAGTCTTCTTCAAACAGGGCTGCATTTCTTCACTTCCAGATGAACCAAGCAGTCGTAGCCCAAACCATACTTCATTCATGCTAAACAGAGCTACCAAGGGGTTCGTTAAGATTCAGATTGATCCAATCCACCAGCGGACAACTAAAAAACTTAGCAAGCTTAGACGTTTCAACCAACTGGATCCAAACATTGTTGGCATTCCGACAATCCCTTAAAACATGCAGAGAATCCTCCACTAGCTTATCACACCAATTACAAAACAGAGAGCAACTGGACCACTTACTTTTAACTGCATTTGTTAGAAGCTTATCTTGACAGCTGCCAAATAAAGAGCCTAACTCTTTCAATAGACGGGATATTCCAAATTAGCTTCCAAACCTTAGACTTAGAAGCCTAGCTATGCTCCACTAAAGACAGGTAAGCACTCTTTACTATGAAAATTTCATTACTAGTAGGACCCCAACACAACTTATCACTCTCATTAGCAGGGTTAGGGGGCAACATTGCTCTAAGCAGAGCAGAGATATTCTTAGGAAGATATTGCCTCAACAAAGTCCAGTTCTAGTCAAAAGAAGGAGTTGCTAGGTCACTAACTTTTTCATTAAGCCGATCTTCATTCAAAGGGATCACAACATGATCCCTAATTCTCTTAACTCCAGGAAGCCAACTATCCTCCCAAAATCTCACTTGTTTCCCATCACCAACCACCCATCTTTGATTCTGAACCAAACAGGGCCACAAAGCTGCCAAGTTTTTCCAAAGGGGAAAATCATGTCTTTTAACTTCCACCGAAAGGTTCTAGTTACTACTTTTGGAATACTTGTTGGCTAAAACCCGAGCCCATAAGCTCCCTTGTTCCACCCTGAGCCTCTAACAGATCTTTAACAGATAAGCCTCATTCATGTGTTGCAAAGACTTTAACCCCAACCCTCTAACATCTTTTGGCTTGCAAATATTTTCCCAAGGAACAAAATGTAATTTCCTGGTGTTATTATCATGCCCCTATAAAAAACACATATGCCTTCTCTCCAAATCCAAACAAACATATTTAGGAATTCTAGAAGCTATCATAGAATAGACAAGTATAGCAGTAGTGACTAACGAAACTAAAGCTAACCTCCCTGCCATAGAAAGGCACGAGGCTTTCCAACTTGCCAGCTTACTATTAATTTTCTCAACCAAGTGATGGAAATCAGCTTTCCCATTTCTACCTTTCATCAAGCTATTTCCTTAGATTGGCAAAGCGCTCAAACCCACATCTATTCGAGATAGAATCCGCTAACTCACTAGGAGTATTTCTAGAGAAATAAATCTTGGTTTTGCTGCTATTAACTTTTTGACCTGACATATAGCAAAAGAGGTCCAAACACTGCATGATACAATTGATCTGAGACGTAGAAGCCTCCCTAAAAAGAAGTAAGTCATCCGCAAACATTAGATGGGAGATTGCAGGGCCCTTTCTACCGGCAGACATAGGTTTCCATCTCCCATTTTCAATAGCTTCAGAAATAATATGGGAAAACTTATCCATGCAGAGAACAAAGATATACAGAGATAAAGGATCTCCTTGCCTTATACCCCTAGAAGGAGAGAAAAATTTTGTTTGATTCCCATTTCACAATACACTCAAAGAAGCTTCTTGAATACAATTAAGAATGATCCTCTGTAACCCAACAGGAACCTCCACTTTTTGAAAAATCTTTTCCACAAACTTCTAATTTAGCCTATCATAGGCTTTCTCCAAATCAACCTTAATAGCCATGAAGCAATTCTTACTTCTCATTCTCCCCATACAATGCATTATTTTTTGAGTGATAACAACATTGTCTTGGATACACCTACCCGACACAAAGCTAGCTTGAAAAGGAGAAATGATATGAGACAAAAGAGGCTTTAGCCTATTCACAATGATCTTAGAAATCACTTTCAAATACACATTACAAAGAGAGATGGGTCTAAATTGAGACATGAATTATGGGTTCTTTACCTTAGGAATGAGCACCAACAGAATTTTATTCAAGTCATCGACTAACCTTTCCCCAGCCCAAACTTTCTTCACCATATTAATCAAGCTCTCCCACACCTTGTTCCAGTTAGCCTAATAGAAAAGCGCTAGAAAGTCATCATCTCCTGGAGCTTTAGAACCCCCCATAGAAAAAATGGCTCTTCTGACTTCGTCACTTGACATTGGATTATCTAAGAGGCTCGAATTGCTCTTCACACTAGGGAGCTTGTGTTTAATATTCACATACTCTTTGCAAGGGGCATCTTCATAAAAAAGATTCTTAAAAAAATCCATAGCCATCTTAGAAAGAATCGCAAGATCTTCAACCCAAGACCCATCAACACCTCTAAGCATATTGATTTTATTTCTCTACCTCCTAGCAATGGTCTTAGTATGGTAATATTTAGTGTTTCTATCTCCACACTTAACCCAAAGCGCTCTAGATTTCTGGAACCACAACAGCTCTTCCTCAGACAAAATCGTGGTAAGCTCTTCTTGCAACCTTTTATCAAGCCTTTCAAGGTAAGGATTATTCTTTATCTTTGTGGCTTTTTGCACTCCAACCAACTGAGCCAAAACACGTCTCTTATTCTTTAAAATATGGCCAAACACGTGCTTGTTCCAAGACTTAAGACGAGAGGTCAAAGATCTCAGCTCATCCCCACAGTCTTTCTTAACATTTTAATTCTTATTTAAGAAGGAGGAAAAATTATCATGACTTAACCAGGCAGCTTGGAACCTAAAAGGTCTAAAGCAAGCACCAAAATCCGATAAATTAGAAGAAATAAGAAGCGGGTGATGATCAGACTTAAGTCAAGGCATCACTTTAACCCAAGTTTCACTAAAAGTTGTCCTCCAACTACTATTGCATAGAGCTCTATTAAGCCTTTGAAAGAGCCTCCTATTACCATTTATATCTACTCCAACCCAAGTAAAATTTGAGCCTTAAGTATTTAAATCTAGAAGACTGCAATTCTCAATTCTATTCGAAAAGTCAAGACATCTGGTGCTATCCAACTGAGCTCCTCCCTTCCTCTCCGAATCATTCAAGACATCATTCATATCTCTAGCCACAAGCCAAGGCTCATCCATTTGCTCAGCAATCAAATGCAATTGATCCCAAGCATTCTTCTTAAAAGAAGGATCTGGACTGATGTACAAAGCCGAGAAAAACCAACCTGGGTGCAACCCATTACTAATCTTCACATGCAAAAATTGAAACTCATTTCTAATAAGCTGAACACTCTCTGAGTTCTTCCAAGCCATCCAGATACTCCTAAAAAACTCGTGCCCTTCACTGATTTTCATATTAAGAAAACCCATTCTAGCAAAAATGCCCCTAGCTTTACTCGAGCTAGCTTTAGTTTCAAGAAGAACAACTATCTCCACCCTTAAGCCATCAAGAAGTTGATTAGCAATACTCACGAACTTCTTCCCTCCTACACCTCTACAGTTCCAGATCATAATGTTTGGAAAGAATTTAAAAATATGTAGAAACAAGAACTATGAACCCTGGCAAATAACATAAAAGCTGCATTAACTCTGCATGCATCTCATCTTCATTACCTATAGAAACACATTAGGTGTCCAATGCCCCTGATTGCATACTAGCCCAGTAAACTGACAAAGAAACATCAGGTGGCTTGGTAGGCTGGTTTATAATGGGCCCTTTCGCTAACCCACAATTGCTCAACTGGAAGGGCATACCCAAATTGGACTTCTCAAGCTCAACAGGAATATTAGGCCCAATAACGGCCCCAGGAGAAAAAGCCTCGACAATTGGGATATGAGAGGGTTCTTCCAAAGAGGCAAACCTGTTCTGCTGATGTGGCTCTTGATTGGACCTCTTTTTTGGCACCTGAGAATCGATATGCTTGCTCTCTTCTCGATCTTTCCCCTTACTGACTACCCATTTATTTTGTCCATTTTTATACCACATTTTATCCATTTTGGGAGTCACCCTTTTTTCAGCATGAAAATCATTTGATGTCAATTGGGTAGGCATATTCATTACCTCTTTAAGTGTCGTAAACCTCGATCCCCCCATGTTTTCATTCAGAGCATTCTCATTGATTATAGTGGCTTCTGGTATAACCAATTGATTAGCCATATGGGACCCTTTAATTGGTCCCCTACCTTCTCTGCCACGTGTCGGCTTGCACTAACATCCAAGCTCCAAAATTACCTTCTCGATCTTCTTCCTTTGGCACCGCGTAGGTTCCCTCATCTTCACCTTTCTAAGAATTCACCATTGGAGCTTTCCTTGAAGCTTTCCCTATCTGGGCACCCCTCAGCATAATGCCCATACCTGCCACAGTTAAAACAGATGAGGTGCAAACCCTCATATTCAATATTAAACGTCCTTCCTTAATAACTGAATTGAGCCAAGAGAGGTTGATCAAGGTCTAGCTCCACACAAATCCTCGTAAACTTCCCTCTGCTAAGATTAAGGGTAATAGCATCCACTCTCAAAGTGTGCCCCAACTTATTACCCAAAACCTCTAGCACTTTATTGTCATAAAGCTTCATGGGCAAACCAGGAAATCTGACCCACACTGCCACTGATTCTATGTTCGCTGAGGAAGGATCGAAGCTAGGCTTCCATTCCCGAATAGTGAGGTAGTGGTCGAAAATTAACCAAGGACCTCCTTCCAAAACATAATTATAGGTCAGGTCTATGACAAAGAGCACACCACATCTTGCCTACATTTGTTTCAGTTTTTTATCCAACACCCTGAAACCCACTCTTCTACCTAGCACCTTCATGATCAGAGATTGTTTCCACGACATGTAAATCCTCTTATGCTCCCCCTTTGATATCACCAACTCTGGGCACACAAAATCCCCCATTCTAGATCATCAATGAGCTTGATAGCAGATCCACTTTCCTCCAAATGGTTGACTTCTTCATCTGAGTAAACTATGAAGTCTTGCACCCTGGGGAAGCCCAGCAAAGACGCCAAGTAGGAGCGCCTCTGTTCCCCTTCAATCCTACTCCCTTCTCCCTCTTCAACTGCCTCATCTTCCACCATCTGCGCATTCGAATAATTCACTGGAGAAATGTCTCCACCAAACTCGGCGCACTTACTCTTCATCTTTTTCAAACTCCTGCGAAGAAGATCATCCTTCTTCGGTGACGGCACTTCACTCTCGGTCTCGTTCTCCAAAACCGCTCCCTCACCCATCACACTCACCTTTTCCAGCTGCGAATATCTATTTAATTATCAGTCAAAAACAACATAACCTTAACCTAGTTAATAAATGACATAAACAAAAATAAAGTTTATAAATTAAAGGGAATTGATACGTTATTACTCCTCTAAAGTGGGGTAACACTAGTATCTCTCTCAAAAATCTTATTTTGGACCAAATTAGTACAATTTTTTTGACCCATTGTGATTTGTAAAGCTCTAATGAATCAAAGCAATCTATGTAAATTAAAATAGTTAGACACTAACAACAGTGACATAAATGGGAATTGGATTTTGAAATAGAATTTTTTTAAAAATCACTTGTATGTTAACAAATGTTATTTGAAAGATGTTGTTGATGAAGTTGTTTTTGTATATGTATCATTTTGGGAGTTTTTATGTGTCCAATTATTAAATAAGTATGAACTGTTATGTTGCCGTTACATTAACACATGTTAGAGGTATTTTAGTTAAATTATAAGTAGCCATGTCTCGTCCACATTGATTAATAATTAGAAATTTTTTCTAAATTATAATTTTACAATACTAACCTTCAGATCTCTTTTGAGTTTCTTCGACTAATGAAATTTAAATAGTTTGAGACAGAAAATTCAGTAAAATATTACAGTGAAAACGAGTGAAATAGTAGTTCATAGCATCTTATTAGCTCATGAGGGCCAAAATAAAAAAGTTTGGGTTAATGGGTGCCTTAACGTATCTTGCATTAAAATTAGATTATGACAAGTACTAAAATAGAAGACAGCGCTGCCATCATTAATGTCATATGTGTATACTCAAAAAAAAAAAAAAAANTAAAAAAAAAAAAAAAAAAAAAAAAAAAAACAGCTTTATTCATTATTGAGAGAGAGAGAGACTTGAGTTTCATCATTAATCAACAATATATTAGTCATTTTAAAATTAGAAAAGTTCTTTATCATATTCGCCATGTCTATTCCTTTTACTTTATGTTTTTGTTGATCAAATTTTTATTTGAGGAAGCTCCACTGAACTCCCATAAGGTTTATACAAATAACACATAATTTATTTGCTTTTTTTTTTTTTCAGAATTAGCAATCGACTCTCTTGATTTTTATTTATCTGTTACACTTTCACCTTTAGTTTAATTTTTTATGTATAAAAATAACAAAAAAATTTAAAATTTATATTACTCATATATTAATTTTTTTTATCATTAAAAAGGCATAGCTAAATTTTTTAGCTAAGTATATAGGAAAATGGAGATTTCAATATGAAACCTCAACTTTGTTTGGGAAATCCCTAAATACATTAGTTACTCTTATACTATTCACATATGACACTGTTTGAATTCAATTGGATTAACTTAAACTTTAGATGGACCTGTTTAATTTTTTTTTTCATTTAGCTCAAATCTTACAACATCTTTCACATAATGTGTAAATAGAATTTCCTTTATGAAAATTAATCAACTAAGATTATATTATTTAACTCCGTTTCAAATAAGAAGCCAAATATATATATTACTACAAATATTATTTATAATCAATTATTATCATTCATTTTATGTCTTTCATGATTTTATATGAAAAATTTATTTTAAAATATAAAAATAGCTTAGATTAAAATGTTTAATTAATTTAACAACATTAATTTTAATCAGGTTGCCCCGTAGTTAAACAAAAAAAAATTAACCAGTTATAAGTTATATAAATATGTTATTTTCTATCATTAATGTATAAAATAAAAATTAAATATAAGATTGACTTTTCGAATTATATATTCTGAAAATTTATGAATACATTCTACATCGTAGAAGCATTTTATCAACTAAAAGAATTTGTGAAAAAAAAATTTCATGAGAATGACACTCGGATTGATAACATTGAAAATGCAATTTTAAATTATTTAAAAATTTAGTGGAATTTTGAAAGTACCATGTTGTCTTGAGATAGCTAGCAGCTGGTCCCCAACCCAGACAACAGTGACATCAGAATCAGGAACTTGCACATCCCAAACTAGAACGTCTCCATGTTTTCCTGACCCTAACAGATCACTATTTCTATATAGAGTCACCAAAAGCAGCAGAAAAATAACGTGTTTTGTCTTATGCCTTCACCATTTTTATCTTGTCATATGCTTTATTTTCGATTCAAATGAAACAAATCTGAACCATTAATAATATACTGTTACGTTAATATTTTCTTTTAATGCGAGTTATGTAAGATGATCAAATTCAAAAGAATATCTTGTTTAATTAATCTAATTTGGTTCAAAAGACATTAGCAAAAACAACTTGGTTTCAAATTAGATGGATGTTACATTGTAAGGCAAACAATAATATAATATATACTACAAATGTAGTAGTAGTACACTTCAAATCCACAACTTAACTAAATAAGCAACCAACAATTAATTACTTTTCATCTATGTCAGATTTGCACTAGGCATCCCTTGAAGGTGATAAATACTCCAAGCCAGATTCCTTTCTTTTTAATGTTACATAATTAAAAAATAAATAAAAATAGATAGTTTATGTCGTCTTGACAACATAGTCAAAGTACTAATTAAGATAAGTCAATTAGTAATATTTTTTATTTTACAAGATTTACTCAATGCATGTTTGGTTTAACTTGTGAAAACACTCAAAAGTGATTTCTGGTTAGAAATTTCAAAATGAGTTGAGCGGGTTTAACAAATCACTCCCATTGAAACGCAAAACTTACCCGCCAAAAGGTGGCAACTTTAACTAGAAAGCAGTGCATGCATGGAGGACATCACTTTACAATTCACAATTATTCTCTGCTTTTAATTTTTTGTTAACAGGTGAATTTGTTCATTAAATTTGATTAAAAGCTTTTTAAAGTACAAAGCCATGATGAAACCACTAATACTAAAGTAAAGAGCAACTCGAGATAATCCAAGTCTTGGGACTGCAATTATTCTCTCCCCCTTTATAAACGATGCTATGGGCCAAAGCTCTCTTTGACAATCACAACTTGCCAAAAATGCCCTAACTCTCTCAAATCATGCTTGGCTCTATAATCTATATATTGGCTGTAATCCCAATAATGCCTTTTAGACTTTAAACATGTGTTCATTATTTGCATATCTTACAGTTGAAACTATTGAACCAAGGGCATCTAATCCTAAGCCACTAATAAAACAAAAGGATACCATTATAAACAAATACAAGGTGATATACAAAAGCCAGCCTGCGTCTTTCATTGCTTTGATGTTTGAGCATCATAGACTCAGTTTTGCATTGAAGCAGAAATAGTGTCACAGTATACGCTAGCTATAATTCTTCTACTTGGACTGAAAATCCACACTGGCATCGTTTTGTAAGCAAACAGCTCTCCTTGTCAAAGCTCTCATACTCTTTCAAGAATACATGCTCGTGGTCTGTTGCTGGGGCAGCTAATGGAGCATCAACATCAACATCAGTGTCTCTTGTGTGCACCTCATGGCGTCCCAGATTCTGGTTTCTATCGTAGCTACCATCAACCAGGGCATTTGATTTATTATCATTCATACGTTGGATGTCAGTCGACATTTCTGATGGCAAGTTTTGTGCATAACGATTATGCAACCTCTGACGAGTTACAATAGATGAAATAAGCTGGTACCACCGAGAAAGAGCTTGTCTTTCATCCCTTTTCTTCTCTTCAGCCACTCTTCTTTCCTCTTCTTCTGCATATGCCTGAGAAAAAGGAGTGAGAAGAGGAGGCAACTCTAGCCCTTCTAATAAATAACTTTGAAGAGGCAAAGGAGTTCCAGAGTATCAGCAAGACTTGATGTTCACTAATTTGATAAGGAGAAACAATTTATAAATGACATATCAAAACATTTCAAAACTCAAACTTTAACTCGGCAACAATATATTTTTGTTTTCTTTGCTTCAGTAAGGAGAAAAGTTGATTACCTCTAATAGTGCATCCTTGAACTCAGCGCACACCACAATTCCATCAAACACAGGATGTGCACGACTATTTTTAAATTCAAAACCAACCATTGCAGGTGCATAATCAATTTCTAGTCTCTTGGCAACAGAAAATGCCCTTGGAAACCTCAAGTGCACAGTCCCTGGTGGAAGGCATTTCTCAGACCAAACTTCTACTTGACCACGCTCATTCTAGATGTCAATAAGAGATTAGAGTTGTCAGTGATATGAAAATTCCCATACACTTAACTAACAAGTAGATGCACATCTTTATATTTCATGGCAAGTTAAAAACACATATTTGTAAATATGACTAACAGCCGCAGATGAGATTGAACTTCAGCCCTGCTTGATCTATCTGCTATCATACCCAATAAAAACTATTTTGTCCTGCTTGAGCATGTGATTGCTCATCACCATTCGGAGTAGAAAATAACAGTTGCAGAGAATAGTGAAAGGCAAAACAGCTAAGCAATTTACACAGGACAAATGAAAGGAAACTTACCACAAACACCATGTTTTTCATAGACATGTTTTTTTCAATACTAACTATAACCATAGAAATTAACAGAAAATACCTTAGGAACTATCCCGTTTACAGCATGAGGCAGATCCAAAGGTTCCAGTTGCCACCTCCCATACAGTTCAATATTTCCCTTAGAATCTGGGCTGTCATGGTCATAAGCTTCAGAATCTTGTACTTTTTGAGGCTTTATGGAACGTTTAATCTCCTGGAGGGATAAATTTTTGTAAAAGAAAATTAAAAGAAATCAAATTCAGGTGCACGTTAAAAGGAAAAGAAATAAACACTAAATCCTGTAAGGCAGATCAGACCTTCACAGGAACTTCATTGGCTTTAACTTGAAGCCCTTCACGGAGCCATCTCTCTTTTGTCTTAACTGTTTGCACACAAGTCCTTGGGTAAACAGGGTTTCCAGAACAAAATCCCAGAATTGGGCCCTTTGGATGAAGTACCTGATACTTGGTAAGCCATTTTTCTATTGCATAAAGTGGGTGGCTTTTGTAGGCCTGAACATTGAATAAAAAATCTTATAATTGAAGTCTCACTGTCCACCATATTATGGCATTATGTACTCTAGGCATACTGTTGATATTACCTGTTGGTTAGTTGGAAGAGGCTCAGTTAATGCCCGAGTTTCCAACTCAATATCCTCAAGAGAGCTCCTCGTAGGGACAAAAGAATTGCTCATGTTGGATTCTGTAGAAATGATTTGGTTCATTTTTGAACGAATGACACCTCCAGTTGCCCCTGACTCTAACTCTCTCAGTGGTGCCATAACCAAATCCCACCACATTGAATTAACTCGTTGTGATGCTATCTTGTACCACTTCATACAGTACCTAATATGTTAATATGCAGTAGCATCTTCAGGTTGATATAATACTGCGTAACAATTAAATTTAACCTACTAATGGCCATTAGGAGTTTACTAGAGTTAGAATACTAAGATAGGAAATATCAATTAATACGGGAAAACATTTAAAACTCCATGCAATCTGCATCACAGAGTGCACCATAAAATATGGTCTCAACTTGAAAAACCAAATTATCACAAACATTATTGACTAATTTACATGAGATTCATGTTTTGGTGTTCTGTTAGAGCCCGAAGATGTCTTTAATGGGTTTCTGTGCCATTATTGCATGTTAGACTCAATGAAATGCACATAAATAATTTATTCTGAGATTTTACTTATAACAAACTTCTAGAAACAGTAAATACAAATAAATCTACTTTTGCACTATGAACTGATGGAGTATGCAGGTGAAGAATTTGACTAATATTAAAATAATTGCAAAGGAGAGAATGCAAAACCTGCGAGTCACATCCTTGGCTCCCTGCCCAGCAAATGCAACAACATATCTCAAAGATGTTTTGCATGCAGCTACCATATCTTCAACCTTGTGCTCCCCATCAATAATCATATTCACAGTATCTACGTGCACCCATTTTCCTGTCAAGTTCTCTTTATCACAATATACTTCTGCCCAATACAGAGGAGATCCCACTTTCACTGATCCAACTGCTGTAGAGATTCCATGGGGGGAGACTGAAGATTCTTCACTTATAACTCTTTTCATTCTTTTTGATGAAGAAGAAAAATTAACAGATGAATCCATTTTAATCTCCTGATCTGCTATTGCTGTAGCAGAAACAGCCATTTCCAACTGCATCTCAAACTCAAGATCCCCTTTCCTCTTTGGTTTATGATATTTCTTGGTGACACATGATTCAGGTTGATTATGTTCTGTCTCAGAAGTTTGTGAATTTGACACTCTATCATTCAACTCATTAGCAACAGGAGAATCTCTGGACTTTGAAAGGTTACTTGTTGAGTAGAGTTTCCTTCTTTTATGTGAATGGCCAAGAGAACTTTCACAGACATTGTCCATCTCATGACAAGAAAATGATTTGTTAGGGGACTTATAGTCCTCTTTTGGCCTAGAAATCATTACTGTTGATGTATGGAATATTCCCTTACTGGATCCACTTGCATCTTGTCTCAAGGACTGGTCTGGTTTAAGAGAGGCAACATCCAAAATGGATACAAACCTGAAACATGCCTTTAGTAAGAAATTTAATGCCACATATTCATTTCAGTGCCAGAGCTTAAATACTTCTGAACCTTATATCCACAAGCCAGGGAAAACAAATTTTCTAGCCTTATAACAAGCGGTAAGGTTCATTAAGTATAATCCAAATTGTGGGCAGACTATAAGATATGCTACATTTTTCAACATATTCATCTAATATATTCGCTCTGCAAGAACATTTTCTTGGATTCCAAACTTGGACAATGCATCTATGATGCTTAAAAGGATGAATATATATCCACAGCTATCACCATCATCTTCATTTTTTTTTTAAATTCATAAAATATCATCTATTCAATTTTTACTTATCAGGGTAAAAAGAAAGCTTAACAGTTAGCAATTTTCTTCGATATTGTACTTGTTCTTTTTTCTTCTTTAAAGAAGTACACTCCTAACTCATCAATTCATCTGAATCATCTTCTACAAGTTTTTGGTATGCTATATTATAATTAAAGTTTATTGTCATTTTAGAACAGAGTGGGTATATAGAACAGGAAAATGAAGCTATTACAAAGAGCAATAACTGTGAAATTAACTATACAAACCAACAGTCCTAATTTCAGAGAACTCTATTCCAATGAAGTTGTGGTCATGATCCTTTCTTAAAAAAGGTTTCCGATTGTCAAACTGCCTACTGCAGAGGAAATAACATTTTCTTCCACAGTTTAGAAAGGGGGAAACACAGGTGTTAGTGCAATGGAATTATTATGTTCTCAGTGATGCAGGCCCTCAAAGAAAACTTACATTACCACTTTTCCCCTGATGCATACACCAAAAATGTATGACTGAGAGCATTACAGCCACAAGTAAGAGTCAGGATAAGGTGTTTTTTTTAAGTTATATCATTAATCTAAAGCAAAATGTCCATGCCTCTATTTGTTAGTGGAAAAAAAGTATGGAGGTAGACTCATGGCTCACATCTTAGTTCCATATTACATCACATATTGGCGACAAACAAGGTTTAAATATAGTGATTGCTTCTTTGTTTTTTTTTTTTTTTTTTTTTTNNNTTTTTTTTTTTTTTTTTTTGGCTCACTTCCTACATGCAAGATTATGAATGTCTTATTACCATCTTCACTGCATCTAAAAGGAATAGTGCACACTATAAATTACATAATACCTTAGAGTTTTCCATCAAACAGAAACAGACAATATGCTTAACATTGCTTAAGAAGCATTCCATATACAGATTTTTCTATCTAGCCTAAGTACCCTTGAAGGATAGATGCAACACTTTCAGCTTTCATTGATAATTAAATTTGTAGATGAATTCGGATCAATATATTGAAAGGAATAAATTATCCAAAACAAGATAAATATGTCCGTGGTTCTTATTCCATACCTGGTTGTAAGATTCAAAGCTCTAAACAGTGCCACTGACAATGCTGCAATCTGAAACAAAGATTAAAAATTAAAAAAGAAATCCTCATTTCCTGTACCATTTCCTCAGTCACTGCATAATCAAATACACACATCAGAAAACATACTTAACTCAGCATTAAGCAACTTTATTTTAACAATGGGGGTTCTATTATACACAGATGTAGAAAGATAGTGGAAGAATTTTCAGTTCCTTTCTGCTTCAACACTGAATTATGTAATGGCTTTTGCAGGCGCTGGCTAAGTTTGTTAAAGGAAAATCTCCATATTGTACTTCAAGTAAAAACAGGAAACTATATATTCAGGAAGTGAATATAGCATACAACATGCTTGTACTAATTAGAAATCTACCTCCTCAGGACTACCCTCATGTGATTCCAGAGCTGATGCCAAAGCAAAACGAAATGGTGTTTCTGCACTTGTAGAGTTTCTCACACGGAAATTATTATGGAACTGCAAGATACATAAAACAAGATATGACAGGTGATCTAATATGAATCTGTTCAAATAGCTGGCCAAAATGCAACAAAACAAAAATGTGAACTTGTTAAATTAAAGTATTAAACCATACCCAAGAGACTACAGGATGCAAATCTTTAGAGCTAAGTTTTGTGACATTTGATATCTGGCATAAGTGCGCTGGAAGTAGAGAAAGCAAAGAAGCCTGCCAAGATATAAAAAAAAAAAAAAAATGCCTCTCACTGACAACTAGTTTCCATGTGAAAAATTTAGAATATAAAACACCTATAGGTATGATTAAATCTGAAAACTCCAAGATACAAATGGCAAAGGATTTCAGGGAAGCTTGAATAACAGGATAATGTCAGACAGATAGCAACACTGGTGTTAACTAATATTCCCAAGAATTTATATTCATTGAAAAAATTATAAAATTCTCAAGAACTAACCTGGATAAGAGGATCATCACAAGCACTGTCAATTAGTCTTCCACGAGCAAGTAAACAAAGCAAATGAACCTTGTGCATAAGCTCAGCTAAGTCCTGAAAAATGTACTAAGATACTTTCAGCATGTGGCTAAAAAGTTATGAAACCAAAGCCAACTCTAGCACTGCTTGAAGATTGTAACTGACCTTATCTTCGGCAGAAGCTCGACAGATTCGTTTCTGTTTAGCTGAATCAGGTGTTACTGTCATCAATTCAATAGTTACTGGAAGATCATCTGTGGCCACTAAACCATCTTCCCAATCTGAGTCATCCAGTTCTTCCTTGTTGTCTGAGCAGCTCTTGTCTAAACTTACGTTACCACATTTCTCCTCTGAAGAAGCATTACTTCTTGCATTTATACTACAACCTCCAATCTCTGAAGTCTCCTGTCTGCTAATTGAACCAAGAACTTGGTTTTCATGTCTTTCTGGTTCATATTCTGGCTATAAGAAGACCAGAAAAAGAAAGGTTGTTTTAGAAATTTTAAGACTTGAAATTTAAATTCCATAATGACTACATAACTTTAAACTCTAAGAACAAAGTTGTATACTACCATGAAAGAAGTCACCGAAAGAATTGCAGAGTGCAAACTGAAAATAAGCAATAGAAAACTTAATGAGACTAACCATCATAATGGACCGATTTAGAAGGGAATAATTATCATCGGTCTTTTTCCTGGAAGAGCCTTTATTGGCACGGCGCAAAAGTTTGCCCACAGCGTCCCGAGATATTTCAGTCAGAGTTCCTGAGAACCAGTATAAGCACTGGTCAGATTAGTAATGTAACATTTTCAATCATTCTACGAGAACAACTAACAAAAAGCCAATGGAAAGATTGACAAGATATTATAACACCATTGTCACTAGGTGACTGAAATTGGCTTCCACCTTCTGGGTTGTGCAGAGCTTTCATTTCATTTGCTGCAGTTTTGACAATGGATACACAAACAATGCAAGTGCATTAGATAACAACAACTAAGTTATAAAAATACATGACTTAAATGCAACTTCAAATCAGTATTCCTTTGACAATTCTAAAGACTGCTAGTTCATTTACATTACAGAAAAGAGTAAACTACAAATCTCCTGACTTTTTTTTTTTCTGTTTCAATTCCATCAAGAAAGTAATTACCAACACAAGCAAAATAATACACTGAAGCCAAGTAATATAGTAACGTAATTTCTCTGCTATAGATGGACAAAACTAAAACATAAATCATTCTATGTGATATTTTCAGGTACCAATAATCAAACTTTCAACTTCACCCGCGTTCCCCCCAAGTTATCAGCCAAAAACTTAAAAAAAAAAAAAAATGCAGACACACTCCAAAAATTTAGAAAAAGAAGAAAAAAAAAATCCCCCATTTAAGGTTGATAACAAGTACCAATGCAAATACTTGCGTCAAAAGAAGCTTTTTTTTGCTTTAATACACTATATAAAATTTCTTGTAATTTCTCGAAAAGAAGAGGCATAGCCATATAGCAATGAACAAGACTTGGGTCTTCGATAGTGAAGGCATGGATGAAACTACCTGAGCCTGAGGCTTGTCTCTTGCGGTCGGAACCCTTTCCGCGTGGCATTCTTATTCTGCAATCTCTAAGAATTTGAGAGAGGAAGACAGTGAGTCTCGTCGCGCCCAAAACTGTTGGTTCTTTCCTCTTCTACTATGCTAGGTGCTTCTGCACGGCCACTATTTCCTGGACGCGCGACAGATGTCTTCGTTTCTTTTTTTTACAAAAAAATGTTATTTTTATTTTATTTTTCTTGGTCGACAAGAATAGAGAAAGTCAAAAGACATAAAAGCCCCTTAAAGCGTTTAAAGGCCGTGTGAGAGAGAAGACGACTTTGTGAAAACACTGCCTTTCTCAGAACCCAACCCCCGAAGGTTTCTTCTTCGCGGAAACCCTAAAACAGTAAAACCCCACAAGCACAAGCATGGATCTTTCGTCTCAGTTTCTATCGAAACCCTAATTTGCTCCTTCATAAGCTTTTGCCCCCAAATTCTCTCTCTCTCTAACTCGTTTTCCTTCTGATTCTAGGTTGAGACATCCTTCGTTTCCGTTACAATCTCCAGGTAATTTTTCTATACGTTCTCATGCATGGATAATTATGAAAATGTAATGTTTCTTTGGATTTGTAATGGTTGCGGATTAGATTTGAGGTTTTCCGTTTAAAGGCTTAAATATTTTCTCTTTTATTGAGAGTTTTGAGCTTGGGTTAAGAGGTGTAGGTTGGATTTTTTTGGCTGCTATTGGAAGTAAAATTAACACTTTATGAGCTTTCATAGAAGCTAAATGAATCTCTTCAGATATATGTATCAACCAAAAGAGGAACTTGCGTGCTAAACTTCTTGATCTAGTTTGTCCATGTCATGATTTTTATCTGGCTGTCACCTCCTGAAAGTTGAGCTGACCTTCACGCATGTCTAATGCTTTTCAATATTATAAGAATACCAGTCTTCCAGTATTGAATGTTGGTCGTTCGTCTATTTCGTTCTTATTAAAAGAAGGTACAAAATGCTTCGAGCTTGAAGTAATGAATCCAAGGAGCAGGGCTTTCATATGGGTGGAGTCTGTAGTCATGATACAGTGTAATTATGGCTTCAAGTAGAGCGGGCTTTAAATTTTCTTCAAACACAAGTACAGATGTCCTTCATAGTCCGCTCAACAGTTAGGAGACAGAAATGAGGCGGTTGTAAATAGGATCTTGTTAAAGAAGACAACAATTGAAATATTTTTGTTTATTGTGTTAATGTGTTACTTAATAGATAAAAATTGACAAGGGATTTTATTTTATTGGTATGTGCTAGATGAAGTCAGCCAGGTTTTGTATTTGATGAAATCCTGATTTCTTTGGCTAGTAATTCAGACTTCAGGGTGTTAAAATTAGGTTGGGGGCTCTGTCGAGGTCTGGATGGGTGACTGTTTGAAAGCACAGATTAGGCCATTTAACTGCCTAGAATTAGTCTGGATCTGACGTTGACAACATTACCATAATTTTAACTCTGGATTCCTAAATCTGATTCTTAATACTCTGTTACCTACATGCTACATGTTCTGTTCTTCAGGATCTGGCATATGTGCTTATTCTTTTAGGTGATTTGATTGGCTTGATTGCATTTTCTTTCCCTGTCTGTATTTTGCAGGCCTACGCTAATAACATTTCTTGCAGAATTTAATTCTGTTACATTGCAACTGCAATGAGTTCTACCTTGGATATGTCACTTGATGATAGAATAAAGAACAGGAGTAACAGAGAGAGAGGTAGAGGACGTGGCAGGCCCCGTCGTGGCCGCGTACCGGGTGGGACTTTTAGTGGTGGAAGAATGCCTGGTGCAGCACGTAGAGGTCCTCTTACAGTTAATGCTCGGCCATCATCATATGCCATTGCTAAGGCAAGCTCAAAAAACGCGGATGCTTATACATGTGATTGAGAATCTGATATAGTATAGAACACCAAATTATGAGAGGATCTCTTATTCAGCAATATAGAAACTCAAAAGCAGGAAGAATTCTTACATTAATATTTGTTCCATGGAGAAGATCAATTATGGCTCGATCAATATGCACCCTTGATGCCTTTGTCGTAGTTCCATTACGTCACAATTAATATGAACCTAAGAGTTGTTTGCTTTTGTTTTTGGGGGCTTTGCTACAGACGTCTGATGTATGCAGGAGTTCTTTGATGATTCCTTGCATATTATGTGAAGGAGCTTCATTAGGTGAATTTCATAATGGAGCTCTTACCAGTAGCACAAAAATCATATAGCTATAAGTGGGGTTAAATTCTCTAAACCATGCTAATCTGATTTAGATGAGATGACTTTTAATCTTTGATGACTGGTTGTGTGGATCGGGCGTCATATTGGATCTTCTTGCTAAGTTGGGTTCTTCAGTGCAAGATATCAGTTTACTTCCCTATATCTTGGTATTTTGCAAGGGAGCATCCTTCGCTTAACTTCAGAACTGGAGCTCTCACTTGTAGCATAGCACCAGTTTATATACAGTGGGTTGAATTCGTACTCCTTTTTACCATCCTTTGCCTGATATATTGAAATTTGAATATGGATTTTCAAATATAATACTATGGTCAGATCTACTTCTTTAACAGCTTCTTTTCTTTTCTTTTCTGTTTTTTGTTTTGTGGAGATATTCCTGATCTCTGACTGATCTTGAAGAATGGTGAATATCTTCTTATCTGGTCATAATCTGATGTGTTCTTTTGCCGCCCTGGAATCTATTCTGTTTGCTTTCGCCAGTCAATTCGGAGACCCAGGCCTTTTCCATGGCAGCATGACTTGTTTGAAGATAGCTTAAGAGCTGCAGGGATACAAGGAGTAGAAGTTGGCACGAAGTTGTATGTTTCCAACTTGGACCGTGGGGTAACCAATGAAGACATCAGGGTACAAATCACATCGTATACATCCATTTTAATCACTGTTTCTGATCAACCTCTCTTGGAAGTTCTCCTGAAACTTGATTTGCAACTCAGGAACTTTTCTCTGAGATTGGAGACTTGAAGCGCTTTGCAGTTCATTATGACAAAAACGGACATCCAAGTGTAAGTATTGCAGTTCACCCAGCTACATTTTTTTTTTTTCAAAAAAAAAAAAAATAACAATTTATACATGCAACATGTTGTTCTTGATCTGCATTTCCTTCTTTCTTTGTTGTTATTCTGTTGTTTGGGGGATGTGTGTTACAGCTTGGAAATATTTCTAGAATTTAGTTGAACTCACTATTGCCTTCTCTTGCTTGGTATTTGCCATGGTTAGTGATCTATCTCACATTGGGAAGAAGAATACTATCTTGAATCAAACTTGAAAGTATGGCAACTCATTTGATTTTCTTTCTTTTTTGGTTTCTTGGTTGTTGCCTATCCTGATCTTGTTTACATGAACTTTCTTAAATGTGGAAGATATGTATGGTACTACATGTAATTGTTAATGTTCTTGTTGCTAGATCATCCAGCAACAAAGTAGGTTTTCTAAATTGGTTTGTCATGGCTGAAAGTGTCTGTCTGAAATTTCTGTGAAAGCATTTATGTTTTATGCATCTTAGCCTGTTGACCATGTGTATGTTGAATTTAGTTGGATCAGAATGTCTTTTGCTTGGGTTACAGGGTTCAGCTGAAGTCGTCTACACCAGAAGAAGTGATGCATTTGCAGCTCTTAAACGATACAATGATGTACTTCTGGATGGAAGGCCCATGAAGATTGAGATTGTTGGTGCCAATGCAGATTTGCCTTTAACTGCTCGTGTGAATGTTACTGGGGTAAATGGGCGGAGGAAGAGGACAGTTGTAATGACGTATGTTATTTAAATTAATTATTGATGCTGTTCTGTGTAGATATGGATGTAACTGTGTCTGTGTGCATGAGTTGTGTAATTACTGCATGTTTCTTTTTGGAATTTTTTATTTTATTTTTAAACAAAAAAGAAGATTGTCAAATTTTATGGTCAAAACATGTGGCAAAACCTTTATCCTTCAATTCGACATAGATTCCCCTGAAATTCTTCATCTCTTGCCTTTTTAAGAAAAAAATAAAATTATCTTGGGTTATGCACTGATGCTAGAGGTTTTGCAGGTCTGGACGAGGTCGTGGTGGAGGTCCTCCTATGGTTAATCGCGGTACTGGGTAAGTCTTTCAGATCATTAATGGTATAATCTGTTTTGTTGTGAATGATGCTTTCTACCAAAATTTGTATATTGAGAATAAATGAAGAATTAATATATTTTTTATGTATGAGAGAATTCAGGTACTCCTATTATCTTAAAGTTCTATATAATATGGCCAGAAATTTCGGATAATTTCTAATTCTATGTGGCCTAACAAGAATTTCTTTTTATGGTTCTTGTACTTTGGAAATTTAACATTGTTTATCTTGTTACAGTCGGGGACGCCGTGGTGGTGCAAGGGGTGGTATTGGGAGTGGTAGTGGTCGTGGCCGTGGCCGTGGTCGTGTACCCCGAGCTAGGGGTCGAGGTCGGGGTCGTGGGAAGAAGGACCCTCTCGACAGGGAGGAACTTGACAAGGACCTGGAGACCTATCACGCCGAGGCCATGAATACCTCGTGATCTTCCAAGCACCGTGACTGATTTTTAATATTAGTCTGGCCACTGGAACCTGTACAAAATGGTTGTTTCTGTGGCACTGCACTGCTTTGAATCTTTGTCTGCACTGTTTGCTTAGAAATATGCGTGATATCTGATCAAATTGAAATATCCTGAATGCCAAAATGTTAAATGGATGATTTTCAAGTTATATGTTAGATAATAGATTTTTGTTGACTATTTTATTTTTTATATTTTTGTGGTGTAATTTGCAATTATCTTGCTATGTTGAGTCTGGAGTGGCCGTAAGAAGTTCACTGTGTTGCCGCAGAGCTAAACTTAAATGTTGTGAAATAATATCCAGCTTTTGAAAATTTTATTAAAGCATAAAAATCTGTTTTTCTTCCATGAGCTCCACTGTTTTTTCCTATGATTCATAAGTAGTTTTTGCATCATGAACGGCCGCTGTTAGTTTTTCTACTGACCAGAAACCACTTGCTACAAAAGAAAGAGGAAATACTCTTTCGCCCGATAATTTGGGTTTGAGCTGTCTTTAATAATTTTAGTGCAGTATTTTTTATTTACAAAAAGAAAAAAAAATCGGGATTAACACAAGGTGAGACAGTTCTTGTATTAATTGTAATTCGCCCTTAGGCTGCATGTAATAGTAATTTCTTTTTTCTACATGACAAATGTACAAAATCTAAAATACCTAGGAAGACCAAAAGAATTAAAATGAAATAAAAGTGTGAAAGTCTAACCGAATGTGGTTGGAGAAAAAAGAGATGTTATTTTAAGGTATCTGTGACTCTCTCACTTTTCAAACTCGGCTCCCCTGACTCACTCCTCTTTAAGAGTTTTTCAACAACTTCATCCCAGTTTAATCTTTGACCACTTGATTTTGATTTCATGCTTGAAGCATCTTTGCTCTCACTCTTGGAGGACGATTCTTCCTTGTTCTCAGTCTCTGGTGGTTCATCCTCTGCAGCATTCACTGCATGAGGGACATTCAAACTAACAGCTCTTTCCAAAGCATCTTTATGTTCTTTTTCAATGGTCTTCAACCTCTCAAGCTTTTGTACTGTTGGAGGAACTGTCACAGTCTCAGAACTACTACCCTTCATTGTCTGAAACAATAAAAAATGCAGAGAACAGTCAGCAATTCCTTAAAGGTAGAAAAGGTTAAGCACCATAAATCCAACAGCATTAAGGTCTCTTAGATTACCATATTCTAAATAAGAAGTCTCAAGAAATAATCTCCTACAAATAAATAAAGAATTCACATGCCACCTACAAAGTTACACTTGGGGAATGGCAAAGCCTTACAGTTGTTTAAAACAAGTAAAAAAATGTGTTCAAATATGGCATTAATTTAGAGAAAACTAGATCGAGGGGAGAAAAAAGGTCATACAATCTACTAAAGAAAAAGGCATCTTCGTTTTTTCCCCAGCCTAGCTTATTCCCAGTATGAACAAGTGAAAAAATATAATTAGTCATTAAAGAGGAAAACAAAGAAAAACTGACTCTTATGATTTTAAGCTTTGCAAAAAATTGTTAAAGTATTTGGGTACTTGGTGTTGTGGTTTTCCTCCCAGAAGAAAAAAGTACAGCATCTTCCATTCTTAGTTTTGATTGATAACAATGTTATGGATAAGCAACACGCAGAGTAAATTCAAGATAGATCCTCAAAACTATTTCTCTTACTTGTAAAGCTTTCTCTGCTTCCTTTTCAATCCAAATAATTCCATGATCTGACGTTGCATTACAGGACAGGACAATATGCTCAAATCTCCCTTCAACAGGAATAGCAGTTCTGATTTCTGGAGGAAACCTCCCACATCTGTGTTCACCAAGCAAAAAGAAACTCTTTTATAGGAGCACTAATGTTACTGGTAGCAATAATTTAGGACAAGATTTGAGCAATTGATATGATACATCCAACTTCAATGCTAAACCAACAAAACAAAAAATTATACCTTAATGCAACTCATAGATCATGCTAGAAGCCTAAAACTGGAATTGCATTGTAAAATATGAAATTTCTTGCACTTGTGGAATGAAAATCATTGTGAAATATGAGCTGGGAAAAACATTTGAACTAATAGAGTCGCTCTCTATATAGAAAAGATGTATTTCACTCGTAGTTATGCAGTTGTAAGAGTTAAGACCTCAAATAAACCTCAACACAAACCCTCCTCCCCAAAAAACGACAATGGAGATCAAGAAGAAAAAGAAGAAGGAAGAGGAGGAAATCCTTCTTGTTAACAACAAAAGTAACTTCATAGCATGTCATACATAGCCACGGATTAATAAATCAAATTGGTTCAAGTCTTCACTCTCAGTTTCACAATAAAAACATACCGTGTGATGGAAAAGTATGATCCATGGCTGTAATTTTTTTCTTTTAGAAGTTAGCATGATAGGTAGAAGGCTGTCCTTTGTCTAGGCTAATACAGTAGAGGGCCAAACCTACCACAACTAGACATATAATTACTTTTGCACCCAGTAACCAAAAACTTGAAGAGAATCCCTCAACGCTTATAATTATACAGGAAAGTAATATCAACATTATTTTTAATTAATACCTGCAAAATTTTCTCTCCACAATATGGTACATTCTTCCAGGTGCATAAAGTCTTCTTGGATCTCTAAGCTTTCTACCCTCGGGTATGAAGGTATCTCTCAAGCAGACGAGGAACAATAAGCAGGGCAAACTGTTCAAAGCATCAAGGCCTGGTTTAAGAGACCATAATAATAATTTACTCCACTCAATCCACAACAGAAAATAAAGAATAAATTATATGTACTGAATTGTTGCCAAACCACAGAAAGAAGAATACTGACCAGAAGATTGATTTGAAAATATCTTCTAATGGAGTGGGTGTTCTTGGTAAGAAATCATCCTGCATAAAATGAAGAAGAACATGTCAATCAGCATCAGCAGTGTAGTTGAATAAAGTGATATTCCAATAATTCTCCATTGTCCAACAACTAAAAAACCAAAACCAGATAATATAGTTGAAATCGTTTTATAGTTAGACACACGAAAAAATAAACACAGATACTGAAACATTGAGTCAGAAAATATAACAAACACCAAAAGCACAACAACCAAATACATCACTAACAGTGAATGGGATGAAAATTCATCACCTGCAACACTACGGAATGTATGAAATTCGCATATTTCACAGCCAGATTGAGGGACATACACCTAGCTGGTGCGATCGCGTAACACCGAATCTTATCCCTGGGAATTCCTCCCAGCCGGTCCCTATGGTTGACGACGACGATGGTCAACAGGGAAGCCACACCGGAACCCAAAGAATGCCCAGCAAAAACCATTCTATAATCAGACCCATTCTCAATCCACAAGCGCTTGAGGAACTCAGATTCTTGATTAAGCAACCAAGTGGCCGATTTCAACAAACCGTGATGGGCATAGCCACCATCGAACATCTGCATACCCAGGCGATTATCCAAAAGGAGCTTGTAATCACTCTCTTTAACCAGATTGAGACCGCGAATAGCTAACACAATCTCGCGGTGGTCGTGATCAGTGTAGATGATATACGGCGGTGCGTGACCATGCGTCTCCTCATAGGTGACCCGCTTAACAACCCAGTCCGGATTGAGACGGTACCCACCGGCGGGTTCGTAATGTGGGTTGCGGAGATCGGTCTCGTAGACGGCGAGGATTAAGCGGCAGACGCGAGGGATGGGTTCGAACTCGTCGGCGGTGGCTGAAGGCCAAGTAGCGCTGTCATAGGAGCCAATATAGGTGCAGCGCTTCCACATCCACCGAGCGCAGCCAAGTACCAAGACACACTCCATCCCACATGACACCGACATTTCTGGGTGCTCGAAACGAAAACGACGGAAAGTTCAGCGCTTGGATACAGGAAAAGGGGAAGATTTGCGTGGCTTCTTCGATAGTAACGGAAGCTGGGATGTGTTGGTGTCAGTGTCTAAATGGCAGTAAAGCCGCTTTAACACATGGAAATGGAAGATTCGCGTGACAGGGTCAGCGAGATGGGTGGGCTACGTTGGCAGCTGGAGCACAGAGACAGAGAACGAGGGCTTGTCTGAGACTCCGATCATGTCATGTGAATCATAAGACTGCGTGATTTTCTCCCTTCTTAAGGAGAACGAAAAATGTCCCTAGATTTGCTGAGTCCAGATGTTATCTTGTTTTGCGTTTTTCCTCTTTTTATTTTTTCGTATTAATTATTGATTACTAATTACTTGTCTTTTCTAGTCAATTACTCTTTTGGATGTATGTACTATAATACCATGCATATGCTGGTTTTGAGTTTTGACTGTAATTAGAGGCCAACACCTGTTCATGTGATTCCACTTAGTCAATTGTTAATTAATCATTAACATCACTGATTTTTCTTACGTTTTGTTGTCTGCTCACACTAGTCTGTCTTTTTTCTTTTATAAAATTCTTTTATTTACTCTTATTTTTTAGCTGAACTTATTTACTCTTATTGGATTCTTAATATTGAAATGAAACCTTTTTTTTTTTTTTTTGGAACAAATNTTTTTTTTTTTTTTTGTGGAACAAATGTAATTTATTGCTAAATCTCAATCAAGTACAGCTTATGTTTCACTGGGATGTGGATCGCATCCACTCAACTAAATAAATAAAAAGAAAAGAAAAGAAAAAAAAGCATAAAAAGAGGTTTATTCCACCTGCATGGTAATATGCCATGTGGTTACTTCTATATTCTTCTTTTTAATTTGTTCTCCATCTGGCTGGCAACAGCTCTTTCTTTTTTCTGCTTATTTCTACCTGGAAAGATCATAAGATATATATATATATATTTGGTCCCTTTTTTTTTTTAATACTTTTCTTTAATGGAATGCCAAGTATAAACATTTTGGAAGCACCTTCAACTACAAGTAATGCTTCTTAAAAAAGAAAAAAACTACAATTAATATGGCATTGTAGAGTTGATAAAAATTTAAATTTTATTAAATTTAATTAATTATTTTTGTGACTCAAAGTCCATCATCTCAATCAACATGATACTAGGTTATAAAATAAATTCCTCTTAAACTATAGAATGAAATCTCTATTTCCACTACTTCTTTACGTCTCATTATCTGCCAACACCTGATAAACCTCCTAATAATTAAATTTAATATTTAAGAAGCTTACTATATACGACAAGAACCTTCAAGTTTTCATTTTTTATATATATTGTTTACATAATCAAGAAAATATTTAAGTAGTTAGGAATAAAAAGAAAATTTGTAGCTATATAAAATGGACATAACGTCAGTTAATTTAAATCTCACAATCAAATTTTATTTTTATTTTTGCTTAATAACATTATTTGTAAAAGGTAAGGGGGTAAAAACAGAAAGATATATGCATGATTTTGAAATTTCATGTTTCTTGACATTATCTACGTTGGTTATATCGTACGCGATTCCTTGTTATACCCGGGCTCTCTAGCAGTAGCAGGGTCGTCAACTGTAAAGTAATGGCGACGGATTTTCCTGGGTCAATTTTGCCACATTCCAAACACGGTTTTTCCACGGCAAGTATTGTTCTATTCACAATGTTACAATGAACATAAAGAAGAACAGACAAACTTCCTCACTAAGCAAGCTTTTTGTTTCTTTAATCATATAGTTTATTCCATTTTGAAGCTGTAGATGTGAAAAGTATACAATAGTATATATGAATGAAAGAAATGGAGGAAAAATGAATAATACTGTTAATAGTAATAGGTCAAGGTTGATCTTCTCGCCCAAATTCCAGAAATGAATTTTGTGGAAATGAAATCCCCCTCTTTCTGTTCTGACTTTTCTGCTTCCTTGATGAGTAAAGATTTGGAAATTCAATCTCCTCCACAAGAGCCTCACACTTTCTCTTTTTGGCCTTCAAACATGCATAGCTGTCTTTAGAACCAAAATTACATAAAAGATGAAAGAAAAAGCCTCACTTGCAATTCTTTTGATTATTGATTATGGTTTTTGATTTTGCTTTTGAGCATACGTTAATGTCATAAACACATTAAAGAATTTATTGACATATATGTATTTTTGAATAAAGTTGAAAGGAGTTTATAATGTTACTCATACCCAATTTACAAGGAGTTTATATTCACCCTAAAAAATCACAATCTCTCTAAAACCCAATTTACTATGCTAAAGAACACCTTTACTAACCCAAAGAACCCTAGAATTTTGTGAGGTCAAGCCTAATTTTAAGCAATCTAGCTTTACTTTACTGACAATATAGTTGGTGAACGATATTGAATGCAATTACAAGTTAGTAGTTAGTAGTTAGTAGTATATATCTTTGGGCCTAGTTTCCTTGATCTAGTCGCTTTCCTTCTCCTGCAAATGCAATTAACTAGAGCTAGACTAAGAAAACAGAGAAAAATGATGAGCACGTTCGCCATTGAAGTGAAGAAAAAAAACTAGCAAAACTAACGTCGCTGACTCAAGTCTCAAGATTCTGAGTGGGCCAACTCCTTAAGAGAGACCTCACCCACCAAACTTTATGATTTTACTTCAACAAAATGAGAAACCCATTTAGGCTCACTCCTCAAGTATCTCTATGGTTATGAAAATAATCACCTAATAAGAGCATACTTGCGGAACAGGGCATGAACATTACAATCCAGTACTATAAAATCCTTAAGAAATTTACTGAATTTCTCCAGCAAGTAGAAGCGGGCTAGAGAACTTTAAAATGGAAATGGCAAAGGCAATGCTGGGTTTTGCTGCCTTGATTTCCATATTGGCATCCATGGCTTCAGCTGCATCGCCAGTAACCTTTGTCTTTGGTGACTCATTGACAGAAGTTGGAAACAACAATTATCTGCAATATTCTCTGGCTAAGTCTAACTATCCATGGTATGGGATTGATTATAGTGGTGGGCAGGCCACAGGGAGATTCACTAATGGCAGAACTATTGGTGATGTTATATGTATCTCCTTCATCTTCAACCTTTTTCTTTAGCTAATTTTCTGAATTGTAGATGTTTTGATAGTAAATTTTTTGGACTTTTTTAGCTGCCAAGCTTGGAATCCCATCTCCACCAGCTTATTTGTCACTGTCCCCAAACGACGATGCTCTGATGCAAGGGGTAAACTATGCATCTGGAGGGGCAGGAATTCTCAATGATACAGGGCTCTATTTTGTAAGCATAATATATCTTCAAACCCTCACTGCTTACTTCTCTTAGTCTTAAGCTAACTCCTATTCTGTCTTGAATCTTTTAGATTCAGAGGTTATCTTTTGACGATCAAATAAATAATTTCAACAAAACCAAATCAACAATCAAGGCAAAAATTGGAGAAGAGGCAGCCAACAAGCTTTGCAATGAGGCTATGTTCTTCATTGGGATTGGTATTTTACATGCACAAAATATTCCACTTTACCATTCTTTGACTTTTGAGCACAGATTACTGTATTAATCTAGTGCGTTTTGGCAGGCAGCAATGACTATGTGAACAATTTCCTGCAGCCCTTTTTGGCAGATGGCCAGCAGTACACTCATGATGAGTTTGTAGAGCTCTTAATCTCCGCTTTAGATCAACAACTCACGGTATAAATTAAACCCACCATTCCCTCTAGACTAGTTTGCAATTGAGCTTGGCAACAACAACGAGACCATTGCTTACAGATCATTGTAGCTTTAAACTTACAATTCTCTATAATTATAGTCCTATCTTTATCTCTCAATAATAACTGATTAGGTATCACTATGTGCCATTTGCTAGAGACTGTATCAGCTGGGAGCTCGAAAAATGGTGTTCCATGGGCTTGGTCCACTTGGCTGCATTCCTTCTCAGAGAGTGAAATCAAAAAAAGGCCAATGCTTGAAGCGAGTTAATGAATGGGTCATGGAATTTAACTCGAAAGTTAAGAAGTTACTGGATACCCTGAACCATCGCCTTCCAAATGCAAAACTAATATTTGCAGATACCTATCCATTGGTTCTGGATTTGATCAATAACCCTAGTACTTACGGTAATTTAGCAATTCAGCTCATTCTCTTCTCATTCTATCTACTTCTTGTTCTCTTCCGTAAATTGCTTTAACTCGCATACTTACCATGTGAATGTGATTTTGCTCCTTCTAAGTGCTAATTTTGTTTTTTTGGGTCTTGCTTCTAAGTACTTATGAGTTTGCCTACAATACAGGATTCAAGGTTTCCAATACGTCTTGTTGCAACGTAGACACAAACATTGGAGGGTTATGTTTGCCCAACTCAAAGATATGCGGAAACAGGACTGAATATGTGTTCTGGGATGCATTTCATCCTTCTGATGCAGCAAATGCAGTACTCGCAGAAGAGTTTTTCTCTAGTCTTTTCTCAGCAGCTCCTTCGGCAGCACCCGGAGCAGCACCAGGACCATCACACTAAAGAACTCGGTGGGGTTCATATGCCCAACAAGAACTCCACTGCCCATATAGGACTGATCAGACTCAATCCAATACTAACTTATACTCCAATTTGCAAATGGTTACCAACTACTCTTAAAGTGTCAGCTGCATGGTTAGAATAACTCTGTACGCTTGCAAATACAAATTCTAAAATAAGTTGATTACTTGATTATGTGACACTTTCTTCTCGTGTCCATTATAGTTTGTAGCTTTTAGTATAATTTTTAGTACCACAACTCACACAACAATTTCAATATGATAGAATGGTTCTGATTTGTATGAAAAACAGAGTTAAAACATTATTACAAAAACCAAATTTGTGGTGAATTGCTCTCAGTTGAAAGGCCAAGGTTTTCCACAGGAGAAAACATGAGATGGGTAAGCCTCTTCCATTCAAGCCGATCCACTTCAAGTGCTTGAAAAAGCCTTCTTCCTCTCTCTAACAGAGGAGGAAACTAGAAACTAGACCTCTTCTATTAGAAAAAGAAGTCATTAAGCAATGCCAAGCACAAGAAGTTTATTTCTAACTTAAATAAAAGAGGCTTTAAGCCCCATTCAGCCTCTCTTCGGTGTGGTTAAAGCAAAACAATCATCATCGAGCAGCCCACAAAAATTCACACACATACACATACTAGTTGAAAAAAAAACCGCCAAAATACAATCTTTACGACTCAGTATTAATTCGAATTCAAAAATTTCGGAGGATTCATAAAAAAGGTTCGTAATTTGCAATGGATCCATCGACTTTTATGAAAAATAATCAGAACCCAGAAGAGGGAAAGGGTAAAAAAAAATGTTTGGGAAGCGAGAAACTGTGGAACTTACGAGAAATAGCTAGAATCCATCAGAAATTGGACTCTACCAGTCCAGAAGTACCTGTCGATTTTGCATCTTTTCGTATTCCCTATGCTATGAATTGAGAAATAGAGAATCATAGTGGATGCGTTGTTGAGGAAATAGAAAAAAGAACAAACCAGAACTTTTTTTAAAAAAAATAAAAAATTAGAGAGCCTAATAGAAGAGGAATCGAGGGGAAGCCACGCTCA
Source organism: Cercis canadensis (assembly GCA_003255065.1). NCBI lineage: Eukaryota > Viridiplantae > Streptophyta > Magnoliopsida > Fabales > Fabaceae > Cercis > Cercis canadensis. The sequence goes on along the minus strand of QAOA01000580.1, from coordinate 340,077 downwards.
GATCTGGAATTCACGAATTTAGAGCAAAAGATAGGGTCAGTTAAGAAGAGAGAGGGATGAGGTTAATTTATAGCGCTAAAAGACTAGAGTTTTGTCGAGGTCACGCTCCACAGGTAATTTAGCAGTCGTGCCTCTCGTGGGTTTCTTTGAAATTACGGATTTACCGGCTTTAGAAGTGGAACCGAGGACAAAACGGCATTGTACTTCTCAAAAGAAACTGAAACGACAGTTCCACCATGGCGTTACAGGACACAATGATAAAAGTGGTTTTGATTTTTGAATTTTTATTTTGTTTTTCTTTTAAACAAAAAAAAAAACCATTGAATTAGTTTAAGAGATAAAGAATGTTTTTCCAAATTATCGAAAGTAATTCCTAAAAAACTTTAATTAAATTAGTTTGTACTGAGATAAATACATTAAAAAAGTCTTTTTTTGGTAAACTATATTAAAAAAGGTTTTCAATTCAACTTGTGTATTCAAATTGTATTGTTTAATATTTAGATGAATTCGAACACACCCGAAAAGGTTTAAAAAATAAAATAATTAGATCGAATATGAATATGCTTAAAGGAGTTTTTTTGTGACACAATTTAAGAATATACCAACTCATAGATAGACTTATCCAAGTTAGTGAGTTTATATCTTTTAAGCTTTATCTAACCAAATCATGTAAAAAATTTAAATATAAATGGATTAGGGTGATATTCGAGTATGAAAAATGCTGTTTATAAGGAAAATTCGTAGTGAAAAGTAATCCAAACGGACATGTCCTAGAAACAGCACTTCTATTGTAATACTGTTATCATGTAAATTCGTTTATCATATATTTTCTCTCTCTAAAATATGAAATTTTTGTTTTTTTTTTTCTTTTTGATCTGTTTGTTTTGTTTTTCTTTTTTTGGCTACTAACTCTGTGAACTCCAAACTTGGAGAGGTTACCACTGATCTTAGAATGATTACAAGAAGCTTGTAAATTTTGATTTGGGCAAGTAGCACTATCTGGATAAGATGCTATCACACAAAACATGGTACGATAAATAACAGGAAGAAAAATTTGATGAAACACTTGAGGGATTTGCCAAAAGAAAATATAGAGATGGAAAGAATCATATTAATTCTAATTGAAAAGAATAATAATTTGATAATTCAATTGAGGCCTAATTCAGTTCAAAACCCTTACTGGTTTTTGTACAAAAATTGAATGAACCATTTCGCGAATGCTACCAAAACCATTATGTAGCATCATCTACCACAAAATTTTGAGCTGAGTAGCAGATGTTCATATATATACCACTTCATAACAAAAACACTCCCCACATCAGAAATCCAATCCCCATTAGAAGGCTTCTTCTAAATCCACAGCTGTTGAGATTGTAGGCAGAAGAATCTGAATTTGTTGAATTCGTCGATGGCGCTGTGATGTTAGCAAGGGTTCCATTTTTGCCAAGACTGCACATATTCACAAGTCAATACTTATAAGCAAAGAAGTAAAGAAAGGAAGGCCAAAAAATTGTAAGCAAAGACAGAACCAAATGTCATACCTTCCAGGAAATACACATGAACCATGACCTGCAGGGATTGCAAAAGATGTTATTAACCTTCTAGGAAAAAGATATCAGAAGGAGCAAGAATAGAACGAGGAAAACACTAATGGTAATGCTAATGAAGCATGATTTTACTTGGATCCGTGGTGGAGATTGTAGCCACTCCATTGAAGTCACATGACTCAGGAGACTTCCCCATCTTATGATAGTAAGTGTCAAAAGCATAATTTGCATGTGCAATAACATTGTCTGGTTCATAGCATGGGTTTCCTTGCAACAATGGATCACATTCCACCTTGCCAGGTCCACAAGCCCAATCTAGTGCAGCCTGCAGCATCTTTGGATCAGCACCATCTTTTGCAATACAATAAGTTTGATTAGTGGTATCATTCGCCAAGACGGCTCCTGCTCCGGTCAAGTGTAAAATGTAAATAGGTGCTCCATCTGCATCAAACAATCCCCAGTTCTTCTCTGATACTGCCCCGACCTTTATGTCCTCATTATAGAGCTCATAGATGTATGTACTAACAGCAATTCCAGGATGCTTGGGAGTGCCAGTTTTGTTGAACACATGCTTAATCAAATTGCTATTGTAAGTATTGGCATTGTCTATTGTTGCATCAGGCTCATTGGAATCACCTTTAGAGGGCCAACCTGATTCTGTCACTACTACTGGAATGTTAGTGTAATTTAGAAAGGCCAATGCAAAGTATGCTGCATCAACCATAGCATCAAAGACATTGGAGTAATGGAGAAGTGTATTAGAATCAACAGCTTCTTTGTTTGGTGTGAGAGGCTTGAAGAGAGCATAATCTAAGGGAATTACGCCATTTGATCGCATGTAGTCATAATAAGGATATATATTGAGCATGAGATAAGAGCCGGTGGATTGCAAGAAATCAAGCATAGGGACCAAAACTGGATCCAATGAGCGATTAAAGAAAGCTTGGGAAGGTGGAAATGAATCAAGGATGACCGAGGAAGAAAGGGGTGTTGAGACTTTAATTTGGCGATCAAGATTTGCAGCCACAAGGGCAGAATGAATATACTTGAGTGCATTGACAAGCACTTTTGCTGCATTAGGGAGGGTAGTTAAAACGTCAGAACCAACACAAATGGCTGTGATATTGGTGCCAGGGTAATGTGCTACCACATTGTGGGAAACCCAGTTTGCAGCTGTGGAATTAGATTGACCAATTGCAAGGAGTTCTTCATTAGGGATAGACACAACAACTTGAATGCCTGTTTTTGCGAGTGCAATGAGCATTGCTTGGTCGGCATCATACAATCGAACATGTCGAATTTGCTGGGCTTTAAGCAGTGCTGCTACTTGAGTAGGGTGTGGCATGTCTGAGAGATCTGTTCCTATATTTACACCAATAAATGGTTCTGCAGGGGAAAACATAAAGAACCATTAGACACAAGTCTCACTCAACATAATGTATGGTTAGAACTTGGAAGCAATTGTTCCTTCAATCAATTTATAATTTTGGAGAAAATATAGTGTAATGATTATGTTCTCTTGAAATATACTCGTGCAAAACATAAGTATATGGGGAAAAATCTTTGCTTTAATAATTTTGCAGATTCATTGATGTGGTCCTTTTAAATACTTATTTCCAGAAGACATATTAGTGGAGTAAATAGCTAACCTGCAAACTTTTAACTACAAGCAAAAATAGTTCACCGAAAAGGAAATCTTTTTGCAAAAAATAGCTTCCCCACTACAAAGGCATAGATCTAGACACATCCACTTGTGGCTTGTGGGGAAGAAATACAATAAATAACTGAATAGAAGGACAAGGAGAACCGTTCAACACACATTTAATTTATTTGAATCCTACTGGGGGACCACATTCAAGAAGAGCAACTAATAGAGACCTATACAGTACAATCTCCTTTTTTTTTCATTTTATTTTACATTTTAATATATTAACAAAAATCTTGTATCTCTCAGACAAAAGAAGGAACATGTAAAGAAAATACACATCCTCTAAGAAATTGCTAAAGAAAATAAGGAAGAGGAAACAAGAGAACACACTTAACAGACTGATCATTCACTTAAAAAGCTCAGCCATAACATGCCTATCGAAGCTTGAACCTATGAACACTAAGGGTTTGTTTGGTAGAGTGTGAAAATGAAAGGAATAGAAGCAGGGAGAGCTTCAGTCTATTCCTTGCTACATTGCTCATTTTCACTCTTCCCCCTCTATACCTTCCATTCCACTTCCACAAAGCATAACTTCAATCTCATTGAAGGCTCTAAGAACAACAAACCATCCAAAATCCTCTTTAGAAGGGAGAGTGGGGAACTAATGGGCGTGAGAGGAACCCATGCAATGCAAACAAATATAGTTCTTGGTGAATGCCAACCCATCTTAAGTAAAATACAGAGGAAATTACTAAGGAAGAATCAGAAAGCAAGTAACTTTGAAGAATCGAAGACTGTTCTCGATCCCTTCACAGAGAAAGTACAGCACAGTAGATATGGAGGGAAGAAAGGTTACCTTCATCAGCTGCAACAACAGACATCACTAAAAGAAGCAGAAGTATATGCACAGCCATGGAAAGATTCAAGCTTTCCCAAAACCCCCTGAGAAATCTGGAGGAATAACTCAATAATGAAAGAGAGAGAGAGTGAGTATGAGTGTGAAAGGGAGGGAATAAAACCAAGGAAAAAATGAAGAGAGGGAAGTGGGGTATCGCTGTAGGAGAATATATAAGACAGGTAGGAGGGGGCAATATTACACGTGGAAAGTTGGATCAGAAAATCGAACGGCTAAGGAATCATCTATGGAGTCTCATTATAACCGAGCACCAGCAGAACAGAACTAGCTGAAGAGAGAACCGAGGACTGAGGCAAAATACCTTTTTTTCTTTTTCTTGGGGGCAGAGGGACCAGACCAGAGGGTTATATCTTATCTTAAATATTTGTTTACTGATTACTGTGTCTGTTGCAGGACAATAGCCGTTACATTACAGGGCTCTCTCTCTTTTCAGTTGGGTTGTTTTGTTGTGTTCTATAACACTGATGCACTGTGGAACATGGAAAGTGGGATTGTTTGTGACGAGGAGGTAAAATGTGGGAGTGGGACCCCACTGTGTGGGACAAAGCAAGGGACACCATCGTTGAAGACACCGAAAAGACCCAGTTGGCATCAACGGTCAAATTCACCCGCCCTTCTCCTCCACTCCTACTCTTCCTTCATTTGGGATTTCGTACCTACAAGTTGCTATTTTATAGTATGACCTAAGTAATAGATTATGGTAAAATTTCCTAGAATTGCTTTCATGTTTCACTTTTATGGCTTTTTTGTTTTCTCTTCTTAAATCAGGCTCGCTGCCAAAAGGTATCTAATAACAGATTTACCTCAATCCTGTGGGAAAGTGAAATTACATTAAACTAATAAAATACTGCTCCACTAAATGTATAGGTAGGTTAGAGTCTATACTAGTTTTGTCGTGGTACTACTTGCAGGATAATACACACCAGTATTGCAATAACTATTTTATTAAAAAAATTAGGTTTAATTACAATTTTGGTCCTCCTATTTTAACCAGTTGAAGGTTTTGGTCCCCTTCTTTAAAAATGAACTATTGAATCCCTCTATATTCATAAAATTACAAATTTAGTCCATTTATCTTTAAGTCAAAATTCTTAGGTTTATTTCAATGTGTAAAGTTCTCTGATTCATAATCTCACCGTTCAAATTGAAGAGCTACATCTTGTGAATCTTCCGATTAAATTTCAGTTCGATCTAACGGTTAAAAAGTCTAAATTTTTGGTTAAATGAAAACTGATGGTTTTGGTATTTTGGGTTGAGTCTCACTGTTAGATCGAGCTAAAATTTAGTGAAGAGGTTCACAATATATAACACTTCAATCTGAACGGTGGGATTATGAATCAGAGAACTTTACAACTTGAAATAAACCTAGAAATTTTGACTTAAAGATAAATAGACCAAACTTGTACATTTTATAAATATAAAGGGACTCAATAATTCATTTTTAAAGAAGGGGGCCAAAACGTTTAATTGGTTAAAATAAAAAGACCAAAATTATAATTAAGCCAAAAATGTATTATGTTGTGGTTAAAATTATACGGGGTGATATGCTACATCCCTGAAAATGATACGTTTGTGTTTGTTCAATTTTTTTGCAGGTTTTATAACTTGGTTGACCGGCTGCATGTGGGGGTGGGAATTTTGCTGTAATTATAAAGTTAGTTATAAGTTTTTAAAATTTACAAAGTTGGCCTCCACTGTAATTAACTGAATATGAATTATAGATTAATTAATAGAATGAAGGATAACATTTGGTTGCATTTGAATTTCAGATGAATAGAGCTATAGCAGCTCGAGCAAAAAATGCCGATGACGAGGAAAGCACTCTTCTAAAGACAAACTACGAAGCAACCCAAAATAAAAGGTGTCACTATGTGGCAAAATCATTTAGATTGTCAAATGTCATTCTTTTAAAAAAAAAAAATATGAAGATAAATTACAAAATTATCTTTTTAGTGTATTTTATGTTTTATCATGAAATACACTAAGAAATTAGTGTACTTCATGTTTTATCATCAATGCAAGTCATTAAAAAATAAAAATGAATTTTAAAGATTAGCGTATTTAAGTTATATATAATTAAAATAAAACACTTAAAATGTAAAATTGATATTTAAAAAAAAATTAGTATATTTTATGTCACATCTTATTAATTAAATCCATTAGGAAAGAAAAATAAATTCTTAGAAGATTATTGTATTTTATGTTAACTAATTAATATAAAATTAATTGAAATGTAAACCCAACACTTAGAGCTTAGAGGTTTAGTGCATTTTATGTTATATATTTGTATTTAAATGTACTTTTTTAATTATTTTTTAAAATAATTAGAATGTTTTTAATTCAAATTTTAATTAATGATACATTAATATTTTGGGCTTTGGCCTAATAAAAAATAACACATGGGAGTTATTTGATTTAATATATTTATATTCTAAAACAATTAAATGGAGCATCTACTAAGTTTAACAAAATGATATCAGCTTTTAAGAGGAAAAATAAAATATAAGTAAGCAAGATGAAAAAAAAAAGGTGGGGTTTAGTTAAAAGTATACTCTATTATTTTTTTATCTTATACATATATTTCTTTTAAATTTTATTTTGGTAAACTTTTAAAAAAATTAACAACAAATAGACAACAAATATAATATAATTTAGTAATGGTCAATTTACACAAACCTATATTTTTATATTTAGAAATATTTATATTTTTTTGTAAATCATAAATATGATTTTCTTCATAATGCTAACTCCTCAAAGTTTATTAAGCATATTTATAATTTACAGAAAAATATAGATATTTCCAAATATGAAAATCTAGGTTCGTGTAAATTGACTATTACTAAATTATATTATATTTGGGTTAGTAGCTCTCTTGAAAAAGATGATCATTCAAAATTTTCCAATTATGAGTTAATATGCATTTTTCGATGATTAAAAATTGTAATAGTTGTTGTCATACTATGAAAATTAAGTGACTATTGACTTGATATTTAATTACCAATTCATTTACATTTAATTTTTTATTTTTTTAATGTAATTGTTGAAGAGTCAAGTTTCCATCTTGATCAAAATACTTAGGAATTTGAAGGGTATAGAATGCAATGAATCATAAAGGGAATGGAAAAAAANAAAAAAAAAAAAAAAAAAAAAAAAAAAAAAAAGAAGGGAGGAGAAGTTATCTTCTCCTTGTTTCAATGTTTAAGTTAAAAAAGGAGGGAAGCTACCTTCTCCTGGTTTAAAAGTTAAAGTGAAAGAGAATTGATAAATTATAAAAACAAAATTTTAATATATTATTTATGTTTTAAATTTTGAAAATAACTTAAGGGATATGATAATAATTTCATAATTTTTTAAATATTTTTTTTTTATTTCATTACCTCCACCCTGATTTACGGAGAATAAATTTGAGGACTTAAAGAGATGCATTTAAAATTTTTCTAAACATTAAAATTTACTTTTTCCACTTCAATTTTATCTCTCCCTCTCTGTTTTATTTGTCCAAGCATAATATTAAACTTTAGCTATATTCATATTTCAATTTGGAAAGAAAAACTTAGTGAAAAAAACCTTAATAGTTACTTATTGGTTAAATTGATAAGTCCTTTTTTTTTTTTTTTTTATAGATGAAACCATAATTCTAAAAGCAAACCTTCCACCAAAAAGGAAAAATTTTGAATGACAAATTTTTTTAAGAGAGCAACTAACTCAAATATAATATAATTTAGTAATGATCAATTTACACGAACTTAGATTTTCATATTTGGAAATATCTATGCTTTTCTGTAAATCATAAACATGCTTAATAAACTTTGAGGAGTTAGCATTACGAGAAAAAATATATTTATGATTTACAAAAAAATATAGATATTTACAANTGATTTACAGAAAAACATAGAAATTTACAAATATAAAAATCTAGGTTTGTGTAAATTGACAATTTCTAAAATATATTATATTTGCTATCTCTTTTTTGTTAAAATAAATTTCGAAGTTTACCAAAAAAAAAAAATTTCAAAAGAAACTATATATATAAGATAAGAAAATAATAGAGTATATTTTCGACTAAACCCCACCTTTTTTTTTTCATCTTGCTTGCTTATATTTTATTTTTCCTCTTGAAAGCTGATATCATTTTGTTAAACTTAGTAGATGCTCCATTTAATTATTTTAGAATATAAATATATAAAATCAAGTCACTTCCATGTGTTATTTTTTATTGGGCCAAGGCTTAAAAGATTAATGTATCATTAATTAAGATTTGAATGAAAATCATTCTAATTATTTAAAGAAAATAATTAAAAAATGTGTATTTAAATAAAAAATATATAATATAAAATGCACTAAACCTCTAAAGCTATAAGTGTTGGGTTTACGTTTCAAGTAATTTTGTATTAATCAGTTAATATAAAATACAATAATCTTCTAAGAATTTATTTTTCTTTCCTAATGGCTTTAATTAATAAGATGTGACATGAAAAGTTCTTAAGTATCAATTTTACATTTTAAGTATTTTATTTTAATTAGATGTAACTTAAATATGCTAATCCTTAGAGTTAATTTTTCTTTCTTAATGGCTTGAATTGATGATAAAACATGAAGTACACTAATTCCCTAGTGTATTTCATGATATGACATAAAATACACTAGAAACATAATTTTGTAATTTATCTTCATAAAGATTTCTTTTTTTAAAAAAAGAAGGGAATTTGACAANCAAAAAAAAAAAAGAACATAACAAAAAAAATTGTAACTAATCACTAATATTACTTCAAAAATTAAAAGTAATGCTATTTAATTACTTCAATATACTAAAGCGGTAATTACAATTAGAAAGAACCTGAAAAGGAGAAATTTCAACTTTTGGGCAGCCTTTGTAAATTTTAAAAATTTTCAGCCAAGTTTTTAATTATTTAGAATATCTTAACTGTATACAAAAATTTAAAAAAAAAACAAAAAACTATGTACTCTTTTTCTTGGGTTGCTAGCCCATTTTCGTTTACTTTGGGCCCCATTTGCGTGTTTATGTGGACAAATTTTCATGGACTTGTGTGTGGATTTGTGCAGTGGAGGGCCATGACACTTCCAGACAGATACATTGAGCATAGATCTCAGACAGATCAAATTGAAGTGGAGGGTCAACTTTGTAAATTTTAAAAATTTGTAACCAACTTTATAATTACAGCAAAATTTTCATCCCCCACATGCAGCCGACCAACCAAGTTAGAAAACCTGCAAAAAGCTGAACAAACATAGACATGTCATTTTCAGGGGTGTAGCATAGCACCCCCAAAATTATAAACTAATTTAAGATTTAATTGTTTTATTATTAATAACTATAATTGTGTGCCTTTGTGGGTAAGGGACACTTTCCTCACAAGCTTATTTGCTGGGTCTGAACCCCACAGCTTTATTATTATCTTCTGGAGCTGTAATATTCCGTTAAAATAATGGATTTTATTTTTTGGCTGAAAAAAAAGAAAGAAAGATAATGGAGTATGAGTTCTAACAATCCCTTCCCCATTGTGTACGGAAATTTTAAAAAACTTATAAACATTGGACCCACGTTATAATGGGCAAATCTAACTTAAAGCTTTCCGGAATTTAATTAATAATTTGCCTTCTAAAGCATGCAATCATTAATGAGGGATATAAAGCATCAACTCTTAATTTTCAGCTCACTAATTTATTTCTCTCACTCTCTCTCCCTCTCTCCCACTCCCTCCACTGTGATAATAATTTATCAGCCACCAGCAATAGTCTAAAAAGGTTCACAAACTAGCATTAGCCATAACTTCAATCACTATCAGGCATCACTTACCCAAAAGCTCTTGGAAGTTACCTCAGACTTTTGGTAATGTATGATACATATTCATATGTTCTTAGATTCTCATCCTGTGAGAGGTAGGAGGATGAAAATTTAACGATTATAGGTATATAATCCCCATATAAAAAACAAGCAAATGAATATGATACAAATGTCAGTGTTAAGTCTGATACTAATCCCCTTCTAACTTGGGAGACAATTAGATTCATGAATAATACGGGTCAATAATGATTCAATTGTACTGTGATCAGCAATCGCTGTTTGTTTGTTGTTTAATCATCAGATAAATACATTGGCCCACACTGATGTTGCATGTCTAAGCCTTTCTGGTCTGCCACAAGTTTTGCCTTCAACTTTTGTAATTTTAAGACCTCAGATTTAAGCCTCTTCAACTCAGAAGTGAGCTCCACTTCGTCACCCTAGACACATGCACTTTACTTTTCAAAGATTTACCTTATATATATATATATACTGAAGCCAATGAAAGATGCATGATGGTTATTCTAGATTTCAATAATGTCACTAAATAAACAACAGTTCAAATTCCAACCACCAAAAACAGTAAACTTTTTGAAGGGTAGTTGACAAGCACTAATGCACGTGCCCATTTTATACTCTCACACATACATGTTGATATGAAGAACTCAAAGCATTTGGAAATAGCCAAAGAAATAGGATTCATTTGGCTTTCAAGGCTAATTTGTAACCATTGGGATTTCATTGAGATGATGAAAGAAAAAAGGGGCAAGTTTTTGTTAGAAATAAGGCTAGTTTTATAGAAAATTGTTCATATTTCTAGACTAAAATATCAATGAGAATTAGTTCAATTACCTTCTCAGTTAAATCTCCAATGGCTTGAGCTTCAGTTGCTAGTTCATTTGTAGAACCATTTAGCATTGCATTTTTCAGCAAGCTATCTCCCTGTGATTCGACATTACCACACATTCCATAGTTCATTAGAGCCCCAAGGGCTCCTAATTAATATCCTCCATGGCGCAGGAAAATTGCTTGCATGTTCCCTTGTGAACTGAAAGCAGTAAAAATTAACTAGACTTAGTAGACAAAGAAGAAAAAGCTGTTTCAGATTTTTGTTTCTCTATGTTCTTTAAAAGAAACTTCAAAACTTACCACATCTCAACTGCACTGGATAGTCCTTCAAGAACAATACCATGACTAACTACAAAGGAGCTACCAAAAACAATCCTTTTGATTCCCAAGTGCCTTGCTACTAGGTAGGAGATCTTCCATATTGGTGTTAATAAAATGTTAGACACTTCCAAGCTAAGGCAAAAATGAGAGCTCAAGGAAATGAAAACTTGAGAAAAATTCAGAAGAAATAGATTTACCTACAAAAAAATTTTCATATTGTAATTTCCTTTCTTCAGCCAACTGAATGATCACTTGATCAGTTATTTGTTTATCACGTTGATTATGCATAAACATCCAATATTTCATAACCCGGGATACAGTTTACTTTATTAAATATAAATATTAGTACAGTTTAAGTGTGACAGAGTATACTGTAGAGGAGAAATGCAGGTTGAGAAAAGCTCTTAAGCTTTGCTGGTTCAATATAATTTCTGTGATAAGTCAAAAGGTTCAAAGAGAAAAGGTCTATTCAAGTGAATTGATCAACTTTACTTCAATCCTCTTGCATTTTGCATCACATAATGTGATATTTGCCACTCTAAGCACAAGATACCCACATCTTAATAAAGGTAGAAAAGGTTTAAGGGGGTTTACATGTATAATGTGGGCTATGAAACCACTCAAGAGGCTTGCAGCAAGATCCTCCACCTTGTGCAGTGAAATATCTCCATCCATATTTATCTTGCCAAATCGACATGCAACCATTGAAGCGGGAACGTTATACTGTTGGAACATTCATGTAAAAGTAAAACAGATATGTGAAATGAAGTTCAGAAGAGAACAAGAAAGGTTGTGTAATGAAGTTCTCTTGAACTTCTGAATAAGTAAAGATATAGAATCCATATATTCAAGTAACTCTTAATTGTAAAATGATAACCTTAGCATAACTTACCAGCATGGTTATATGCGTAATGATAAGTAGAAACAGATTAGATTACCTTTGGGTAACCAGTTTCTCCACAAATATTCCCAACTGTCAAGTCCACAGTACTACTATTTCCACACTGGCTCAGCTCTAGAAATTCTTCAAAACTAGAAAGTAAAAGGAACATAAATTTAAGGAGAACAAGATAAGAAGTTTAAAGCAGATACTTTTAAATCAGCAAACAACCTTTCGCACTTAGTTAATAGCCTTGCAGTAGCAAGCATGGTAGTGGCACCAATAGTTGATCCAGTAAATAGATCAGCTTTTCCTTCACCTGTTACCTGCATGCCCCACACAGTACTATCTCTTGCAGACCTCGAAGGATAACATCAACAATGCAAAATAATGTTGTAAGAAAGAATTTATACCTTGATATAAGTGATTCCGCTACCAATATTGACAAAAAGGTAAGGAAACAAGTCAACAGGATCTATATGAAGAAATTCTCTCCTACCCTCAATGTATGCAAAAGCCTCTTGGTGAACTTCCTGTTTAACTTGAGTTCATAAATATTTTCATAGAGCATAGAGTATTATGATGTCTAAACTGTGTGCCAATCTAACTTGGATATGAAGACTGCAGATAATTAGATAATGTTGGATATTATAGTAGGTGCAAGTGTTACCCAAAGGAAGCACATAAAGGTTCAGAACATACCTTCAACAAAATGTTTGCACCTGCTGCAACAGCATCAACTTCATCAACCCTACAGGTAAACCCAAGTCTATCCTTTAATAGATCTTCATATTTTTGAGCCCCCCCACCGGTTACCTACATGAAAAATATTGTAGTCATTCCCAATAATACAAAGGTTTATCAGCCATGTGTGTAGACACAAGAACAATGCATTTGTAACAATGCAATTGCCATGTTTTCGTCAAAATCAAATTTTAAGGCCAACATAATCTGATTTTAAAAAGACAAAACATTTTTGAAGTAGGTGCTCTGACTAAGCAATGAGAAAGGAACTTTGCATACCACACAAGCATAAGTCTTAGTCATGACTCATCACTACTTGGGCTGATTCATATGAGAAACATCATCTTGGTATACAACTGATCCACTGTTATAAGGCTTCATTTGTAAAGGAAGACAGAAAAAGACTGCAATTTTTTTTTATGAATACAAGTGAGATTCTAACACCAAATTACCTTTATTTTTGTACAACTACATGTTGTTCCCCTTGGGCAACAAGTATAAGAACCCGTCCAGTCAAAGCAACTTCTTTAATGTAACAGAAGAAAGCAATCTATGTTAGTAGTTCAAATAAACTACATAAGTTTATATCAAACCTTACATTGAAGAAGGAAAAAAAAAGATACTCATACTCTATCAGTGCTTCTATACAAAATTGTCCAAGATGTGTATGGAGACCCATCAAATAACTTTAACCACTTTTATAATTTTGCTAGTAACAAGTTATATTCTTCTCTACAAGAAACAACCAATTGTATAGATACTATAATCATTAGGAGTAAAATATGTATGTACCTCTTTGAATCTGTTTCTTGCCAATAAGTTCTAAACAATCATCAATATCTTTATTTTCATATTTCACAAACTTAAGTAGTGCACCCCGAAAAGCATGATTACTTGTGTCCTCAGCTTCAGAATCTTCGCTGCTCACATTCATGCAACTATTCCTTTCAGTGGAAAAGTAGACCAATTTGGTAAGAGTTCCTGCAAGCATCCATCATTAAGTGGAGTTACTATGGAAATTCAAGCCAGACCAAATATATTAACACTGCCACTTGTCACCATTCAAATGATTGTGTTTTGATATATAAATCTTCTGTAGCTCATGATTGAATGAAGTTCAGCAAGAAAGAACATAGCTCTCTGCCGCTCTGTGATCAGAATAATTCTGCAGAAAGTGCAGAATCTGTTACAGTTGGAAAACAATACACACCCACCTCCAATATCAAGAGATAAAAGTGAAAGATTACTGGTCTGATTGGGAAGATAAATTGGTGCATTAAACTGTGTAATGTTTCCTTGATTCCTTGCCCCATTGAACTTCAAATCACTACAAAGGACTGGCTTAGATGGCATTTTAACACCTAGTGGGCTAAAACAAGAATTCAAATATAGATGTGAGATTATGAAGTACCAAAGTTAGCATAGAAGGGCCTTTCTAAATTTTTAGTATGCTGTTGTCTACTAGAGAATGAGAAATTACAATGAACTGAATGTCAATTCCAAATAATTTACTTGAGAATGGTAACTGTACCTGAGCAAAGAATTCTGGCAAAATAGGAAATTTACGAGCTTGACATTTGGTAAGCTAAGCTCTTCAACTCAAACATCAAAGCAGAGACAATAAGAAGGTAAAAAAAACATAATACTCTTCATGTAGTAAATTTTGTGAAGACTAAGTTCATACCTTTTGTTCAAATTGCAAGTGTTATCAGTTTTTGGGTTGGCTATAAGATGCAGCATCCACATCTGTATATACAAAATAAAAGAGAAATCCAAAAGTTGACTAATTACTACTTCATGCAAATAGGATTATTAACAAGCTATGTTGACCACCATCTACAATTGCATATTTATATTTATAATTAATTATTCATAACATTCACACCTCCTACCGAAGTTGATAGATTTACACTAAAATAATATATTTCTATATACTAAATTCACACGTCTTGCCCAATATATTTTTACACCACTCATGCCTTTTGAATTTATTCTAAACTAATATGTTGAATTGGCTACCCTTGCACGCTAATAAACTGATCTTTTTTACTTTCAGTAGCGCAAAAAAGTTTTATACTTTGATCCAAATAAACAACTTCTCAATACCTCTACAAAAGTATCATTGCTAGTGGATCAGGATGCAGTCATATTTCTTTCAATTCTAAATAACGATAAAAGGCGCAAAAGGGGAGAAAAGAGCTCAAATAAGATATATTTGGATCTGAAGAACCCCCAAAAAAAAAAAGTACTGTATATCAGAATTAGCAAAAATGACACTTTGAAGGCATTTTGGCTAAATTTGATATTTTAGATACTAGGTATCTTACTCAAAGTTTTTATGCTTAGTATGTATCTTCTTAATTATATCCTTATCCACTAGGAGGTAATGAATATTCTCCACTTATGTTCCTCAACTGAAAATTTTCTCAATCATATATATATATATTTTTTTTGTGAGGGAATCCTAAATTCTTTTTAAAGATAATTGATTTGCTCGTAACTTACCCAATAATAAACTATAAAACTTTTGTGTTTCATCTTTTAATGAATTTTGTTATTTTTAAAATAAATTTTTATAAATGCTTCCTAAAAATTAAAGGAAATATTGATGTCTAAGATAAAATTAATGAGTTAAAAAAAATACTAATAATATCTCTAAAAATAAATATCACACATCAATAACATATGTGTCAACTTATAATTTAAGTTTTAATAGTTTTATTATGATTTATATTATTTAGAAAATAAACTCTCTATTAAAGAATATCATTAATCTATAAATCACACATAAAAATGGACAACATTTGATTTTTTTTTTTTTTAAGTAATTGGAAAACCAAGGCGTAGCCCCCAACCTTTGGATGGAACCAATCTAAGGCAAGCCAACCCTCCTCTAGGGTCTTGTTGATGAAGTATCCATTACTATAATTTTGTTTGGCATAACACAATATCATTTTCTTGTGTTGAAAGCTTTGTGACTAATTGACCTACAACTCAGTTAACTAGTGAACATTTGACTTAACAATAAAAAATTTAGACTCCTTACTCAATACTTAAGTTGAAAGCTGTAAAATTCTATTAATAAAGCTTCTTCTCGTGTAAACCCTAGTTCTAATTCAACATTCTAACTTTTAGTCTAAAAATTAAATAAATAAATCACACATAATTACAATATGAATTTCCAGTTGGAGTCTTTATCCTTTACCCAAGCAGTTGAATATCAGCGGCTCGCGCCATAAGATGAAAGGGGTCTTGCTTTCGCTACGGCTGCCTCGCAATTGCTGATTTTTGCGCGAATTCTAGCTCCCATTACAGGTACTCACTACTCACCACTCACCACAGTCGCTATCTGCCATTTTTCATGTTCCCAATTCTTCTTTCTTCTTCCTTTTCTTCCGGTGCTCCTGGTTTTCGCAGTGAAGATGATCGTAAATCAAAACCCTAGTATTGAAGTCTGAAACTTTTTCCCCTATTTTCTTATTGGGTTTCTAATTTGCGGCAGTAATGGCAACACATCTGCGAAATTGAAAGTTCCGATATGGCTTGCTCTTGTGTTCCCGATGTGCAACCAAATTTACCCGGTGAGGGAATCGATGGAGCCGGGTGGTCAGCTAAGCCGATTGATCATATCCCGTTAAGAGAACGGCGAAAATTGTTGTATGAAAGTAAAAGGCGTTTGGATTCCAGTGTTCCTAATTCTGTTGAAGTTGAATGTGAAAAAGCATCGATGTGAGCTTCAATTTGTATCTTACTTTTGTTGGGCTGTCTTCATAAATAATTCTTTTTGCTAAAGTCTCTCACTTATCTCAACTTCCATTATGCAGAACCCCTGTTGAGGTCGTTGTGAAGAAGGAGTATGAGGATTGTGATTCAGTGGTCATCTTTCTATATGGAAAAAAATTGTTTTTCTTATTGACTGCGTTTATTTGTTAATTTCATTTCATTAATGTGAGTGCTTGTATAAATTATTTGATGTGTTAGAAAATTTTAATGGATCATGATACATTTTCTAGGACGTGTTAAAAGGATAGCCTATTCTATATTTATTCTGGGGCAAGCTTTCGCAGTCTAAAAGCTCGTAAGGTTGTTTGAATAGCCTTACTGATTTTTCAAGTGATCTTTAAGTGATATATACTTTTGCTCCTTTTATCAGGTTTCATAAAGCTTTTGAGATTACAAGTACTTCTTGGGGTAGTTAAATTAAAAATAATAAAAATGTTGCTTGATAATGACTTGTAAGTTGTGTGAGCGAAGTAAGAGGCTACTTGAGATGATTGTAATTGAATTCAGATGGGCTTGGGGTCTGTGTATGTGAGATAGAATCATGCATGGCATATACGTTGATTCAAATTGATTGCTAAACTATAATTTCCATACCTGTCAACAAAGTTAAGTGAAAATTGCTGAAAGAACAATTTAATTTAGGTTTCACTTGATTCTTTGGCTTGGTAATGTTGATTTGTATTCATGAAACTGGAGATGGTAGGAACTGCTGATTTGTATTTCCGTTGATTAATTTTGTCTTTTGAGACTCTGGAATGAGTAAAGAGGGCAAAATTTTATATGGATATGTGCTGTATATGTAGTTGTCTGGTGCATTTCATTGGAGTCTAGTGCCTGCATCCTTGTTGCATTGCCGTACCTGCTTTGTTTTTTTGTCATGTGTCCTTCACTATCGTGTTGAAGATGATGTCTTTAAGAATTTAGTGGTGGCAAATGAATGGGTTATGATAGGTGAGGGTATAGATATAAATGGATGGGTTAGGGTAGAGATATATCTTACTTGATGTTTCATATTGTTTAAGAATCTAGGGTGGCATATCTTACTTGTTGTTTCATATTTGAAGCCCTTGTCTTTTTCTTTTCTTCTCATGGATTTAATATAATATGCATGGATTGCAGGGTGGCCCCTCTCCCCCTTTTGCCTGCTCTGTAAGAGTAGTGGTGAAACAATTGGCACAACGACAAGATCCTGATGGTCAAGATGATAAGCAAGTTGCTTCTGAAACTGGATGTAGTGTAATACATACTGCTGTTGACCAGCATTCAGAAAATGATAGTTGTGCTCTGTATGGAGCTGTTGTTCGTGCAGGTTTCAATTGTCAAGAGACTGAGGCGTGTCCTAGATTTCAACAGATAGCATGTACTGCAATCCAAACGGATGCTGGTGGACCAGAGAAAGTCAGTGATAAAATTAGTGGTTTGTCCCAGTGTCCAAAGATAGACGTTCTAGCCCCCATAAAGGTTGAAGAATCTGAAGTCCTTTTGAGTTCTGCTGAAAAAGGCATGAAGGCGTCTCCTGATGCAGATTTTCATGCTCTAATGGTGAGAAAGGAGATTTCTAATGATATTGTTGATGATTTAGATCATATTGTACTGAAAGAACGGTTAAGGATACTGCTAGCAAGGTACAGTATTTCGATTAATATTTCTTTCTTCTTTCTGTTTATGGCTTTTTTGGTTCAGTTCCTTTTAACAAAAAGTATTCCCATTTTTTTCCTAACAACATTCTATAAAAGAACAATAAAGATTTATTACAACTGAATAACCACATCATATGATATATCCCCTTTGAGGGACTAAAGTGTAAATCTTTTTGTTAAAAGGAACCTTGATGAAGTTCTCCACCTTTTTTTTTTGAATTCTTCCTTATTGGATAAAAGCATGTAAGTTGTCTGCTTTGTTTAGCAGGGAGAGGCCTGGGTTGTCAAATCCAGCTTTTGAGGTAATTCTTGTCCATAGATTTAATTAGTCAGATAATTTCTTGCATAGTGATATATCCACACCTAAACATCTACATCTCTTATACACCCATACACATGGCGACATCTCAGTTTTACTAGATCTGCAAAACTTATACTAAAGTCACTCTAGACCCACATAAACTTTTTTTGTTCAGCTCAGATTTTTCTACACCACCTGCACGGCTGCACCTCTTAAAAGAGGTGTAGACCCATGATTTCTCTAATTTATTTCCTAGAAAAAGTTAGTTATTACTTGCTTGTTGTGATTTAGCATTAATTCTTAAGAATAGAAAGAACTTATTCAGTTGTAGTGTGTCAATCAGAACCCAGCTTCAAATGCTGAGATGCTGACAGGCATACGAACACATTCTGACATTAAAATAATGAAATAAAAAGTTTCCTTGCTTTTTCATCTCTTTTACCAATGAAAATTTTAGTGGCCAGGCCCAATTCAGTCGGTAATGTAGTATGGATGAGCAGTTGTTAATTAGGGTTTCAGCAAGCCAAGCTTAGGTTCCTATAAATGACTTGAGGCTGGAACTTGTAGGATTTGATGGTTGTTTAGAATCTAATAAATTATAATTGATTTAGGAGTAAAAGGAATTTGGGGGTCAGAAAAGGGTTTTTCTTGGGCTGTTATTAGTAGCAATGATTTTTGGCTTTGGCTTGTAATAGGTTGCATACTTCCTGTGATTTGACAAAACCAGATGTTGTTTATATCATTTATGTATTGTGTATACGTACTCTTCTTCTGATATTTGCTATTCTTCTTTGAATTGATATTCCAGTTCTTTGATTTACATGCAATGCTATTTTTCATGAGGTCACATTGAAGAGATGAAGCTCATTTTATTTTATTATGGATTGATCTCTTTATTTAAGTTGTAGCTTTTTTTTATTTAACACAGGGTGTTAGTGGAGAGTTACTGGAAGATATAATCAAACACTCTAGTGGGAGAGTAAAGGAAGAGATTCATTCTGCTAATGGGAAAACAATAGTAGCTAGAGATGAGTGTAGTGACTTTCCGGTAGGAAGCAGTACTTCAGCATTTGAGTCAGCACCTAGTACCATGACTGGATCATCTTTGCCAACTGAGCATGACTCACTTAAATTGATAAAGTCAATTAGCTCACTGGGGCCTCAAGAAAGTGAAAATTTAATGAAATCCAGAGAAATGATCATGCAAGCCAATTGTTATGAGGAACAAGGTGTTATCCCTATAAAGAATGGTGTTCTGTGTAGTTCAACTTCATCAACCACTGTCAAAGTCAAGGATGAACCTTGGGATAACAGTGGCTTCCACAATGTTAAAGGGGATATTGTGGGTGACATCTCCTGTAACTTCCTCCATGTAAAAAGTGAATGGGAAGTCCATAATGAATATCAGGATGATCAAGTAGAACATATGTGCTTACGTGATCGTATAAGGTTTCTCAAATCAGGGGAGAATCCTAATGTAGATATTTGTACAAGTCATGCAGCTTTGAAGAAGATTGTGCCCACTGCCCTTGAAAGGAGCCCTATTGTCTCAGAATCTGTAGAACCTTTAAGCATCAAGCGTCCATGGAAAAGAAAGAAGACAGCCACGTACCTTCTAGTTCTGTTGTATATTACACAATGCCAGCTTTACTTCCATTTATAATATTTATCCCGTGTGGTAATTTTTTTTGTAGGGATTCAGTTCAAACAGCACTGGAGGAGGATGCGCCTGGGCTTCTGCAGGTATTATGCTTGTTTATATGAATCACTTCTGAAATTGGATTTTGTATCAAGCTTGATGGAGATGCCATTTTGCAATTGGCAGGTATTAATAGACAAAGGGGTAACAGTAGATGAAATTAAGCTTTATGGAGAGATGCAGAGTGATGAAGCTCTGGATGAATCATTTTGTGAAGATAGCTTTGCAGAGCTTGAGGCTGTGATATCAAAGGTGAAGAACATTATTGAGTTATAATGTCTTCCTTGATTCTTTGCCTTTCATTTCATTTTAGGTATGAAGTAACTCTAGATATTACTGAGTTTTGTGTCTTCTCTAATTCTTGGCTTCCTTGTATTCATTTCTCAAACTGTATTTGGTTTCATTATTTCCAATCTTTCATGTGATATGTTTAGTAGGGGAAAAATGACTGTTACTCTTGTCATGTGACTTCATTTTTAATGGAAATGAGGGAAATTGTTCACCCTTTGTATGCGTGTGCTCTAGAAAAGGAATTTAATGCTTCAGAGAATAATCCAAATTCTCAATCGATAGCAGTGTGCTACATATTGTACTCAGTAAATGAGTGGTTTGCCCAATGGCTTTTGCATTATTTATTTATGTATGTCTTTCATTTGGAGACAGCTTTTCTCCCAGCGGAGCTCTTTTATAAAGTTCCCTCTTGTTCGTGCCCCAAAGGCTTCAAGAGCAAGTTATTGCCTAGCTTGTCTAGTCTCACTTATCGAGCAGGTAAGAGATTTAGCAAGTTTGTGCCCCAAAGGCTTCAAAATATTCGTCTTTATCATTTGATTTAGCAACCATAACATGTTTCTATACTACTCTTGTTGCATAGTACAGCCATCTCTGTTTTACATATCATGTGTACTTTTTTCTGCTATAGGCGCGATATCTGCAGTTTCGAAAATGGCCCGCTGAGTGGGGTTGGTGCCGAGACCTCCAATCATTTATATTTGTATTTGAGAGACATAACAGGTGCTTGATTTGCATCATAAGTTTATATCTTTGAGTCACTGTTTTCTTCTCATCATACTCCAAGATATTGACAATGCAGGCTAGTGCTGGAACGTCCTGAATATGGCTATGCTACTTACTTCTTTGAGCTAGTAGAATCCTTGCCAATTGACTGGCAAATCAAGCGGTTGGTGACTGCTATGAAATTGACTAGCTGTAGCCGGATATCCCTAATTGAGAATAAAGCATTGTCGGTAATGGCTTCATATATCTTTTAAATGCTGTTGAATGACTTACTAATTTGATTTAATGTCTTACCAACCATGAATAGAAGTGGCTGAGCCTCTGCCCGACTTTCGAAATTGTGATGCTAGGTGATGTTAGAAATTCCTTCCAGTAGTTATACAACCATTGAATTTGGTAAATTGACCTGTGCATGGGCATTAATTTTCATCCTGGGTATCACCAGGAGGGGGAAAAGGGTACACTTGAATGAAAGGATAGATACATAGTGCTAAGCGAATACTTGTTTTAATGTGTCTTGGTTGATGGCATTTGTAAGCCACAATTGTGTATTTTCCTAAAAGCATTTCTCTAAATTCTTATTAGACACAAGTTGCTCTTGTCTCTGCTGTGTTTCTTTTGAGGGGTTCTATACTCTCTTATTCCTCTTGTCTTTGGCATAGGTTGGAGAAGATTTGACTGAAGGCGAGGCACGGGTGTTAATGGAATATGGTTGGGTACCAGATAGTGGCCTGGGAACAATGCTTAACTACTGTGACAGAGTTGTGCATGATAGGCAAAATGACAGGGACAGCTCAGAGTGGCGATCAAAAATAGGGAAGTTGCTCATGGATGGTTATAATGGTGGAACCATAGTCCCTTTTAACATCCCAAACAAAGTCTTAGAACTCAAACCCCAAAATTAACTTGTAGCCTCATTAGAGATTAAGATTAGCTTGTGCAGAAAGTGTTTGCATATTTATATATACTACTTTTGTATCATAATTTTCTCACAAATTGTGACCTTGCTATGATAAACTAGTTTAATGCCAATGGCTTTAATTTCTTCATGAATACTTCCGTTTTCTTCCTCTCCTCCTTTCTTCCATGTTGCTGAAAACACCCATCAAATTCACACTGAAACAACTTTCTTTCCTTCACTGCCCATTGTTCCAAGAACCTAATAGCAAATATGGTGACACCTTGTTTACTAGCATCAACATCTAACTCTAATCAGAAGCATTAACGTACCAATATGTGTTTTTAAAACAAGTTTTCAATTAATAAATGGTTAAGTTCTAATTCTGAACCTATAGCAAATATGAAGGATGCTTTGAAAGCCAGTTCTTTACTACACATTGTCCTTATCTTACCATCTAGACGGACAAGGATCAAAGCAACGAAAGACTAGTGAAGATTTATAGCCCATAATCTACCATATTAGGCCCATTGGACACGAGCTTTTTAAATTGGAGGTATAATGCAGGCCCACTTCAAAGTGTAATGTTTTTAGTTTTTCTACAGTTATTGTTTGCTATACTGGTAGATACTAGATAGAATGGGAGTTATGTTTAGTAGAATTTAGTTTTTTTCTTTTTCTTTCTTTCCTTCTCTTTTATACAAAAGAAAAAAAAATGATGTTTCTAACCTTTTCAGCAGGAGAAGAAAAAAAAAAGAGTTTTTCAACAGGCTATTGAAGTTAGACAAATTGGAGTTCTGATCAAGATACAAATTATTAATTCAGGGAAAGTACCATTTGACACTCACTTAAGCAGGCTATTCATTTTATGATTTTCTGTAATCTTTTCTTCTTATTTTTTTCTATTCTTTTTTCTTGAGTGTGCCATCAATTATTTGGCCTTACCATTACATTTCTGCTATTGATTGTTATTTTTTCCGAAAGGCTCCCCCTGCGTTCAATCTGGTCTAGTAGACTGAAAGAAATGATAAAGAGAGGGGAAAAAAAAAGACTAAATTTTTAAGTTGACAATTTATTAATATTTGACTGTAGAGTAAAGATTATCTTTTTTTATTTCCTCTTTTTCCTTCTGCTATGTTGCAAAAACTTCTTTTGAAAAGGAAAAGCCATTCACCATTCCTTCCATCATTACATAGTGTATACTTTTCAAAGCTTCTTGCAATGATTACTACTAGGATATGCTGATTCATCGAAACGTGGAAGGTTCTCGAATTTATTGTTAAGTTCCTGTGTCCACCACTTTCTCCTGCAAAAGTGCTCCCTCTAAAATGAACCTTAAAGAAAAAGAAAATTGTCAGATGACGTTATAGGTGACATTATCCACGGTAATTTTTGTCTTGTTCTTACATCACTATGAACTTGGTTTCCTAGTACTAGTACTTCATTCAATTGGTACCTATTTTCAATTCAAATGCTTGAAAGGAAGGGAGAATTTTACCCAACAATAAATGATGAAGTCACCCAATAAACTTGCTACTAAACCTCATTTATATATATATATATATATATATATATATATATAGTCAGTTTTGAGCTACACAAGGGACCAATAATCTTGTTGGAAAGGAAACTCACTTAGCTTTTTGCCAACTCATTCAAAATGTGTAACTAATGGGTGAAACTCATTGAAAGAAGCTGACAAGAAGATATATGTAATTGATCACTGCATAGACTAAATGCAAAGCCAAATAAAAATGTCTGGCTATGTGTCTTAATGCTACTCATCACACATGTATTTTTTAAATTGGTGCAGGTCATGGGATGCGTACCCTCCAAAACATAATGTCTAATGCTGCCCCATGCCCCAAAATGGCACACCTTGGCACATCTCAGAACAATGTAGAAGCCTAGTGTGCCTCCAGAAGATAAGATTAATGTATAAAAATTTGATGGGTGGCATTGCCATGAACAGAATCAAATATATACCCAAAAACGCTTTTGAGTCTCCATCAGAGAAAGTGATGGATATAAAAAAAAAAAAAATTAGGAAAGTTGCTTCTGAAAAATAATCATATTCTATCCTTTTTTTCTTTTTGTGGGTTTTTAAAGAAATTCCCTCTGAATTGTTGACATCTTTTCTCTCTCTTTAATTTTAGTTGCGTTGTCAAAAGTACTGAACCAGTTATTATTCAACCTTTTGGACCCATCCCCAGCTCCAACCTTCAAGTACCACATACCCATAAATCGCATTCACATATACGCGTCTAATGCTATAGGGACTAAGCAATGGACCTAACTATGGATTCCATTACCACTTTTATCCAAATATAAGTGAGAAAGTGCATATCACCCATAAAGAGTTTCATTCATAAACCTCTTTATATCTTCTCCGAATCCAAGTTTTGCACAATTTAGCAAAAAAAATTTTATTGTAAATCTTTTATATATATATATATATATTTACATATGTACACACAAAAAAGATACTAAATTTCTATCCAATCAAATTATAGGAGTATGTACTATTATTGCGTCAAGCTAGTCTCTTGCTTAAGTCATTCTAGTGCAGAAGTTGGAGAGTACTATATGTTAAATTAGTAACTTGCAAACTCTCTTGCTTATTGGACTATGAATGATCAAAGCATTACGAGTGCACCTGCCACGTTTTGCATCAGCTTTGATCAAATTCGAATTGGTATTCAAAATATGCTATATATGCATGAGAGTGAAAATAACATTCTATATTATATTGTAAGGTTTGAAGTAGCAAAGCTAATTTGTGAAGAAGCACTCATTGGAGCATTGATTCATTTGAATCATAATGAAATGCCAGGTAGGGTAAGATAGAGGGTATACCCTTCTGAGACGCTTTTTATCAAACAGTTTGGAAGCATATGAGGGACCCAACATCCACTAAATCCTCCAATGGAATTCATGGGTCGACTGTCCTATTCATTTTGAGGGACCAAGCAGCACCGCCCCAACCAAGAAGGCCATTTCAGCATTGCCATAACCTATTACTCATTTCGGTTGTGCACTTTTTTGCCACATTGCCTCCCTAAACATCCATATAGAGTAAAAAGAGGTCTAAAACAAGAAATGGCAAACCAATCAATCATCCACATCCCTTTCTCACTCTCTCTCAGGACTTTAAACAAACAATTGGCTGCCAACTTCATTCTCCTTCTCACCCATTTCTTAAAAAAACTTATCTATTTGCTTTCTGCCGAATTAACAATGGTAAACTAATGTCTTCATTTCCATCCTCATGAGCACATCCACTTTTCCTAACCCCATGCCTCTTTTCTTTGTCTTTCTGTTTGTCTAATCTGTACATGCTTCTGTGGAGACTATGCTACACACTACATAGACCCTACACCTTTTCACAAGTACATTATTTTATTTGAAACTTTATACTACTGTTCATTTGTTGGGTACCTTTTCCTTGGTTGCATCCACTCATCCCACTTTATACCTAGCTAAATGTTTTTTTCTTTGTTATTCAGTGTTGAGTAATCAGGATTTTTTTTTTTTT
>QAOA01000580.1:238011-312875 GCA_003255065.1 Cercis canadensis | reverse complement strand
ACCCGATTCGGATGGTAGTTAATTAAATTAACAGGTTCAGATGAATAAACTCGAATAGACAATTGTGTCTGTTTTGAACAGACTGTTGTGACTATTCCGAACAGACAATTGTGACTATTCCGAATAGACAATTATGTCTGTTAATTTCTGACCAATTATATTTGTTCATTCGTGTCTTTTCAACTCTATAAAAGGGAACACCCTAATGCATTAGAATTCACTTTTCCATTGAGAGTTTTTGAGGGCTTTGTTGTATCCTGGGGTAACTTGCTTTTATAGAGAAGCAATATTACACTCAAGACAGTGTAATTGTTCACGCCTCAAAGCCAACCTAGTTAGTCTCCATTATCGTTTTTCTAACACCTGGAGGATAACAATAAAATAGCATGAGGGCGGAAAACTACCACTGATTCTCCCTTTCTTTTATATTTAAACTAGTTTAACAGTTTTTTCAATTAAAGGCTACATAATAAAATTAGGCTATGTCATTTCAAATTTATCTTAATTTCAAATAATTAAATATAGGACTTGTTAATTTTTATTTTTTATTTGGGGCCTTACTTATCGATGAGTGTCGATATTGGTCGGTTAATAATGAAACTGTATTATGATCATTGTTGAAGTGAGAGACTACTGGAGAATATTAGAGTTAAAGATGTTACTAGTTACTAGCTCTACAAGTAGAAATCTGAATCATGAAATTAATTAAGCTTTCACGTTCTATGGTAAGGAGGAGGAATTGAAGTATCTCAGTTGAGAGCAATTATATTAAAGTGATGACAAGAAAACAAAAGACTCAATAATGAAATCGAGATGCAGTTCCTTCATCAGTGGTCACTGCTCTGCTGCAGTTCAAAGCTAAAGTGTATCCCGATTCCTGAGCACTGTGGACCCCCTATTGAATCTTTGTCTTGCAACTTATAACTCTCATTCTCATTCTAATTCTATGTAATTAATCCTGTGTCGTTTTATTACGTTATCAAAATATACCAAACTTGCCGCTTGGTTTATTTCTTGGAATTCTCATTCTAGTTTACCCTATCTCTGACACGTACCTTTTCTTTTCTTTTCTTTTCCCTTTTCCCTTTTCCTTCTTCTACGATCTGCTTCAGAGGCATAATAATAATGAAATATATGCGAGCAAGATCACAAGTAAAGAATTAATGCACTTTATATCAAATATATAAAAGACGAATATATATATAAGCCCTTTACCAAAAAAAAAAGGGAAAATATAATATCCAGATTTTGAATGTGCAATGTACGTTGTTGCCAACTAATTAATTTTTCTTTTTTTCTTTCTATTTGGTAAACACAATGATTGTAATTAGGGATGGAGTTAATGTACTTAACTTGAGACAAAAATAATAGAAGTTGTGACCGTAATCAAATCAAAAAGAAAAAAAAAAAAAAAAAAAAAAAAAAAAAAAAAAAAAAAAAAAAAAAAAAAAAAAAAAAAAAAAAAAAAAAAAAAAAAAAAAAAAAAGCAAGGTTGGACCCGTCAAAGGCAATGATTTCAAAGGCTGAATCACACATTGCTCAATGTTAACCGTTTTCTTTCTTGGTTTGATTCTCACATGTCCCTTTGAAAAAGCACATAATATGGTTTCGCTTTGGCCTACTGCGATACGTCTTTAATATATGTTGAAATAAGTAGCAGAGTGAGTGACTTTACGGTTTCTTAATAATAAGTTGCTTCCTTCCTTAGGCTTTATTAATTTGTTCTATAGTATATATATACACAACACAAGTGCCTTTGCCTCACATTCCCTCTCTGCCTCTCTCTCTCTCTCTCTCATATATATAAATTCTAAATTCCAATTAATTGTTACACGTTACGTTGCTTCTGAAATCTGAATCAATATCTGCTGTTTGCCTCATCTTAATTTGCGTGGAACTGGAACATTCGACGGTGATCTCGATCGGCAGTTTTGAATTTCATGATCATGGAGGTAAACATATATAGATATTATGCATGATTCATCATTTTGCTACTTGATTCAATTCATTGACCAACGTAACACAGTACTGTTGGTTTGCAGAGTAAAGTGGAGTTGAAGGTGGAGATGGTTGGGATACATGAGAAAAGACTAAGGAAATGCCTGTCAAAATTAAAAGGTTTTGATATGTTTAATTATTTATTTATTTTATTTATATGAATATATATAATTAGTAATTAATTTGTTTAATTTGTNAATTTGTTTGATTTGTGTTAGGAATAGAGAAGGTGGAGGTGGATTCCAAGAGGGACAAGGTAACGATAACGGGATACGCGCACAAGAACAAAATTGTAAAAGCAGTAAGGAGAGTTGGTCTTAAGGCTGATTTGTGGTCTCCTCAATACGATCTGCTTAATGCTTACGCCACTTCCACTGCCACTACTTATGCCACCACATCCTTCGCATTCCATTCTTTCAATTTCTAACTCTAATTAATTAACTCCACTACTCTTCTTAATTTCTCCTCATCAATCATATTAATATATATACCAATACCACTCTTGTACTCTTTCCCTTTTTTTTCATTCACTTATATCATATCATATTCCTAATTACTTTTATTTACACACATCGCTCTAATTAATTAACGCTCCTCCTATCTCCCACTCTATTTTCCAATTTTCCACTTCTACTTTAACACCACGTACGCTTTAATCTTTGGACTTAGTTTATATATATAAAATATTGGATTTTGTTCACATTACTTTACTATCTTCTAGATTGCATGCATTCCTTTACTTCATTTTTAATATCNACATCGCTCTAATTAATTAACGCTCCTCCTATCTCCCACTCTATTTTCCAATTTTCCACTTCTACTTTAACACCACGTACGCTTTAATCTTTGGACTTAGTTTATATATATAAAATATTGGATTTTGTTCACATTACTTTACTATCTTCTAGATTGCAAGCATTCCTTTACTTCATTTTTAATATCATATACGCTTGGTGCTGATAAAAACAGAGAAAAAGTGGACTGAATTAAACGAAGTGAAATTAAATAGGCACATGATTACTTTATGAGATAATAAAGAATAAGAATAGACATCATTGCTCTACGCTAGCTTAACAAATATTTTATCTCAAATCCAGAATAACAGTATGAAATACCAAGTAAACAAAATAACTTTCAAACATATATTATTTGGTGGTGCGGAGAAAGAGTAATTTAAAGAGAATAGAAGAAATTAATTCATTCTATATTGAGTGGGATCATATTGCTGCAGGTTCCAATTTAATAGAAATTAAGATTTAGAATAAAATTATCACTATGTGTTTTTTTATAGTGAAATATTAGATTAATTATCATCATATACCAACAAATAATGGAGCCAAAGATAAAATTACTGTTCCTTTTGTTTACCTAACGTCTCATGGACAAGTATGGGACTCTTAAAAAATTGTTTTGAAGGATACTGATGTTCTTATAATCTATAGGTTAATTTCTAATTTGGTTATTCTATTATTGACAAAATTCTCATTTTAGTCTCCAACTTATTTAGGCGCTATCAATATAATCTATTAGAATTTAGTCTATCAATTAAAAGTTTTACTTTAATTAAATCATTCCCTCTATTTTCTACCAAGTAGACTGACGGAATGAATGACATAGCCATTAAAAAGTGATGTGACACTGTTAAATGCCATATTAGATGTTGAAGTAGACAAACCACTTAAGTTCAGCCCCAAAATGACGTCATTTTGGTTTTAATAGAAAAAACCCTCTTCCCTTCCACGATAGTCAGCCGAGGGCTCTGCATCCATGGCCACCAATGCATATACAGTTTTGAGATGTTTTCCTGCGTTCCACATACATCAATGGTAGTTCCGTGGCCTTCAATAATCTTGACCTCCAAAATAGTACACTGGCGGACACAATCAACCAACAATCAGGTCGAGCAATTAAACCACAAAAAAACATTCAACCAGCACCATGTTATATTACAAATAATGCTAACCTTACAATAAGAATTGAAGTCTCATAAAACAAAACAAAAAAAGGAAAAAAAGATTGGATCATTCAAATTTGAAGATCGCAACTATTCGATAAGGACATAATTCAAAATCATATCACATTTAAAAGGATGAAAATCTTCAAATAATAGAGTGAGAGAGCGAACAGAGTCTTTACAAACTGAATTAGGAGAAACAAATATGACGGTTGTTGATACTCAGTAAATTCATTACCCATTGCTATAGTAAAAAAAATCATAGTACCCCTACTAAAGTACAATCTCCTACATAATCTCTTCAGAGCACACACACAAGGGGGGCTCACGTTTCTTCTTTCTCTAGCTTTCCTCTTACTCCCTTCCCCGACCTTGCTAACTCAAGCGTCGAAGGTGGCACAAGAGCTCATGCTCCGGCCTACCCAAAGAGGTGTGTAGAAGCAATTCACCCGACCTTCGGTTTCCAATGTCATCAATAGTGTCAAAGCAATCCAGCTATAAAGGGTAAAGACTGACCTCCCCATTTGACCTCGAGGACTGGATGAATAAACAAATACCAAAGCCCTTCACAAGTGTTGAAGTGTAATTAGTTAAAGCCACTTCCAAGTCAGAAGTTGGGAAAGACTAAGAACCTGGTAAAGAAAGCTCCTCAAGGGCAACATTGCCCTGTTCGATGAACTCACTGTTCGATGCTCGTCTCCTCCATTTCCTTTGGGTTTATTCTTAGCAGAGGAGGAGTCAATTAGAGGGAAGGGAAATATGATTTTTTTTTTTTTTTTGTCTAAACTAAACCAAAACCGCGTTGTTTGGAAGGGTAAAGGGTTTTTCTTTTCTTCAAAATCCAAAACTACGTCATGTTTGGGTGTTGTTAATAAATGATTTATCCACTTAGGCTTTTGATATGGCATTTAACATTGTCATGTCACTTTTAACTAGTCATTTCATCCATTTCCTCAATAGACTTAATAGCATATGGACAAAATGACCACATTAAAGCAAAATTATTAATTGATGGACTAAATTAATTTATTTTTGTACTGAATAATTATATTGATAACGCCTAAATAAATGAGGGACCAAAATGAAATTTTTGGCTTCTATTATTAGTAAGTACTAACTAAGAAATATTAAACGATTTGTGGTTGAGAAGATTGTTCTTCAAACTTATTATGAGTTTTGTGTTCAAACTCAATCAAAATAAACAAAAAAAAAAAAAANAACTCAATCAAAAAAAACAAAAAAAAAAAAAAGATACTAACTATCGCAGAAATTGATTGTACCAATAACAATTAATTTGTAACTAAATTGCTTGCTCTGCTTTTCTTTGATGGCTTTAATTATGTATTTTCTTTTCATTTTGGTCAATGTTCACAATTTTAATTGAAAAAATTAGAAGGATACAGATACAGATGGATCCGAATAATCCATTTGATTATGGTTGGTGGCACACACATGACACATACACTCTCTCTCTCTCTCTCTCTGAAACTGAAGTCACCAGGAAATGGCTAAAGATGCACTGGAATTCCCCTGCTCCTGCTCTGCTAAGTCCTGATTACTAATTAGTGCTAATCTGTGTGATTGCGAGTCCAAAAATATAATCAATGTGTGCGTGAAGTGAGTACTAGTACTGGTTTGTTTGAATTTGTTGAAGATGCACGTAAGCGAGAACGAAGGCATTGAGAACAACACCTTCGTCGTTACTGGCGGACTCGGATTCGTAGGCTCTGCTCTCTGCTTGGAGCTTCTTCGCAGAGGTGCTCGACAAGTTCGGGCCTTTGATCTTCGCTCAACGTCTCCCTGCTCCAACCTTCTCAAAGACAAGGGTGTGCGCTTCATCCAAGGTTCGCCTTCTCCTTCTTCTATTTATATCCACTCTATCATCCATCTCTTCTTTTTAATTTCTATTTCCAAATTGCGTTTCATTTGCTCCCATTCCATCATTCTTTCTCATATACATATATTATACACATGATTGGCAATTTTCCTTCCTTTCAATTCACTCATAACATCAGATTTTCATTATTAGGGTTTATATTCTCAGCCCCCATTTCTTTTTCATGTATAATTCCATTTCCATATAATATAATCCTTTGCATTTGCATTGCTCCATAACTATTGTTGCCGCTGATTGACAATTTAATTAGTACACGACGCACTTAGTATTTTTACTAGAGTGAGAGCCCAGCAATCCCATCATCATGATTCATGTGTCTTTTGATTTTTATAGCAAATCTATTCTATTATCACGTCTGATGAGTGATGATGGCCTTTTTCTTCTTCTTTTTTTTTTTATTATCTCTAAGACTAAGAAAATGCTTTTAATTTCCTTTTCTCATTCTCAACTCAACTGCCTCCATGAGCCCTATGTTTTGTGCCCCTCCCTAACCCTAAGCTAAGCAGAATGTATATATTTATATAATATTGTGAACCATCAGGGGATGTTGTCAGCAAGGAAGATGTTAAAAGGGCCCTTGATGGTGCGGATTGCGTTTTCCACCTTGCCTCATATGGTATGTCTGGGAAAGAGATGCTCCAATTCGGTCGTGTTGATGATGTAAATATAAATGGCACTTGCCATGTTTTGGACGCTTGCCTTGACCTTCACATCACAAGGCTTGTCTATGTTAGCACATACAATGTTGTATTTGGTGGAAAGGAAATCTTGAACGGAAATGAGACTTTACCTTATTTCCCAATTGATGACCATGTTGATCCATATGGACGTAGTAAATCAATTGCTGAACAGTTGGTTCTAAAGAATAATGGCCGTCCTTTGAAGTAAGTTTTCTCTATACTTTAGCAAGCATCTATCTGAGTTTGATTGTGTCTGGTGGAACCAAGTCATTCCTGTTCCAGCCATATTGTGTCTTTAATCACTTTCCTTTTTCTTTTTCCCTACTTGTTAAGCTGTTTTCATATTAGCTTATAGCCGGAATACTTGAATCCTAATAATAAATTATTGAAAAAATTATGTCATACAATGAGATCCTGCAATAATTTTTCATCTTTGCTGGCTTCAATAAATTAAATGATGATGTTGGCCACTTCTCACAGTTCCTCACTACATATGGTTACTAGTATTACACTCATTGCTGAGTTGTATACCCTTTTTCATCCTGTGTAAAGGAACAAGAATGGGAATTGTCTTTACACTTGTGCGGTGCGTCCAGCTGCAATTTATGGACCAGGTGAAGAGAGACACCTTCCAAGGATCATAACCTCGGCAAAGTTGGGTCTGTTGCTGTTCAGAATTGGTGATCAAAATGTGAAATCAGATTGGGTTTATGTGGATAACCTTGTACTTGCTCTTATACTGGCAAGTATGGGGCTTTTGGATTCCAATCCTGGAAAGGGAAAACACCCTATAGCTGCTGGCCAGGCCTACTTTATATCTGATGGTAATAATCTGTCTTTTCATGTTGCTATTGACACATTATGCTAAATTTTGCAAAACGACAACTGACTCCTCTTTTAACAGGTTCTCCAGTCAATAGTTTTGAATTCCTCAAACCTCTACTCCGAAATTTGGATTATGAACTACCCAAGACTTACTTAGCTGTTGATCATGCTCTTGTTATCGGGAAGATTTTCTGGGGAGTCTATACAATCCTATACCCGTGGCTGAATCGGTGGTGGCTTCCTCAGCCATTCATCCTTCCTGCTGAAGTATACAAGGTCAGTCCTTTCTTTCTTGCTGAATGGTTGGGCACTTATATATGCTTCTAGGGGTGCTACTCCCATTTGAGAAAGTCCTTCCTTTCTCTTATGTTCTCCCATTGTTAACGTAGTTAGCCTAGCTACTTGTTTTACATGAAAGATGCACAGAAGTCACGATTTGCATTCTAGTTCAAATGCTATAATATGTACTTTTCATATTTGTGCTTTAATAGGTGGGGGTTACCCATTACTTCTCTTATCTTAAAGCTAAAGAGGAGATTGGCTATGTTCCATTGTTGAGCTCTCGAGAGGGGATGGCTTCAACCATCTCTTACTGGCAAGAGAGGAAAAGGAAAACTCTTGATGGGCCTACAATCTACGCATGGCTGTTTTGTGTCATTGGAATGATCTCCCTATTTTCTGCTGCTTTCTTGCCCGACATAGGATTTGTGCCAATTCTGAGAGCTATGAGTCTTTTCTGCTTTCGGTCAATGTGGATGACAAGGCTGGTGTTTTTTCTTGCCACAGTTGCACATATCGCTGAGGGCCTTTATGCTTGGCACCTGGCTAAAAGAGTAGATCCTCTTAATGCAAGTGGTTGGTTTTGGCAGACTTTTTCCCTTGGGTTCTTTTCGTTGCGTTTGCTGTTGAAGAGAGCTAAAAAGTAAATCCAGGACAGGACACCCTTCGTATTCTTTCGCAAGTACCCTACCCATTCGATTGAGATATAATGACTTGTGATGTAGTGATATAATGGTTCTGGAAATTAGTTGTCTTCCCATTCGAATGAGATATATTAACTCTGGGCCAGTGCCCAAAAAGTGAGAAAGTGGAAACCAAGTGAAAATTTAGTAAATATTCAAGAAGAAAACTATTTAATTGCTAAAAAGAAAGGTTGAACAACAACGCCGAGAAGGTGGAAGGAAAATATAAATTATTAATATTTCGATTTGTTTTGTTTTAATGTCTTAAAATTATAAATTATTAATATTTCAATTTCTTGACTTCTCTCGCCCGATCCTGATCCCACTAATTTCATTCCTGTTTTCTTTCATCCTATTATTCTTAAACAAATTGAATGATTAAACGGATGTCTATTGAATATAAATGTTATTAAAACAAAACTACAAATAAGTAAACAAATGATTTCAAAACCTTGTAATAATTCACGCAACAGTCAGTATAGCCAAATGATGTTAACCTCTAATAATTAAAAATGTCAAGAAAGAATCAATATCATAGATTCATAGTCAAACGGACTAATTGATACCATTTAACCCATTAATTAATTGGGCAACAAGGAGATAGTTTCGGAGCAAATCCTTCAATATTGTCTTTTTGCAAACAAATTCTATGGATATGGTAGTTTTCAAACAATTGACACTATTAGGGCAGTTTTTTTTTTTTTTTTTTTTTTTTTANTTTTTTTTTTTTTTGTTAACATCAATATCGCATTTTGGTTGAGAGTGCCGAATTTTGACCTTTCTTTTGTTAAAAAAAGTCAGGGTTGCATTTTGGTTTTTGGGAGTGCCAAATTTTATTTTTTAATGTCAAATTTTTGTGGGTAAAATGACATGGAGTGCCGAATTTTCATAATTCGACATATGTAAGAGTGAAAGTGTGACACTCCACAAGAAGGACCCTCCAAAATTTGACTCTCAATAAGTTAAAGTTGGACACTCCAAACCCTAAATCTTAACCTCAAACCCCTAAACCTTAAACCTTAAACTCGGTCAATGTACTTAAATAATACACTTTGATAAACTATTTACACAAATGAAACAGTTTTTAAACTATTTACCTAAAAGGAGCACTTTTGAATATTTTATTAATTTTTCAAAAAACGTATCTGAAGAAAGTCTGGCAATGAACAAGCTTTAAGGGACTAAAGCGTGTTCATTTGGAACACGCTTTAAAGATAAAACATGTTCCTTGAGAACACGCTTTATCAGGATCGTGTTCTCAAGAAACATGTTTTATCCTTAAAGCGTGTTCACGGCCAAACTTTCTTCAGATACGTTTTTAAAAAAATTAATAAAATATTTAAAAATGCTCATTTTAGGTAAATAATTTAAAATTTGTCCCATTTATGTAAATAGTTTACAAAAGTGTATTATTTCAATCAATTAGCCCTTAAACTCCTACCCCTAAACTCAAACCCTAACCACAAAAATTCGACACTACTAAATTTTGGCTTTGGAATGTGCCTAACTATGAAAATTTAGCACTCCATGCCATTTTAACCACCAAAATTCGACATTCAAAAAAAAACATTCAAAATTCAACACTCCACTAAAACAAATGCAAAAATTTGGCACTCCCAAAAACTGAAATGCGACACCAACTTTTTGAAAAAAAAAATTCGACATTCCAAATAAAAAAAGTCAAATTCAGCACTCCACTAAAACAAATGTAAAAATTCGATACTCTCAACAGAAATGCGACATTGATGTTAAAAAAAAAAAAAANAAAAAAAAAAAAAAAAAAAAAAAAAAAAAAAACCTGCCCTAATAGTGTCAATTATTTGAAAACTACCCTATCCATGGAATTTGTTTGCAAAAGGACAATATTGAAGGACTTGCTCCGATAGTTTCATCATACAGAGGGGTAACAACAAATAACAGCCAATACATGGCTAGACAAACTAATCACAAAGTCATCCTAAATACTTGCTCCTTCATCACATCCTTCCCTAAATCTCTCTGACTCAATTAAGTGCAGAACCCCCAGAAGACCATCTAGATCAAGTAGTGGTCTTTTTCAGGTGGCAAGAGCTAATGATGTCAAACTTAGAAAGCATATTAACATATCGTATCCCTTGCAATAATATTACACAAAGCTAATGTTACAGATGTGTCTCTTTAAATGCTTGATGGAGGTAGAGACACAGTAGATTCCACGCACCTACTACACAAATTAGTTTAGTGAAAAAAGAGGAGAGTTTTATTTCCATGGCATGCTTGAAAGGCCTTGTGGGTTACTGTTAATGCAGGCTCCAGTGCTCTGATTAAGTGGGCTCCCAGGGCCACCCGATGACCCACTAAGAGTACCACGTGAAGGTGAGCTGCTCTGCCCTGCAAGACCACTACTAGGGGCAAGCTTTTGTGGGGCAGATAAAATTTCCATTTTGTTTCCTGACTTTGATTCCTTGCAACCATCTGCGATAAAGCTCCCTACTACTACCTGCAATAAATTGAAATGCCAAAACTAAAAATTAGATTATTGAAACATATGGTGAACGGATTCGCGACATTAAATCGAGAGAGAGACATACAAAGAACAAAATGACAAGTATTTGCACACTGTTCCCACAGAATTCCCTTGAGAGCGCCACCATACCAATTTCCTCATGCAAATGTTTCTGGATATTTTGGCTAGATATAAAAGTGCCGCAAAATAAATATATCTTATATCATATTATTTATAATCCAGAGTTCAAATCAAAGAAAAAGAATATAAAGATACAAACCCAGGAAATGTACCTGAACAGGGGAAGCAGCAGTTAAAAGACCTGCCACACTACCACCCAAAACACGGCCATCTGGTCCAGATAAGGACACACTTAATCCACCAGTTCTACTCCGCTGACCACCATTTTCAGATAGAAGAAAAGATCCGGAAAGTGATAGGATCTCAAACCGCCCCTGCAAAACAAAAGTATTTCAAAAAAATTTAAATCACAGAAAGATGGTGAATCCACATGGCCACCCCCACAGCATGTGACTTGTTTATTATGGTTTGATGACCGTAAGATGAAAGAGAAGTTGCTAGCACATTTATGAACCTCATAAGTCACAGTTCCACCAGATGTGGCAGGTTGGCGTAGTGTCACATTAGATATGGCTCCATTTGCTGATAAGATGCAAACTGCCCTTGGACCATGCTGGGAAAATGACATAATTTTTGATGACACGTCCTGAATATCAAAATATAGAAAATTAATCGTTAGTCCTAAAAGGAACTAAACAGTTAATTAGAAATCATTTGCACTTTACAGCCCCCCCTCTTCCCACCCCAACAAAAAAAATAATAAATAACTAAATAAAACAAAGAAACAGGACTAGAAGGAAAAGCCATATCATTAAAGGTTAAAGTAATCACTAAATTAACGGAGGAACCTATCAAAATATACACAAAAATGTAAAAGCTTAGCATTAGAATGTAAAACAGACAATATACAGGCATTTGGACCTTCCAGTAACCAATTTCATAGATGTAACTGAGAGGATCTGGCAATCATTCTTGATACTAGTATTCATTCATAATTTAATAATGAAGGTCCAAAACATGTCTCCTTCCTCCCTATGAAGTGCAATTGGAAACAAACTTCCATTTACAGCCAAGGGAAAAATCCATTTTATCAGAAGCTTCCACTATTTCTCATATACCCCAGGGGAATTCACGCCAACACTCAAATTTGATTGATTTGACAAGAAGAGAAATTCAAAAAAATGTATAGATAACATTATAACTGCTGGATGCAACAATAATTTCGTCTCCATGAACTTAAGTTCCCAACAACCGAAGTATAGATATATCAATAACATAAAACAGTAGCTATAGACCAAGGAGAATTAATAAGAAAGTTTTCCAGGAAATAGAAGAGAATGAAACAGATCATGCACAATGAAAGTTACTTGGAGCATTCATTTTAGAAACTTAATGTGATCAAGCAAATACCTCTCCAGCTTTCACAGTGATAACATGTGGAGTAAACCCAACTCCTGCTGATCCTGAAAAAAGAACTTCAATGAGAAATTACCATTGCAAATAAACTCACAGCAGTAATGACTATGTGCAATTTGAATGCCTGAATTAGGAATGAAATTAGATGAAATCATCCGCATTTCCATCAGTATAACTGACATGCATAAGAGGAACGAGGCAACATAGATGGATCGATTCATCTTCAGGAATTATAAAGAAAATTGTTATACTTCAGCATGTATCAAAGTACCCATGTCCAGAATAGGGAGAGGATTTAATTGGTATGCTTATCTTTGCTGCAGAGTGAATGCCACATATGCAGGTTCCATTGGACCCCAACTGGACTTATAAGTTAGTGATATCATGAAATATAATGCCAAATAGACTGGATTTTGAAAAACAAATACAAATATTAGGATTTGTGAGTTTACTCTTTGATGCCCTAGTCCATGTCACCATTTATTATTAGGAAATATGAAAAAGAAATGAAAGTAGTAGGAGTTTGCTGGTGCTCAAGAGAGAATACTATTATGGAAACAGTGGCAAACAGCATATTACGGGCAAGGGCAAGGGCAAAAGAGTAATTATGGGGGAAAAAATTAGGGAATCTATATTATAGTCAGATGGAATAGATCCCAAATTCTAGCATAAGAAACATACTTCTTGGTCTGATTTATATTTTATTTTACATAGTCACCCGCGGAGGCGGGAGTAACCTATTAAAATGAACAAAAATCATTGGGTTTAAGCAATCAGAAAAAGAGCTATGCCTATATGAAGGAAGCAAAATGTAGTAACACAGATGAAATAATCAAATTAAGCCAGTGTCGAGTGTGGAGTCGCCAGCTAAAGATAACGCCAAAGGCCAAAGAATTAATAAAACCAAGATCAAATAGCTGTGCAGTTAAAAAAAGAAGAAGAAAATACCTAGAGACTCTAATTGTTGCTTCTTACTATTACTAGAACCAGGGGGTCTGCCTCTGGCTTTCTTGAAGGAAAGGGGTGACGAAGGAGGCGGAGAAGGAGAGAATCCTCCACTTGCACTGGACTGGTTAACGGCCACAGTGCCCAATGCCATGCTGCCATCTGGCCCATACTTCCTTGGCCTCCCTCTCTTCCTCTTCAACGGTTCACTAGCCATATTCACGTTAATTCCCTGCGGTTGCGCCTGGGAAACCATTGACCCGCCTTCACCCCCGCTTCCGGTACCGGTACCGGTACCGTTATTAATATTTCCGGCGACGGCGGCTGAGGGCTGATAGGTTTGCGATGGCGAGGGTGCTGAAACGGGCTTGTAGACAGCTGTGCCATCAGCACTATAGGCTAAGCGCATGTTTTGCACCACCGCTACCGGCACTGCCTGTGAATGTGATGGCAGCACCGCACTTTTCTGCAGCCCCACCGTGAATGGTTGTGGCTCTCTACTGGTAGTAGTAGAAGTCATCACCCCTGTCTCAGATCCCGACATGTTTGGCTTTTCTGCTACAAGTAGTCACTCTCAGACTCCATACAATCACTGAAATTCAAAAAACCAAACTCAAACTCATCATTACAAATTACAACAACCCTAAATCTCAATTCAACACAGATCTTCTCTTTGTGCAACTACACTCAACGCACTCACTTTACTCATCAAACAATCACACATTCTGCACATACTTCTACTTCATATAATCATAGATACAACAATTTCACCCTCTAACTACGCACACTTCCAGAATTACTACATTCTAGCCCCACAATTTATTCTTTTCCCCCCAAATATCGCAACATCAACTACA
This sequence comes from Cercis canadensis, assembly GCA_003255065.1. Classification (NCBI taxonomy): domain Eukaryota; kingdom Viridiplantae; phylum Streptophyta; class Magnoliopsida; order Fabales; family Fabaceae; genus Cercis; species Cercis canadensis. The sequence continues at coordinate 298,775 of QAOA01000580.1, read as the reverse complement.
TAAAATGCAGTAAACACAACAGGGAATAACCCTAATAACAGCGATGCAGGGTAAAACTTCCAAATCAGCTATAAACCCAACCCACAGACATACAGATTTCACTTTCCAAACTTAACGAAGATCATGAAAATATATATTTTTTTAAAAAAAACGCTTCTAACAAACAAAAATCAACATTAGACTTCAATATACAATTTTCTTAAAAAATTCGTTTTTTTCTAAAAAAAAAAAATATCGCGGTAAGAAGCACGAAAAATTTCATCGAAAATTAACGAAAACCAGAAAATGCCCCAAAAAATTCTCTTTAACTTACCGATTATTTAGGGAAGAATGCAGAGATTCAAAATTAGGAGAGGAGGAAATTCTAGGGTTTCGGAGCGAAAACCCAAAGGAGCTCCTGGGGCTTTTCCTGAGAGAAATGTGAGAAATCTGAATATTTAGTTATTTTTATTTATTTTTCAGTTCCTAATTAAAAAAAAAAAAAAANAAAAAAAAAAAAAAAAAAAAAGGCTTTACCCTTGTTTTGTGCCCTCCTTCTCGTGGGCTTTATCTTTTTTTTAAATAAAAAAAAAGTAAGTAAAAAAGTTAGACAAATTTACTTTCTCATATGAAATAAAAATAATAAATTAATAGCATTTCCTTGGACGCTTTCATTCATTACTCGGTTGTCTTTTTGAAAATCCATTTCTTATCCGCATGAGTTTCGTTTTCTGGATACTCGCCGCAATTTATTGGCAGCTGTCTGGTTAATTTGTGATTTCCAAATTAGAGAGAGTTTCGATGTCAACTAGTGAAAGCAAAGGTACCTGCTCCATCCTTAAGGTTTAGGTTCGTTATTTTCGGCTTTTGTACATAGTAATGTTCTGCATATTAATTTTTTATTTATTAATTTTTATTTTGAAAAAATCTCGTTGTAAAATTTTAGATTTTTTTTCTTTGGTAAAAAGAAGTTTTTTAAATATTTTTTATATTTATATAGTATGTCATACTACATGAGATTAGTTAATATGAGAATGACACATGTACAAATTAACTATTTTTAAATTTATTTGAGAAAATAAAATAAATTATATTTATGTTCAATAAAATATTAAAATTACATATACTTGTCACGTTAGTGTAATATGACATACTCGTATAGTATCATAAAATTCTCATTTGTAAAATGATAAAAGAGGTTGTTTGTTTGACCAACAAATTATAATTTAAAAATTAAATTATAAATTTATCATAATTTTTAACTTAATTATTTAAATATTATAATTTTTAAAAAATTAATATAAACAAGATAAGTTTTATTGAACACGACGAATCTCACATAGCGCATCCAAGAACACCGCTTAAGATTCGACGGGTCTAATTTTCTCTATTTCATTTTCTCTTTATCCTATCACTTTCATATTATCTCTCATCCTTTTATCTTTTCTTTTTTCATTTAATTTTTACTCCTTTTTCTTTTTCTTCTATATGTGGCCACTTTTTATATTCTCTCTCATTTTTAACTTCTCTTTCTCTATTTCATTTTTACATATTTTTCTTCTTTTTTTTGTCACATAGAACACACTAGATATCATGTGGTATATTCCTACTGGATGTGTCACGTGGAATACANTGTGCGTTTTGTAAGCCCCTTGTCAGGTTTATTTATTTATTTTTTTTAAAATATAATATTTAAATAAATAATTAAAATGGTATAATAAATAAATAAATTTATTTTGGAATTATAATATCTAAATCAAAGAGTTTTTACTTCTACCNTTCAATAATATAACATGTCATAAGTTTAATTAAAATTTTATAGTAATATTTATATATTTTTTATCAAATAAATTTTTTTAATAATAATATTTGAATATAAATACAATTTTGGCTTTATTGTAATTTTGTTTTTTTTTTTATTTTAACAATTTAAACTTTTTAGTCTCTCTTATTTAAAAGTAAATAATTTAATTTTTATATATTTATAAAATGTATAATTTTAGTTCTTTTATCATTTTTCAAGTATGGTTTAAGGTGTAAAACACTCTAATTCACAATCTTATCATTCAGGTAAAATTTTAATTAAATCTAACAGTGAGAAGTAGCCCAAAATACTAAAATTAAAAGTTTTTATCTATTTGTAAATATAGATTTATTCATCATTAAATCGAGTTAAAATTTTGTAAAAATGTTCATAAGATGTATTTTTTCAATCTAAACGATGAGATTATGAATCAGATAACTTTACATATTGAAATATACTTAAAAAATGTTGACTTAAAGATAAAAAGACCAAATTACACATTTTGTAAATAAAAATAAACTAAATAATTTTCTTTTAAACAATAAAAATCAAAAAAAATTAAATTATTAAAATAAAATAACCAAAATTACAATTAAACTTATAATTTTTATCAATTGAAACCAACTTCATTGACAAACCCAATTTATTTAGGTTCAATAAAACATAGCTTATTAATACTATGTTAAAATCACATGGCATTGCTAAATCAAGTGTACAAATAGAACTACTAAAAATAAAGTTTGAATCGATAAAACATGTCATATGTCATTGCCAAATGGGTTACAAGTATGGATTGGAGGTGCTATTATTTTTAACAAAATGACAAAAATAATGTCAAATAAAAAAAATACTTAAATGAGTTATTGTTAAAATTATTTATCAAACTATGTCTCTTTTAAATATTTTAATTATGTATTATCGAACAAAATATAATAGGCTATTTTAGATATAACATTGTTCAAAAAGGCTACACCTAACGCATAGAAAATGAATAACACCATGAATGTAACGGGTCTCTTAAGATCATGTTATGTCGATCAAGCGTGTCCTTAGGGACACGTTGCATCATTCAAAGAGAGGAATAAATGACATGTTGAAGAGAAAAAGAAAGAGAAAGAGTGAGAGAAGAGTGTCCTCTAAGTCAATGTCAATGTCAATTCCATCTTTTTGATTTGCGAATATGCTTTTTTCTTTCTATTAAGCACACAAATATTATAATCACATGTATTTTTTCTCTCTCAATCTTGTTTTGTCATATATTTTTTTTATTATCTTTTTTTTTAGTGTCTCCAATAATCCACTTATTATAATTTTTAATTAAATATTTTCTTCACATATAAAATTCTCACAAATGAGTTAAGAGCAATTATAATTATTTTGTTTTTACCTCTATATTACTCTTTGACTCTTAATATAAATTTATTTTGCCATATTATTTACACTTGCTCTCTTAGTTTCATGTCACTGTAATTCAATTGCAACTATAAACCCATTTACATCAATTTAGAAAAATAATACACATAAAATATGTTTATTTTATTAAGGGATTTTTAACTTATTGGTACTAGAAGTGTGATTGTATCTTAGGCTTTTAACATTTTTTTCTCTCTCATATAACTCTTCTTCTCTCTCTTATTCTCTTCTACATGTCCTCTCTTCCTCAATATAGTGTGTCTTTAAGGAACCCGTTGTATGCATTTCAATATGTTACTCATTTCTTATGCATTAATGCAACCTTTTTGAATTGGGATATGTTATTTCAATGTAGCGAATATTTAAGAAAAACGTTACATCTAAGATAGCGCGTTTCATTTATTAAAATATTCAAAAGATAATCATTTTGATAAATAATTTGAACAATAACCCATTTAAGTATATTTTTTTTATTTTGCATTATTTCTATCATTTTGCTATTATTTTCCTTTGGAAGCATAAAAAAAAAAAAATCTAAGAAAAATATTATTCAAAAATAGAAATTGACAATTTGATGATCAATGGTGATTATTTGATATGGAGTGGTTATTATTCTTTTGTTTTTAAAAGACATTTCTCTTAACTTTATTTTTCTGCAATTCTCCCTTTTACTTTTATTTTTGAGATTGCAGTAAAAAATTACAATTTAGTTAATGTTGCTCTATATTAATCTAAGACAAAGGAGCCAAAAAGTCAACACTCATTTATTAGGAACAAATAATTTAAAACAAACCAGATGATAAAAAATATTGTGAAAAATATATTTTTTGTAAAGAAAATATTGAAATATATTACTCTCAAATACTTCATAGATTAATAAAAAAAAGTTGATATCTTATCTCACCAAAATGGATGGGATAAAAAAGAATAAGCATTTTAGTAAGAGTTTGGAGCAGAATAAAATTTTAATTTTGANATCTCACCAAAATGGATGGGATAAAAAAGAATAAGCATTTTAGTAAGAGTTTGGAGCAGAATAAAATTTTAATTTTGATATTATTGCAAAGATCTCAAAAGATTAAGTTATCCAATATGTGTCAGAAGAATTAGTTCATTGTAAAATACATAAATGAAGCAATACAAAAGATATATCAAAAAATAGATAATGTTTTATTTTGACACTATTAAATTCAGATTCAAATAACAATTTAAGAATATGACTCATATTGAGTGACTCAATTTTTTAAAATATTTATAATAATATTAAAATTAAAAATTAATTATGCTTCAAACTTTTAACAATTTTTTTTTCAATTTTTACCGTATCTATTTAGGTGAAGTAGAGATCACATGATGCGAGTGCGGAAGTGGATGTGTGAGCGCCAAAGCGTCAATTGTGTGCCTATATTTTGTGTGTGTGTGTATTTGTTGGGAAGATAGGGAATTGACCACTTACACTTTCATTTTTCCTTTTTAATTTGGGTTTTAAATGAGTGGACTTAAAAAAGTAATCTAAGAGAGAATGTGAGAAACCTTAAAAAATCCAAACAAATAGCCCAAAGCGCATGTTTTGTATTAATTATTGAAGGAAGCTTTTTAAAAAAAAATAAAAAAGAAAGAAAAGGTGAGGTGGGCATTGTTGATTGGAAAAATAAAAAAAATTGGGCATTTTCTTCTTCGAATCGGTTCTCTCTCCTTCTCCAAATCGGTTCTCTCTGTTCTAATTGCGCATATATCTAAAGAATATATCTCTCTGTAACTCACAACTGGTAGCAGAAGAGAGCACAATGGAGGCTACATCTCTGTCTCATCCTTTCTTCCACTCTCTCTCGATCGACTCTAGCTACTTCATGGAAGGGGTTATACTTGCACGGCAGTGACGGCGACACACAGCGAAGAAAGAAAAATCATAAGTACTATGAGATCTCCCTGAACCACTTGATGATTTGTTTGTATACCCATAAATCAGAGTTGAAAGCTAACAAAAGAAGGTTGTGTAACCGGTTTTGGCAAATTCGACGAACTCAAATCCTTAGTCCGCGGTTTTACTTTTGTTAGTTCGCAAATTAGTGCTGAATCCACACTAAATTTGTCAGTTTAGCGCTTTAAACATGATTCGTTACTCTTCTTCAACGAATCCTGTGATATAGGGTAGGATAGAGTCCACCTTAATAAAAAACATGAGAAGATGCCACAAAGTAAAACAATTTTTTTTTTTATATAATTTTTTATATTTTATTTGATATAAATATATTTTATTTTATTTTATTTTTTAAATAAATTTAAAAATAATTAATTTGTATACATGTTATTTACATATTAATTATTTTTATGTAGTATAATATATTACATAAATACCTAAAGTATTTAAAAAATCTCAAAAAAATAATTCCCATAAAACACAATAAAAATAAAATAAAATAACTCCCTTGACTCAATTAAAGAATATTTAATGATCTACTAGGGATGTAAATATATTGTGAAAAAAAGAAAAAAATATATTGACATTACCTTTTTTTTTTTTTTTCTTATGATATACCTACATATCATCAAGTACTTATATGAAACTTTTCTACTTTAGTGGGGGTATTAGATTAGGGGTTTGTTATCTTACGTCACTAATATAGGTGGGATAAAAATAAAAAATAAAATTTAAAAAAAGTTTGGGCCAAAATAAATTTTTAATTTTGACATTATCATAAATATTCTTAAAAAAATGAATCACTTAATATGTAATAGAATAATTAATTTTTTTTATAAAATACATAAATTAAAAAAATAAAAAACATGCTAAAAAATAAATAATAATTTTTAAAATTTATTACCCTACCTCATCTATAAAAAAAATCTTTCACGATAAGTAGCACTATTGTCATTTATGAGCAGGGTCTTTTCAGAAAAATATTTATTGTTTAATTCAACAAACGTGCGTTTTCATCCAAACTTAATTTTTGTAGTCCACCAATTATACTATTATTAATTTGAAGAATGAAGAGTCGATAATTATTTTGGAATAGAAATTCGATAGGGCTGAAGATTTTAAGGTCCTTTTTCCCTTTATTATCTTTTTAATTAATTAATATTTTTTTCAAAATAACAATAACCATAATAATAAGTGAAGAAAAATAAAAGGAAAAAGTAGAAATAAATAGAAAATAGATAGAGAGAAGGCGATGTGAAAGTGAAAGGCAGGGGAGGGGCATGGCGTCCATTCCGTGGTTGTGCTGTTCGCATAGGCGACCTCCGTTATTGGGTTGGAAGGAGAAAGGTCCTTCCAGAATCGATTGCAAGTGCAAGGGCATTCAATTCCGGCAACATAAAACGGCATCCCCATCGTACTCTTACTCTATCTAACAATCAAAATCTCTACTCTATCTCTAATTCTATGCTCCTTAATTACTTATTATCCATGATTTATTTGTTTGTTTATTTTTTTCTCTTCCCTTAAATAAGTTGTTGTTGCGTCCAAGAACCATATGCGGCTAAAGCTAATAGAAGACAAGTTATTCTTCAAATGGCAGTAGCAGCTGCATTTACACTTCCAAATGCATTGGCAGTGGCACTGAATGGGGGTTAGTTATTTATAATTATAAGCTATTCTTCATCTTCTTCTTCTTGTATTTAATTGCTTTGAGTGATGTCTCAGACGTGCCTGAGGATTTTCGTTTCTACACTGACGATGTGAACAAGTTCAAGGTACTGATTCCCAAAGGTGAGCACCAGTAGCTAGCAACCAACAAAAATTCGTCTGTTACTTCAGTTCAGTATCATTAATAGTATATATGAAACTCAATTTTTTTTCGTTGGGTCTCAGAATGGCAAGTAGGAACAGGAGAACCTAATGGGTTTAAATCTGTTACTGCTTTCTACCCAGAAGAGGCTTCTAGTTCCAATGGTATTGTATTTAATTATTACTATTTACTATTATCTCAGTCATGACTCATGACTCACCCACATTCCATGTGCTTTTAATTAGTGGGTGATCGTAATTCCAAGAATTAATTTGTTGCTTCAGTGAGCGTTGTTATCACGGGGGTGGGTCCAGATTTTACTAGGATGGAATCGTTTGGCAAAGTCGAGGCTTTTGCTGAGACTCTGGTTTGAATTTCTCATAACATCAATCATTTTCTCAGGTTTTTTTACTTTGAGCCAATGAAAAGCTACCTAATCTAATCTTGTTCCTTCCCTAATAATAATGTATTCAACAGGTTAGTGGGCTCGACAGAAGCTGGCAAAGGCCCCCCGGTGTTGCTGCTAAACTCATAGATTCTAAAGCTGCTAATGGTGCTTATTTTTCAACTTTTACTCTTGCACTTTGCACTGTGTTATTATTGTTATACACTGTACTGAGGACTGAGACAAAACTTCCACGATCTCGCCCCCCCCCCCCCAAAAAAATACTTTCAGGGTTTTATTACATCGAATATTCGCTACAAAATCCTGGTGAGAGTTGCAGACATTTGTATTCAGCTATTGGGATGGCATCAAATGGATGGTATAATAGACTGTATACGGTGACAGGACAGGTTTGACATTACCAGATTTGATTAGATATATTAGATGTGCCTTTTAAGTTTTACGTTTAGTAGGATAGAACATATAAGTGGCTCCACCTATGCCAATTGCCTATGTCTTGCTATATAATATATGTTGGTCACACCTGCTACCTGCACAAGCGAATACTCACGATATCCCTTCCTTGTAGGTTGTGGAAGACGAGACAGACAAGTATGGTTCCAAAATTCAGAAGGTGAACTTTGAATTTATTTATCAAATAGTTCATGGCTTGTTATTTATGTACTGAAATTCAGCCACCACTTGGTTCTTGCAGGTGGTCGCATCATTTGGTTTTATATGATCACAACGGGAGATTGTAGTTTGTATGACATAATTCATATTTCGTGAATTCATCTCATCTACTTGTACTTGTATAAAGCATGGACATCGGTTTTAGCCAAAAAAAATAAAAAATAACAATCGAAAGAGTATGGTTATCGGTTTATGACCAATAAAGCGCGTGAAGAAATTTTAAAAAATGCCACTATGTTTTAATGGAAACGCTGGAAACCTGTTTCTGTTGTTTCAACTTTCAAAAATTTCCAAAAATCTAGACTTCCTTTCCTACAAAATGAAAATGCTGGATCATCCAAGCATATTTTCTTGCCTAATTTTTGTTTCCGGTGAAAATGGAAAGGGAAAACAAGGAAAGAAAACACAACGCCACTGCAAATCCTAGTTCCAGTGGAGCCGAAAAAGAACCCATTCATACAGATTCATTCATAAGAAAAGCACAGGTATCCTCATAAAGTCCAGCCCTATGAGCAAATATGATGAAAGATTAATTTACTAATCAGAGGTCTTCTTGATAACAAGGGTCTCTTGAAAATGCAGTTCCGACTACAATGAAAGAGAAATAGGATAATCCCATTTTCTTTAAAACTGAGCAATGTTTGTCTGTTTCATTTTTATTGTAACAGAGATGGAGGGAATATTCAAAATTTTCTACCAGTTTCCAGATATATATGAAATAGAGAAATTAGTCCGCTGAATTCCCAGCCAAAGCAAACTGAAAGTGCAGGAATTGAAAATAATATATAATTACATCTGCTTAATCTAAAATCCATATATAATCAAAGCTAATCAATCTGTTTTTACATTCTCCTCTATGCAATCTCCAGTTTTTGGTGCCGATCGTCTATGAAATAGAAGAGTAAGCTGATCAACAAAAAACATATTCCTCATTTGCTCCAACTGCTGCCATTCTTTATACATCAGCAGGTCTAGATCTCCAAAATGAACAAGCTTGTCTTGGATTTTTTTCATCTGCGGGGTATACAGTATTTAGCAAAGAATTCTAAACAGCGTTAGTGCAGACACTATCAACATTGAAGTATGACAGACCTCAACTTCTATAATTCCAGAAATTGCTTTTTCCACTTCTGACACTTCCTTCTCAAGCTTTGCATTTACATTCAAGCTAGCTCCTTCAAATTTATCAGAAGTAGTGACGCCATTAGATGCAATGTCAGCATCTGTATCAAAAAGAAATCCACCATGCTGCTGAATTAAGTATATAAAATTAAATTCTCCACTTCCTACAAAGTGAAGAAAGTCCAACATAGAAAAACTAAAAAAAAAAAAAAAAAACCTAACTACCTAGTTATATGAATTTTCCACTGTAATGTCTATCAGAGGATATGCCCATTGGTAGTTATTCCTAGTCCAAAAGTTCCAAAAGTTCAACAATAGAACAATGCAACGACATGCTTTAAGGCACCACGCATTGGCATGCCAAAGATCAGTTGCGTAACACCTTTAAGATATCAATCCAATACATCAAGAACCGAATGAAGACTTGTTCATTCAGTTCTAGATAAATCCCAATAAGACTGATGACTGCATAACTCTTTTAGAACCTTATAATCATGATCCCAGTTATTTATCATTCTCACCTTGCAATATTGTATTCCTTGGAAGTGATCCATAGTTTATTCTAGTTTCATTGTAAACCTCGGGCAGAGCTGTCACGGCAGCTTGAGCAGCAGCTTGTGCAACCTCTACCCCTGCCAAAGCTGACAGGAAAGCAGCCTGCAAGAATTGAAATAAGAAATATCACAGTTTATTTAAGAGCAGCAAGAGCTCTAAAAGAGATTTTTTTTCAGCAAGCGCATAGGATATTTAGAGATCATTCTTCACTTGTCCTGAACCCTGTTAGATGTATAACCAGGACTAAACTAAGAGATTAATACTACTTATACTCATCAGTACTCTGAGGTGTAAAACCTACATTAATCCGCCTCAAGGAGGTCTCTGCCTCAGGGGCAAGAGATATAACCAAGTTCCTCCTCTCTCTTCCTCTCCCCCTCACTCCCAACTATGAATTAAATATCAGCAACTCCATATACTTCAGACAAATTGGACTTGGTAAATCAACAAAATTACCTACAAATTATAAGATCCTAAAGGCTTTCAATCCCATTTTCATTGTTGTTAACTTTGATATAAGCCAAAAAATACCTGAGCCATAATAGGGTTGCTTGCATCTGCAAGAGGTGTAAGACGCACTCTTTTACTTGGCTCTCCTGAGCCAATATTTTCCAATCTGCACTCACGATCAGCATGTTCCTCTGATTGATTACATCTGTCATGGCTAGCACCAGAATCTTGATAATGGAGTAATTCCTCCCCAAAAGGAAGCTTAATAAAATGAGCAACACATTCCTTCTCACTCCGACCACCAACATGCTGAGCAACCCTCCTCCAGTCATCACCATAATGCATAATGCCTTCCACAAGATGCAAAGTTTCCTTATCTGTCCAATTTGTCTTTGTCTCCTCACTTATCTCCACTCGCCTAAAATCTGAAGAGCTTACACCAACTCGGTAATTTCCACGAACATAACATCTCGCACAGAGAGTCAAGTCATACTGTTTAACAAAAAGAGAACGTGAAAATTACAGTGCTCAACTTTCTGCTAGATCAAGAACTAAAAAATGCAACAAGTACAATAATTGAAGAAATATTTATGGGAGAGTATCAGCAAAAATTGGTTAAAAAGGGAGGGGGAATAAAAAGATTTGTCTATGATTTGCTCTTCTGCCTGACCAAATAACTAACTATTGTGGACATTTTTAACACCTCAACAGTTAATCATGTCTAACGGCACAACATGCAGGTCTGGTAACCACCATTTTTGACCCCAGGATTTAACAACAGAGGCTCACAGTAAACTGTGGGAAGATGTTCTGACATAGTGTTGCCCTTCAAGCATAAATATGGAACTACCAAGAAAGGAAAGGAAGAGTTTGTCAAACCTGTTAAAGATTAAACAGGCAGTCATGCATATTTCATCAAGATATTATGCACAAGTGCAAAGTAGCCAAAACAAGTGAGTACGTCTTTGGGGACAAAGTTCGGACAAATTAGTAATAGCATTCAGGAGAAGAAATAAGAAGGGGAGTCTTGGCATGAGCATCCCAATGATGATTCAACCACCAACAGCTGCACGAGTGTAAGTTTGAGTTTTATCCACCAAACCTGCCTCTCTTTAGTGGTCGGGTAGATAGAGTGCTTATATAGTCGAGATAAAATTCTATGGAATTTTACAGCAAAACAAATATGTGCACTCACCTTGTCACAAGTAAAGCAAGCAATGGTACAGACCGCTTTGCAACCACTGCATATTCTCTTGGAGGTGTCTCGGATTGGAACTGATGATTCAATGGAATTACCTACAGCTTCGGTGGGCCCACCAGTCTTGCTCTCCTTATCTTCCCACTTGAAGGGTTTGCTCAACGCTGAGGCTGGTTGGTAATTGATCAAACCCCATGCCTCCAGGAAATCAAAGACCCTACGGATTGAACCCACATCACCCACAAGCGTTTTCCTCACATCCGTGAAGGTAATCTTTCTGGAAGGATTATCCCTGAATTGCTTCACAATTGAATTCCTATAGTACTTGTAAACCCTAGGGTTCTTAGAAGGTGAACCGGAATCGAAAAACTCTGGCAAATACCGGACCTCACATTCATGTATATCATTCCATGAAAACCATCCTGAGAAGTACAAGCACAATCATACAACTAAACCAAAAAAAAACTAAGCTTATTTTTTCTCAATTTTGGTCACGTATTGAATGTAAAGGCAAATAAGACTTAACTGGAGTGGCTGGGGACAAGGATTACATTAGCATCCAAGGAAGGCGGAGTCTCGGGCGGCCGGAGAGCGGCGGAGGCAGTAGCTGCACGAGAAACATCTCTAGAATCAGAGAGTGGGGTCTCAGGCTTAACCGATGCAGGTTGTTGTCTGGGTGGAGCAGGGGTTTCAGCAAACGGAGAGGGAGCTTGACTGCCAGTGGCCATGAATATGATTTTATCGCTTGTGTAGAGCTAGAGCCTGGAGCCAGCGAGACAGAGAAGCGAAACGCAGAGCATTATTTCAGTTTCAGGAGACAGGAATTAATTGATTTTCTCGCATGTAGCTGCTATCACTTCCTGTCGTTTTGAAAACCAGCGTCGTTTACCTGGACCGACTCTACACGGCGTTTACCTCACTGCATGCTGCCGTTCATATCGCTTAGAAAAACTTCAAACCTGCAAGTTTTTTACTACTAAATGCTTAAAATGGATAAACATGGCCATAAAATAAAAAATAAAATAGACCTTAAATTCACTACACTATTAGTAGAAAATTGTATATAGTACACATTATTAAAATACAATTTTTTTTTCAGTATCACAATTAAAACATTGGTTACGCCCTATAAGTCTGCCATGAAATATTTGAGCATGGCCAATTCTAGAATACAAAGGGCTAAAAATGGTACCGATACAAATGACAATCAATGCTTGATATGAAGCCATGTGTACATTCTAGATGAAATGATTGAATATTGCCTATAAATAATTAATTATATTTTGACCCCATTTATTCTCCTACAACCAAAAAAACTAGTTTTTTTTTTTCTCCTCCATCATTCCGACGCCCCTTTCTTCGGCACTTTGACCTAATAATTAGTCTTTGTAGACTTATTTACCTATATGTAATAGGGTGAAACTTATATACCGAAATATTATAGTTTTAGAAAAATAAATTTTTTTTTAAAAAAAGCTGTTGGACGGCGTGGGCCCCATCGGACACGCCGGGGGACCCACGGCACGTCTTAAGGGAACGTGCTACCCCTCGGGCGGCGTGTCCCTTCTTGTCCNAAATAAAATAGACCTTAAATTCACTACACTATTAGTAGAAAATTGTATATAGTACACATTATTAAAATACAATTTTTTTTTCAGTATCACAATTAAAACATTGGTTACGCCCTATAAGTCTGCCATGAAATATTTGAGCATGGCCAATTCTAGAATACAAAGGGCTAAAAATGGTACCGATACAAATGACAATCAATGCTTGATATGAAGCCATGTGTACATTCCAGATGAAATGATTGAATATTGCCTATAAATAATTAATTATATTTTGACCCCATTTATTCTCCTATAACCAAAAAAACTTGTTTTTTTTTTCTCCTCCATCATTCCGACGCCCCTTTCTTCGGCACTTTGACCTAATAATTAGTCTTTGTAGACTTATTTATCTATATGTAATAGGGTGAAACTTATATACCGAAATATTATAGTTTTAGAAAAATGAAATTTTTTTTTAAAAAAAGCTGTTGGACGGCATGGGCCCCATCGGGCACGCCGGGGGACCCACGGCACGTCTTAAGGGAACGTTCTACCCCTCGGGCGGCGTGTCCCGTCTTGTCCTATGTGGTAGGGCTAGCAGAGCTTGCGTGTGTGACCGGCCATTCTTCAGCCTCTGCGTCGCCACATGTCGACTCCCCAGCGAACAGATTTTTGGGCGAATCAATTGGTGACACGCGGGGCTCTCTTGCATGCCTTTTTCTGGGCAAAATTTCCTTCTTCCTCTGCTCAACCGCCCTTCCCTTCTCACTTCTCCTTTGTTCATTTTGCTTCTTTGCTCCATAGCTTCATTGCTTCTCTGGTGTTTTGCTTTTCTTCTTGCTTCTTTGTTTCTTTACTTCTTCTCATATTTTTCTTTTTGCTCTTGGAGTAGAATTTAATTTATTTTGTTACTTTGGGAGACTGTATCCACCAGCAAGGTTGTTGTTCTTATTATTTTGAGCTGTACTTAAATTTATTTTGACTATCATGGCGGATCAAAATGTAGTACCAGGACCAACAGACCTCACTCTATTGACTGAACAAAGAAATCACATTTCGACGAAAGCGTGGAATACTGGAGTAAGTAATTTATAAATATTTGTATGAAATATTATGAATTTTTGTATATATATAGTATTGTAATTTTATTTGTAAAACGTTATAAATTTTGAAGTAATAACTGAAACAAGTGGATATTGTTGTGCGTCCTCGATCTCACAACAGAATACGTAAACCTAATGCAAAAGTTATGAAATACGTGACAATGACAGGTTTTGGTGGGGTTGCAGAAATAAAACCCACAGTAATAGATGTGCAATTAATATATGCATTAGTTGAACGGTGGAGGCCAGAGACACATACATTTCACATGCCCTGCGGTGAATGCACTATCACCTTGCAAGATGTGGATGTGTTACTTGGTCTGCCTGTTGATGGCGATGCAGTAACAAAATACACCGGTTACGCATGGAATGATCTTTGTCGCGAATTACTAGGCGTCACCCCACCGCATTCGGCTTTAGCAGGAGGTAGGCTGAAGTTGAACTGGCTTGCACAGACATTTGGTCAATACCCAGATGATACGACAGATGACGTAGTACAGAAATACGCTAGAGCATATATACTACGTCTAATTGGGATGTGACTCATGCCTAATCGAACCGAAAATTTTGTACATGTGATGTATTTAAAGTTGTTGAAAAATTAGGAGGAAGCTAGGGGATTTAGTTGGGGATCAGCTTGTCTTGCCCACGTTTATAGGAGTCTCTGTAAGGCTTCTCTAGAGGAAGCTGACAATTTTGCAGGTTGCTATTTTTTGATCCAGTGTTAGGCCTGGGAGAGATTTCCATGCATAGCTCCGAGGCGACTGGATCGTGAGCTCACTGGGCCGTTTGCGAGTAGGTCAATAAATAAAATTTTAAGTTATTTACAATTTAGCTTTATTATATTCTGATAATTTAGCTATAATAGACATAATTAATTATGCAATTTTTTTTATTGTAATAGACGTAATTAATTATAGTGTAATATTGAAAACATGTTATGTGGAAAGCCCCTTTAGATTAGACCCATATTGCCGATGAGTCAGACCAAAAGGGGTATAGACGGACCTTTGATCTACTTAGCCCTGATGATGTAAGAATACTTATTACTGATAACTAATTTAAGTTATTTATTACTTGAGTTTTTTGTATGAAATATTAATACACTTATTGATATTTGATATGAACAGATTGTGTGGCAGCCATATAGTATGACATTGATGGTATTGTTGCCCGATTATTGTGCTAGAGGGCATGCGATTTGGGCTGTTAAGGTGTCATTGATATGTTATTATATCGTTGAGCACTATAATCCAGATCGAGTTGTGCGCCAATTTGGGAGTAGACAGCACATTCCACGAGAGATAACTATTTATGATACACAATATCAACATGAGAGAGAAATAGACGACGTTGTAGTCGTTGCACCATGTTCACCACAATGGCGTGTGGGATGATCGAAATGTACGGGTTATTAATTTAGACGAGCCATTTGGTGTGCATCCTGATTATATGGGATGGTACTTACGTATAACGCGCCGGTGAATGAGACCTAAAAATGTCATAGTCGCTAGACAGGTCAGTTTATTATGGTTACTTTGTTTCTTTATATTTTCATTGTAAATTACTATATTTTTTTTGTTGAAGAAGTACTGATCTGTAACTAACTACAGCGCAGGTCCATTCTCATCCTTAAACTGAGCAGGGTTGGGGGACTCAGCAGGGTGGGGGGACTCAACAGGGTTGGGGGATTCAGCAGGGTTGGGGGACTCAGCATACTCCTCATCAACATCCTAGACCTCAACAGGGAGGGCCTCAGCAAGGTTGGACACCTCAGGCGGAGTGGCCTTATCAGCCTGCTAGTCTATCAAATGAGCGATATCAAGAATTTGTCACGCGTCTAACCGGAGTCTTTGTGGAGTTTGGGCAATTGCCACCAGTGATGCCGCAACCACAAATGGCGCCCGACCCGGCCGGATAAGTTAGGAATGCATCTAGGGCATCTGGGTCACGAGTAAGGTCATCCCGACGACAGTTTGCCACACAAGCTACCAGGGCTGAGCAGTGTTCGAGTTCAAGATCCCAGAGTTCATCACAATCTAGTCCTCCGTTAGATGATCCGACTACTTCGATGGACGTGCTGTATCTGCCAGATCTAATACCAGTTACACATGATCAGAGCTTTTTTGATATGACGCCACATGCATATGAAGCAGCATCATCTCCTGTATATAATTGGTTTGGCGTTGATTCTCGTGCTCCTCCATCAGCGATTGACGCATATGCAGACCCGTATTCACAGGCTCATTTACCCGATGAATGGACGAATCTCATGATGACTCCTCTAACAGCACGTGCACCTTATGATTTGACAACGATGACTGGGACAAGACTCTTTGAATCAGGGGACATAGATGATGACACACCAGCACCAATCAGTCAACCTGGCGAGGAAGAATTGCCACCACGTAATAGAAGAGCTCCTAGATGTGGAACTGGAGGACATTTGTATCCACATAGTAAACGTTAATTTTATGTTATTTGTGTACACATATGATGTAGTAGACTGTTGGGCATGTATATTATAATTTATTTTTCATTTACCTAAAACATGTCATTATCAAATTGATGCATATGCAAACCATTATCAAATTAAAATCAAATCGATATATAATTAAGCATTATGTCTCATTAATCAAATTTACTGGATACAAATAACAAAAGCAGGGATAAAAATAACATCAAAATAACAAAATGTTATACACCAGGTAATTATAATCAGTCATGGATCAGACATCCTTCTAAATTGATAATTTCGTCTATTATGCCCTTCTTGACGACAAATACTGCATTTAATGATTGTTCGTGTCCTGTTCGAATCCCGCCAATCCATTTCATTTCGCATACGATTTATAACAGGACAACCTTTCTTTCTAAGCATCGTGGGGTTGGGGCTTATATTTATTCCCGGGATCTCCGGCCAGTATTCTGGTCCACAGATTGGCTTAAATTGACCACGATATGCTTTGACTAAATTGTCAATTGAGTAAACTGGATCCACATAATTTCATTCATTGAGCGAAGCAGATGCGCAAGCAGATATTGCATGCGAGCATGGCAAATGTAGGGCTTTAAATTTACCGCAACTACACCTCCCCTCATTCAGATTGACAATAAACGTTTGTCCAGCAATCCTGGTTCTCATATTATATCTCTCCTCTACCTCAAATAAACCGATGTCCCTATTAAACAAGCGAGGTTTATGTGATGACGTCTCTCGTGCGTTATCCCGCATTTTAGTCATTGCATATTCGGTCCACCGTTGTCCAGCAACTTTCATATTACCAGTTTCATCCCACTTTTTAGTAAAAATGACATTCAGCTTGTAATATGTCGCTCTTACCAGGGCTGTAATCGGCATGTTGCGAACACTTTTTAATGTGCCATTAATGTTCTCAGCTAAATTAGTGGTCATCATACCGTAACATCTCCCCTCAGTATCTCCTTGCAAGGTCCATTTCCTCTCATCCAAATCTTTTACATAATTTCATGCTCGATTATCTTCGCATTGATTTTGAATATCTCTCATAAGCTCTTTAAATTTAATGGTTTTAAATTGACTACCTGTAAAATTGAGTCATGACATTTAATATTAGGATTGACTCGTAAGTAAACTAAATATACAGTTTTGCTAATGATAAATATATTTATGAAAATTTAGGCATACCTGCAGCGTATATCTTCGTCTTTATGGCTTTATTTTTGAAATGTGTATTCCAGTTGCTAACGACATGTCGCAAGCAGAAGAAATTGTGCGCAAGTGGAGGACTCTAACTTACATTAGCATCTGCAATTGAAGATAGTATACTTACATGACGATTAGAAATTATCGCCAAATTCTGTTGTTCTCGAACAACGTGCTGACGCACTAAGGTCAAAAATCATGTCCATGCATATTTAACTTCACCTTCGACAATAGCAAATGCAAGAGGTAATGGTGACCTGTCGCCATCTTGTGTTGAAGCAATCAGCAGTGTACCGCGATATTTGCCATTCAAAAAAGTTCCATCTACCTGAATCACAGGCTTACAAAAAGGAAATGCATCGACATAGGCTTGAAATGTCCAAAAGACACAGCGAAACAACATCTCCTGAACATTTGAATGACTTCTAGCCTCATTATTATCTAACAACCACTGAACAACAGTTTCAGGGTTTGTCGCCCGCATTGCTGCCATCCATCTCGGTAAGAGATTATAACTCTCTTTTCAATTGCCAAATAATTTTTCAATGCACTTCTGTTTTGCTAACCATGTTTTCCTGTACGATGCTCGGTAGCCATATTCTGCCAATATTCGTTCCTGTATCAACTTAATTGATACATCAGGACTCTCCTCAACCATCCCATGAATGCTCGACACAATCACATAAATATATAGCTTCTTGTGATCTTGCGTTATCATGACATTTGTGCAAGTATGGGGACCGTTATACTTTCTGATCTCCCATAATCCGCTCTTACTCCTTTGACATGCTCGAACCCTCCAATTACAACCAGTAGCTTTGTTTGGACATTCAACATTCCATGCAGTTAAATGCGACTCCTTCACAACAAATGACTGGTGCACCTGCATTGAATATTCTTTCACAGCAAGTTGAACATCATCTTTTGTTGAGAAGTGTTGCCCAATTGCCAACTCTCGACCTCTTTTCCACTCTCCATGTTCACCTGATATCTCAATGTCATCCCTAATTTGCATGGCATCCCAGTTAACTTCTGAATAAACTGGCAAAAGTTCACTGTACTGTAATGGTTATACCATTTCTGGTATCGGACCACCAGATTCATATCCCAATGGTTGTACATTTAAATCCAAACTAGCTTCATTTTCTTCATCATTGCATACATTATCTCGTTTTAACATAACATCTTCATCATCACTTGACGTAATTAAATGATCACCACTTACTTGTTCGTCTTCGTCTGCTACTAGATCCAGATTTGTTTCATGTTCTTCAATGCCTCTCCACTGTCCAATCTCTGAATTGAACCACTGTTCATCACAACTATAGTCATGACTTTTCGTCAGATGAACATTTTGACTCGAACTAGGCATGCCAGACTGTAATCCAGCCAAGTCAACATGTGGCGGATAACAATTGTCAGTTTCTATTCCTGTTTGACTATGCACTTGAACTGAACAAAGTATTGAACTTGGCCCACCAACATCAGCTTCATCGATCTGAAAATTACTACCATCATGTTGCCTGGTTTCAGTCTCAATAAAAAGCTCCATTGCTCCGAGATTAGCATGCTGTTTGTGATTTTCATACATGCATATTACATCCTCATCACCCATGAGATCACGTATACCATAATATAAGGGGTTAGCTGACATTGAAAATCTATATTTGATGTTCTTGATCACTTTATTAGGATCAAGACATAATTTTCGTTGTATCAGCTCCTTAAAACTATATAGTCTAACTTCACGCTTCAACATCATACATACAGGATTCGCACTTTCATATGTAATTCCTTGTTCTCCTTTATATACTCGACCATTATGATAAATGAAGATCAGCATTTTTATCCTAAATTTAAATGAAATATATCATATTTCATGAATAATAATGTATAATAATATACAATACTCATAACAAGTTTAAGTTAAATACATACATTTATTTTTAGTAATATTAATGAAAAACATAAATAATTACATATTATCAATCTTGCAATCAAAAATAAATATGCTACTGTAATATAAATTTTATTTATACTAATATTTTACTCTAAACATAAGCTCTTTAAAACTTATCAAATTTATAATGAAAAAAATAATTACTTACATTAAGCAATAATTAAAATCTAAACGTACCTTGTAAAGTAGAGTTCCACAAGAGAATGTGATAAAATTTTAGACCCGAACTTTGTAATACAAATTTCTCTCCTGCAACCTATCACTATTTTTTCTCTGAGAATGAAAAAAAATTTATGCTCCGCACCAGAATGAACGAAATTTTTGCTTCTGCTTTGTGAAAACTGATTTCCACGGAGGTGTATATATATACTTCAAACACGTCACAGACAAAATCCTACGCGTCGGCTAGCATTTGGCATGGGTTGTGGGGACACGTCGTGGGTCCCACGACGTGTCTTTACAGGAAATGCCATCCAACTGCACCTGACACACGCCTAACTGGGAAAAGCGGGCGCATGGGACAAGAGGGGACACGCCGTGGGTCCCCCGGCATGTCTGGTGGGGCCCACGCCGTCCAGCAGCTTTTTTTTAAAAAAAAAATTTTCATTTTCCTAAAACTATAATATTCCGGTATATAAGTTTCACCCTATTACATATAGGTAAATAAGTCTACAAAGACTAATTATTAGGTCAAAGTGCCCCTTTCTTCTTCTTTTTCATTTTCTTCTCTTCAGTTCACACACACATCAACCCATACATACATATACCTTAAGACATCTAGTTTGAAAAACTTATGTTCACTCCTCGTTATCAGCAGCAATACCCAAAACCACGTAGTTTTGGCTTTTAAAGAAAGAAAACGACTTCGTGAAGTATAAGCGGGGATTTTAGCAGAAGGGGAGGGAAAAGAGAAAAAATATCGAGCCCCTTCATTTCGGTGGTCACTGTAGGCAACCCCAAAAAATTACCTTCTTCGATTTCGATTCCAATTTCCAGATTCGATTTCCCTACTTCATGCAGCCAGTTTTGTAGCGATGGGGAGTCCAAAAACCCCAACATTTGAAGCTCTTGCTATGGCATGTCATTGTGGGATTTCTGAAACTTTCTTCCCCACATACAGAATCTTTCTCTATGCCATGGAAATGGAAAGGAAAATATACTTTTGCTTTAGTCATGTATACAAGTTGGGTTACACTTTGTTGGGTTTGTTTATGGTATGAGAATGGAGAAATTTCCCACTTGCAATGGATCTGTATTGGTCTTCTTCCTGTTCTGGTTTTTCTTCTTCATCGGTAATCATTTTTCGAGTTTCCAGTTGTTGACTTGGTGGGGAGAGTTTTTTTGTTTTATTATGATTTTTTGACGGGGTTGGAGTTGGAATTTGGAATAATGTTTTTCTCTTTATAGCAATTTTTAACTTGTCTCTGTTGTTAATGTGCATCTAGAAATTTGTGTTTTTTTCCTTGAAAATGAAATCCAAAAGTTGCAAGTAAATCAAATGTAGATTGAATTAAGTTTCAAAATTTGAAAGCTCACAGTACTTTTATTCAAAACAGGGTCAAGTGGCAGGCAAATGAAGATAAAGAAGTTCCAGTATTTTTTACAAAATAAATGGGTCAATCTATAATTTAACTAAAATATTAAGCTATGATGTTATTATTACAAAAATCTAATAACTAAGTTGCCCATCACAGTCATTGATTGTGTGGTATC
The DNA here is from genome assembly GCA_003255065.1 of Cercis canadensis. Taxonomy (NCBI): domain Eukaryota; kingdom Viridiplantae; phylum Streptophyta; class Magnoliopsida; order Fabales; family Fabaceae; genus Cercis; species Cercis canadensis. Next base: position 277,434 of record QAOA01000580.1, on the reverse strand, counting down.
ATTTTCGGCCCTTTGTATTTTAGACTTGACCTTTGAGCATATCATGTTCGCTAATAGTACACTCGTAATTATTTCTTAGCTGTGTCGTCCCTGATTGTGCTTAGCAAAAGTGATGTGGGGGCTCATAATTTTATTTTTATAGTCAGTTATTCAATTTCTCAGATAAGTAGATACTTCAAAGTTTCAGACAAATTTGGTAACTAGGGCTTTTTGACACAAATATTACATTGTGTAAAAGTATTTACCCAAATATTACAAGTTTCAAACTATTTATACAAATATTACACTTTTTAAAAATTCAAAAATTAAAAAAAAAAAAGATTTTCGAACACGTGAGACCCACCGGACACGCCGTGGGCCTCACGGCGTGTCCCAATAAGCCAAAATTCGTCACGGGGCCCACAACTCTGGAACAATGGATGAATTTGGCCTATTAGGACACGCCGTGAGGCCCACGGCGTGTCCGATGGGACCCACGTGTTTGAAAATCTTTTTTTTTTTAATTTTTGAATTTTTAAAAAGTGTAATATTTGTGTAAATAGTTTGAAAGTTGTAATATTTAGGTAAATACTTTTGTAAAATATAATATTTATGTCAAAAGGCCTGGTAACTAGAGTCCAATATATATATAAAATTCCTATTTGTCAATTCTGACATTGCATAATTATTCTTTTTAAATATTTAAAAACTAAAATGGAAAATGAGATAAAATAATACTTTCTTCTATATCTAAACAGACTGACATTTTTTTAAAAAAAAAAAAAAAAACCACCTACCCCACCTGAACTAATTTCCAGAAGAGCTATAGCTATACTGTGTACAATTTTTTTTTAAAGGTTCAAATTGTTTTACACCTCTTAGGCTCCTATACCTCTAATAAATTATCTTCTATTCTTCTTCCTTAAAAACTATCTTCTTACTAAACAAATAGGAAAATAAATTCGTGAAAGTTATTCCCAATGCAAACATGATAATCCCAAAAAATAAAATACAGTAAATACTTTATATAAATCAATTACATATATAAACAAAATAAAGCCATAATCCGAAAAAATATGATCAATTCACCAAAGTGCGTGTTTTATTTCAGACCTCAGCATCCTTACACCAAAGACTTGCTTCTTCCGTGCTTACTGTTTCCCTTGACTTCGCATTATTGACCATCTTCCCTTTCAAAGCATCATCGATTTACAAGAATGTAAGCCACTGCAATTTCTAATGGAATATAATGATTCTCCTACCCTGCTTTGAAGGCAGGTTCTTAAATTATAAAATTACACTCGTGTTGCTGGTAGAACCTCTTACCAACTACTATGCACAAAAATAACATTCAATGTTTTTCTTTTGTGGGGGGGGGGGAAGGGGGGGAATAAAACACATTCAATGTGATGGACCATCCATCGTCACACAATTCACTAACACTGACAACTATCTACAAACCCAATGCTGGACAAGACTAAAAAGAATCATATTTTGATTCGGACACGATCTTTCTTTTTTTATACAAACTTATTCCTACATGGCTGCCAAAAACCTATTCCAGCACCCGTTGATTCAATACTACCTCCACTCTTCCTGAGTGCTAGTAGTATGATGTAGAGATACACTAGCATAAACGTCCAAATTGAAAAGCAGCCCCTGCATCTTCCACTTTCCTTCTCCACCATCTGGAGCGACTCAGACACAACTTCTTGGTGAGCATGACTATATATGACCTGCACATCATAAAATGTTGTGAGAAAAGCTGTACTTTAAAATTATACCCTTCTTACTAAACAAGAGTAGCATACTAGCTGTTGCTTAGCAAAGTCTGGAATTTCAGATAACCCATAAGAAAGCTTAGCAGAGTAGCAAATCCATTTAAGAATACACAACTATTTTTACTTGCAAAACACTTAAAATCAGACTTCGGTAATGCTGCAAGAAATAAAACTTAAGTTGCTAACCTATCTTACTTATTCCATGCAAATGCGAACCAGTGGAAGGATACAGAATGAAATATAACATCCAATTTCACACTAGCAAAAAACTATCTAACATTCTTATAACAAAAGGCTGTATACAAGTCCCTTAACAGCAAAATCTATAAATTAATAGGAAAATGCCGGATGCCATAAGATTGGTTCCCAAGACTGAACGATGGATATGGAAGTTTACACAGGTTGTTCATTAAGTAGTGGTCCCCGCCAAAACCCAAGAGCGACAGTCACAATTGTTCCTTGCAGTGTTTGTGACTCCTGTACTATATAGCAGAGTCCAATTACATATTACCTTCACTTTGGAGGTCAATTAACAGCATTAATTTAACAGAAAGATAGCCCCTTTCAACCATTTTGTAATATAAGTATGAAATGATGCAATTCCCATCACCTCATTTATTTTCTTTTCTCAAAAAAATCAGTCAGAGCTAAGCATACCTTTAACATAAAAATGGGAAATGAGTTCACAGTACCTCTAGAATGCAAAAGAAATAACTTGCAAGGCTAGATTGGAAGCCTGCCACTCAAGTAGCTGCTCTTAGTCCTGCTGCAAACTAAGGAAACCTGCAACAGAGTACAATCAAACCATTCGCCCATGCTGGAAGCAGACAGGTAGTAAGATGCAAGTTAAAGAACCCACCTTAATCACCCCCTCACCCAACTGTTTGGTCAGGACCGCTACCTTGCATAAACTGCGGAGAAGGAGCAGGAACAATGAATTGTGGTTGGCCTGGAACTGGTGCAGCAATTCCTAACAAAACCAACACATCTGCTAATCACATCAATCTAGATAGTGCTTAGTCTGATGAAGTTTTTGTCATTACTCAGTTGGTGTTGAATGAGTGTTTTAATACCTCTATCTTGATATCTTATGCTCTTCCTCGTATAACACCTACCCATCATCTACATGCACACACACCCCCAATTTACCCCTATTTATCAACAACTCTACACATTGATTTCTATCAGAAATATTATTATACTCCAAGTATCCTGGGCATAATTCTGAGTTCTTGAACCATAATTGGGAAATGCCTACATTGTCAATACCTTCATTCCTGTACTGCTTTCCAGTGGCTGTTTGTTGCTCTCCATCCATCAGACACCCCAATCTACGGCTATTTATCAACAACTCTTCACATTCTATTTTCTAACAGAATATTATTATAATACTCCAAGCTTTCTGTGTAATTCTGGGTTCTTGAACTAAAATTACCTTCGTTGGCTGTACTTTCATTTATACACCTTTCCATGGCACAAAATACCAACACCACAAAAATCTAGCCATTATTGGCATATGAATGCTTGTTAAAACTTACATAATTCCTTGATCTAATGCTTTCCCGTGTTCACATGAAAACCCACGAAAGAAGGCAATTGATGAGGTAGCTCATACTAGGGATGAGCAAGAAACCGAAGACCGACCGGTTCTGACCAAACCGTGACTAACTTGAGCTGTTCGGTTCGGGTGAACCGGCTAAGGGTGGCAAGAATTTGAACATAAAAGTCGGTTAACTGATCGGTTTCGGTTTGAAAATTTTCAAACCATCGGTAACCAAAACCAACCGAACCATCATTAATTGTTACAATTTTTACTTTTCCCATGCCTCTTATCTTGTGCAACTCACACTTGTATCCCATATTTCATTAAATTTTTGTATTTTCCCAAGTGAAGTAATTACACGTATTGTTCTAACTTCAATCATTCTTTTAATTATTTTTATATTTTTTACTCATTTCATCCCTTTACCTACCCCTCGTCCTTTAATCTCTCTCTCTCTTTCCAAAACCCATCACCGATTCATCATCTCTTAATCCATTACCCCCCTCCTTTCTCTCATCAAAATCTCCATTCTCCATCTGTCCTTTTCTCCCTTCCCTCTCTCATCCAAAACTAAGGAGTCATGCACACAGATAAATTTGGTCCTGCTGCTAATTTTCCTTGTATGTAAGTGGCAAAAAAGTGAGGGAAAATTTATAGAACTCCTGCAATTCTCCAAATTGGTGGAACTACTACAATTCTCAGTCCCAAACTGTCGGTAACCGACCAAAACCACCTGAAATCCGTCCAAACCGAGCTCTTCGGTTTCGTCCCTTCCACAGTTGGTGACAAGCCTGATCTTTGGTCCCTTCAGGTAGCATCAGGCGGGTGGTGGAGGGTTCAAAACCAACTGTAACCAACTGATGCTCACCCCTAGCTCATACATCAAATTTGGATATTGTGCACTTTAAATCACACCAAAAAATTAAGGTGGCATGAATTGAATTAAATTAAGACAAAGTACAATGCATGTTCAATAGGCAACGGAAATGCACAATCTAGATCACAAATAACAAGTGCTTAGGGAAAACAAATGTACCACTAGGATATGGTGCTTGAATGGTAGGCACAGGTGAAGTTGTCATGGCATTGACGTTGGATCCACCAAAGGGCACAATCTGATGACCAGGTACAGCATAACCCTGCATTGCAGTATAAGCGTGACCACTAGGAATAGCTTGACTTAATTGTCCATAAGGATAAAGAGTTGTATTCACAGTCCCAGGCACTCCATATATCTGAAGATACTGCTGACCCATATATGGGTTATACACACCCTATTAAACAAGGCACCAAAGTCAAATAAGTCAGCACTTCAAAAACAACACCAAAAATTCTTCCTAAACCTAATAGAAATATTAATATGACCTGCGGGTAGATGTATTCAGGTCCATATGTCGTATACCTGCAAAGATAAAACAACCACATATAATGTTGAAAAGATCACCTCTATAGCATGATTCTGGAGTAATACATCCTGATGCACATTGCAAATGTAGTTAGGAACACCTCACACACATGAAGATAAACATACAAACATTATTTACATTTAAGAGACCCAGGTTTTCCAATTAATAATGGACAATTAATGACCCAATCTCTCAGGATTTTCCTCCCTAATTAACCACTAGCATTATAACTCTTGCCTGTTCAATAACAATGAGCTGGGGCACATATCTTCAGCAACTACCACTTTTTGCATTCCTGCAATTACCAATCACAACATGTCACATCACTGTACTTTGGCCAAATCAACCCTGATTTTCAATGGAATCACTAAATATTTGCATAGTACAAAGACCTTAATGATGCTGCATGTTGTGATTGGTATATTTAGATTCCCACGGAGAAAGTGAATAAACAGGGTTAAACCAGTTGTTGCAAAGATATGTACCCGTTGACCTAAGTGGTCACCTTAATTTAACAGTCAACCCTACATATAATAAAGGATGACAATGATATATAAAGAATAAATGATGGACATAATGCAAAGAAAAGCATAAATAAATCAAGTAGAAGAAAAGTAAGAAAAATCATTGGCAAAGAAAATAAATCTTTGGATCAAAGGTTTAAAATATTGTGCAAGCATGCTACTCACCCATAAGGAGGATAAACCAACCCTTGTTGATAGCTGTAAGAAAGTGGCTGCTGGTAGCCAAAATTTCCAACATAAGCACCTCGAGTTGGTTGCAAACTTCCAATGTAAGGGGAGGCAGGTCTCAAACGTCCTATAAAAGACAAATGAAGCAAGTGCAACAGATAAATAACTGATATGGAAAGAGTAACCTGGACTGCTTACATGGTTAAAAATGTAGCAGACAAGGTATATCAAGGAGAGAGGATAAATATTTCTCCAGCAAAACACAATTGTATAAGCAAAATGAACAGAATTTCTAAAAAGAGTAAACACAGCTGGAACTTGACCAGCAGTTATATTAAGATTCATAAGCTTCTTAAAGTATGAGAAAGTGAACCATAATAGATCGCTGATCGGCCACCTTCATCTTAGCATAGATGATAGGCATGTCAAAGTTGGATTCCATTCCCCTCCACAACAATTAAAAAAGTTCAGTCCAAATAAACGACCAACATCACATTTACCGTATCTTGACTTCTGATAAATTTGAATTGGGTATGAGCATTTATATATGCATACTGAATATGATCAGCTCTGCCCGATTATAGCCATGCTGAAGTGTAGTGTAGAAGAACCACAGCTTCTATGGACATTAAATGGTGTGTAGAGTTGATTCCTAGTAGAAAATGAAGCAAGGTTGCGTTGTCAATTCAGACTGGGAAGGATTAGATATAATACCATAAGGCAGAGGAGGCCGTGGGCGCCCAAGTGAAGCCAGGTTACAATTTGCCCTCCTACCATCAATGATTGGAGTTGGATCAACACAGGCTCTCCTAGCAGCCTCGGGATCCCGGAAAGTCACCTATACCCTCCATGCAAGTCAGAATAGAAACCAAGTCATTCTAAAGTCAAATTTATGTGTACGGATTTTATACATAATAATACCACCAATGGAGACCTTCTTTATGAATTATTGGATACAAGCACACATGCAAATCTACATTCGAACAAAATCTAACAATGTTTGATGAGACAAGTTGATAAGGAAACTTCAGAATATTAGCAAGGGTTGTGATTATGATGATGATCATGATCATTAAGGATCGTCGAAATTCCATGTGTCTCTAATCTGTGGTAATATGTATAGGCGGTGATTATGTATATCTATAATGATCAGGATGCACATCCAAACAATCTGAAATGCAAGTTTCGATTTCAGGTTCAGCATATGTCCAACGAAATGAAACTTGTAATAAATAAAATACTCACGAAACCATAGCCTTTGGATCGCCCGGTATTCTTATCAGTGATTACAACGGCCTCCAGAATCTCGCCAAACTGCTCGAAGTAGCGTCGCATAGTTTCGCTCTGAGTTTCCCACGCCAAACCCCCAACAAAGACTTTGGTATAAGTGGTATCACCGAAAGGAGAGTTCAATAATTGAAAGCCGGAACTTGAACTCGATCCTGGACTTGGACCCTGAATCGGCGGGTATGCCATGAATCACAATTCTCCCACAACAACCAAACAGAAAGATTGGTAGCCAGATAGATTCCCTATGCAGAAAGATTAAACACCAGCGCATAGACACGTAGCCACATCCCACAAGAGACACAGAGAGGGAGAGAAGAGAAGGGAAGAAGAAAACAAAACAAAACGCAGAAAAACCTTAAAATTAAGATTATGAAGAAATATACTGGGAATCGGTCGAAATTCAGAGATTCGAACAACAGAGAATATAAGGTTTTAAAGTGAAAGAAAAAACAAGAGATGGGAGGGTACAGTGATCAGCTCAATAAGGCTAAAGGACTAAAATAGAGATTAAAAAGTAGATAGAAAAGGAATTATTTTTCAACCAAAAAAAGAAAAAAAAAAACCCTAGAATTGAGGTGGGGATGGGATGAAAGGAATTCGTAAAGTCGGTGGTGGTATTGGATGGTACAAGGGGGGAAGAGAGAGAGAAAGAGGAAGAGGAAGAGGAGGAGGAGGAGGAGGAGGAGGATGATGATGATGATGATGGAGTGAAAAGGTGGTGGTGTAAAAGAATCAGGGATACTTTGTAGTACTAGTAGTAGTAGTGTACAAAAGTAGTAGAAGCAGAACAAGGTAGAGGCAAATGAAAATCAATAATTCTATTTGGAATTATGGTTGTTGTTGTTGTTGAGAGGCGGGGGCGGAAACACGAAAGAGAAGGGAGAGAAATATTCAGCAAGAGATCGAAATCCAAGCACACTCATTTTTTTTATTATTTTCAGTGAAGAGCAGCCAAAGGGTACAAAAGAGGGAGAGAGGGTGTGCTATGTTATGTGTGCGTGAAATGGAGAGGAAAAGTAGACCCTTGTGTTTTCGAGACTTTCCATTTTTCTCAAACGAAGCGGACAGCCTGAGATGGTGGTGACTTGGGACCCACGCCCTCACTCTCTCCCCAAAATTCTTTTTTTTCTTCTAATCCTAAATTTTGTTCAATAATGCTATTTATAGACTAAAATACTGATTTGTTCCCAACTTTTGAACTCATTATCAATTTCATCCCTGAATACAAAGTGTTTTTATAATTTATTTTGTTTCAATTAAATTCTTTCATCTAACTGTCATCTAAATGAGTAACGAAAATGTTGATTTGAGTTGTTAAATAGTGATGTGTCACAATCAATTGCGAAGTCAGACACCCACTTGCCAAATGGCCCAAATCACACTAGTTAAACTCAAAGTGGTGCCGTTTCGCAAGTGGGCAAAACGCTGACAATCATCTTCTTCACGATAGCTGCTGCACTCTGCCATTGATGATCCATCAACAAGAGTTGGATTTTGGCCTAGAAGACTCAACCAAACACCACCCTCCTTTCAACTTCTTTTTCCTCCCTCTTTCTCTCTTTGTCCTTAACTCTCTTGCATTCTCTAGCTCTCTTCTACATTCAACAAAAAAAGAGGTGTGCACCAAGGGTTCACCACTTCCTTGAATGCGAAGAGAAATAGTTTCAAATTAAAGTTTGAGATAAGGGTCCATCCACCAAAACAAAATATTGATTGGACAGGTTGGGGCATCCATCTGCAAATGTCTCTTCCTTACTTATTAGTCGAGTTGCGAATGGATTTAGTTATGAATCCATAACTTCAAAAATCCCATAAAACCAAACTATATAAATGTGAAAAATTGAAGACAAAAGTAAAGAATTTTAAGACCCCAAACTCAAAAAGCACTCAATTGGAAACATCAATAACTATTGATATTGTTGCAGTGGAGATTCATTTACATGTAGGTGATAGGTCATCAATGGTAAAGCTATTATGAATAAGATGATTGGAAACGATACCGCTTGGAGCTCCACTTATGTGATTTGGTAAGTGGAGTGTCTATCTTCGCATTTGACAGTGACACGTTACCATTTAACAACCTAAATTGGCATTTTTGTTACTCATTTAGATAGTAGTTGAACGGAAGGATTTAATTGAATCAAAACAAATGAGCCAATGACGAAATTGATAACACTTTATATTCAAGAACAAAACTGATAACGCATTCAAAAATAAATTACCAAAACAATATTTTAGTCCCCATTTATAATCAGGTTAACTTAACACTATTTATAACTAAATAGTTGTCTAGCCGAGTAGTACTATTTTTTTTTTTAATGTTTATGAGTTCCAACTTAAAATCACAACTAAGTACCCAAAGAATCTTAACATTATTTACACATTTATTTTTTTGGGGTAAAATACATATTTCATTATTTTATAGGCTTAATTGCAATTTTGGTCATCCTATTTTAACCACTTGAACGTTTTGGTCTCCCTTCTTTAAAAATGAACTATTGAGTCCTTCTATATTCATAAAATGTACAAGTTTAATCCATTTATCTTTAAGTCAAAATTCTTAGATTTATTTAAAGGTGTAAAGTTCTCTGATTCATAATCTCACCGTTCAGATTGAAGGGCTACATTTTGTGAACATTCTCACTAAATTTGAGCTCAATCTAATGGTGAAACTCAACCCAAAATACCAAAACTATAAGTTTTCATCTAACCAAAAATTNTTCACCGTTCAAATTGAAGGGCTACATTTTGTGAACATTCTCACTAAATTTGAGCTCAATCTAATGGTGAAACTCAACCCAAAATACCAAAACTATAAGTTTTCATCTAACCAAAAATTTAGACTTATTCACCGTTAGATCAAGCTGAAATTTAATGAAAAGATTCACAAGACGTAGCTCTTCAATCTGAACGGTGAGATTATGAATCAGAGAACTTTACACCTTAAAATAAACCTAAGAATTTTGACTTAAAAATAAATGGACTAAACTTGTACATTTTATGAATATAGAGGAACTCAATAGTTCATTTTTAAAGAAGGAGGACCAAAACGTTCAAGTGGTTAAAATATGGAGACCAAAATTGCAATTAAGCCTATTTTATATATATAGATTAACATCTGAGTCCAACTTGCTCTTATGGTGGTGTTTGGTATAAGGTAAGTTTTAAGATAGCTGGGAAAGTAAGATGGGAAAGTAAGTTACCCATGATTGGTGCAAGATTTAAAAAATTATTCCCAGAAAAGTTAGATACCTGGGCATGAAGACTTGTACACAAAACTTGAAAATTTTATTCCCACCCTCACAGGTTGGTAAGTTATATTCCGGAGGGAATGGGAAAATTTTGGTATGTAAATTTACTCAATTACCCCCTGACTTGTACACAGTCGAAGCATTCCTCATTCACGCTTGAAACCCTTTCATTGTGTTTTCCCTCTGTAGCTGCATCTTCTCCCCAACGATCTACGTCTCCCGTCTAGCTGGTAAGAATCTTCTTCTTCTTTTTTGATTCTCCTTCACTTTATCTGCTTACTAGCTGGTAAGAATCTACATTTTTTGGAAGATTTTAGTGCTGAAAAATGCTTCTCTTCCACAAATTTTGCCTTTTCTTGTTTAGGTCTTCCAAAAAATTGATTTTTTGTTTTTGGTGTACTGAGTAAGAATAAAGTTGGCATGGTTTGGGTTTGTTGAAGTCATGGCTTATTCTGCGGAATCAAATAAAATAGACAGGAGATGAACACCACTTTGTTTTTACAATAGTTGTTCTTCTCAATGTCTTTTGCATTCTTCCATTTTTTTATTTTTTTTTTTTTTAGCTTGGTGAAATTACCATGGATTTTCAAGTAGTTTAGTGTTGGGAATCTGATTTCCTTTCTCCAAATAAATGTTTCTTGCATAATGGTTGTGGTATTGATGGTGAGCTTTTTCCCACTCACTGGACAAGTGGTTTCTTCACTGCTTCCAGAACAGTGCAGGCTTATTGGTCGCTCACATACTATCCATCATATAAGATAACTGTGAGTGTTTTTCAATTCTTTGGGGGATTTTAGGAAGATTGTGTCTTTAAACCACTAGGCTTTTGTATAGCAATAGTACAGATGAATCCCAGAAGGATAGGATGATGTGAACAACTTTCTGTGCAATGGCCATATGGGAGCAAGAAGCTCATTTGTCTGGGCAGAGCAGCGATAGCTGAAGCCCACGGTATTTTTGGAAAAATTGATAGCATTCTTGGGTATATTATACTTGAACCAAACATGGGAAAGTTAATACACCCAAATATTCCTAGGAAAGTTAAGTGATAACCAAACATGAGAATATTAACTTTCCCAGTAATCTCATTCTTGGGAATAGAATTCCCAAGAAAATAAAGATTCCCAGACAAGTAGATAACTTATACCAAACACCACCTATTTGTTAAGTCGTTTGCTTCTTTTGGGTATAAAGAAGAATGTGTACTAATCCAGGGTAGTCTAGCCCTGTCCAGCACACCTCATGCTGTTCTGACACGGATATATTTGGTTGTAAAGGACGGTTTATGAGCATGGCCCAACCAAAAAAAAAAACAAAAAAGACGGTTCATGTGATGATTTTTGCTTTTTGGTCATACTATCCTGCCTGATTTTGAATTTGTAAATCATAGTAGCTATAGATTGAACCTGTACTTGATAGAAATAATCCTTATTTCTTAAGGGATTATATGATTATTATACTCAACAACGAGGCAAAAATTAATTAATTTTTTAAAAAATATTTATAAAAGAGTTTCGTAAACTCCTCTCTCAAAACTAAGGTAAAAATACACCTGACTTAAAACTTTAATTTAGATTGAATTAATCTTTGCATTTGAATTTATATATGAAAATTACAACCTCAAGATTTGGCTTGATAATAGATATGTAATAGGTATATTTAAATTAACTAAGGTTGGAATAAAAAAATTTATTTTAAATGCAATATGTTGATAAACAATTCCTTATTATTTTTTCTATAATACTCTTTATATATTTTAAAATGTTGCTATCGTACCTCACCTCATATGAGTGGGGTAAAAAAAAAAAATTTATTGAGAGTTTGGAGCATAACAAACTTTTAATTTTAGTACTCTCATAAAAATTTAAAAAAATTAAATCACCCTTATTTATGTTATACTAAACCATGTGAGGGCGCTCAAATAGTTCAATATATCTATCACAATTTCATGTATATAGCATTATAAGAAGATGCGACTCGTGTATTTAATTTGTGCTTAGTTCTAATATAAAATAATATAAATTCCTATAAAAATAAAATAAATAAATTTTAAGAATGGAATTAGTAATTTAAAAGATAGAGCCCACAATATATATATATATATGAGGATGATGTTGGTCCACATCATTTTTATTCATTACTTTTTTGTTTTTGTCGTTAGATAGGTAGAATAAAATTTTTAATTAGGGATATGAAAAATAAATATTTAAATTTGAGACCTCAATTTTTTTTTGTGAGATTCTTAAACTATGTGTGCTTGTGTCTTTCTTTGTCAATAATTTGGTTGGTATTTTAGCCTAAAATAATAAAGAGGAAGAATACTGTCCTGATTTATTACATTACCTGTAATATTCATTTTGAACTTTGGATTGGAGCACATTAACTCCTTTTGTAATAAAAACAAAAATCAATCAAATGCTAAGTTCCTGTACGCATAATATTAATTGCTATGGGAAAAAAGAGAAAATCACAAAGGAGATCACCTAGAGATTAGATCCTGCTACTCCAAGTTGACATAGGTTCCTCATTCCTGTAAGGATACTAGAGTTCAAATATAATATTATAGAAAGTTAGAAAGTACAAAGCCGGTGGCTGAGTTTGAGTTCCATAAGGGCCCAAATACAAGTGTCTTGAGCCACACAGCCATAATCACAAGATGGCCCAAACTACGTAGCTCGGCCAGCCCAGCGTCAGCACATAACACTCACTCGCCTAATCGATATCATATTATCATGGTCCTCACGTGTCGCGACGTAGCAGTTTTCTTCTCTTTTGGGTTTCAGAAAATCCCAGACAACGAAAAAAAAAAAAAAAAAAAGACCCTCCTGCACCGGTACCGAGCTCGCAATATTGGCATTCCAATTTTCACTTTGAAGGAAAAATTTATTGTGGTTGAGGTCTGAATTCGTGTTGAATGGCGAGCAGCTGGAGAAGAACATTGGGCAACATGAGGTCCTTCATAAGCAATTCCATGGGAGGTGTTAGAGGAGGAAGCAACCTCGCTTCGTGGATCGTGGCTGGATCCTTAGCCTATTTCCTTTGGATTAAGCCCTCCCAAGATCTTAAGCGTGAACAGGAGGTTCTTTTATTTGCTTTAAATGCATTCGCTCTTGTCAATTAATCCCAAGTCTTTTACTTTGTATGATGTTTATCACTAATTCGTAGGAAAAGGCTGCTCTTGCTGCTTCAGATCCTTATCAGTATGTTGAGAAACGAAAGCCCATTCCTGATCCTCAGGTCAGTGTCTTTTAACTAATCTGTGCGGTCATCTTCGAATCTAGACTCGCTAGGATATTGAATTTTGAATTCCAATTCCTGGGTTGTATGATTGTATCGTTATTTATTTATTTTTTTGGTCCCCTCCAGGAAACAGGTTTGATATATGGGAATAAAAACAAGAATAAAGCAAGTAAGCCCCAGGGTTAACCTTTTAGGCATCAAATACTTGTAAGTTGTCTGCGTTGGGTAGTTCTTTACGGACCTTTACTTGGAGTTACAGGACTCAATACTGGAAGAGTTTATGACTGTACTAACTTTAGTGGAATATTCTATTGAGATAGTTTTATAGCATGCAATATAGGCATGAATGAAGTGAGTTGGGGCATCTTATATGCCAATACGCCGCCTGAAGGTATATGTGATGTGATGTGATGTGATAATTTAAGATTAATCTCCTGGTTTGGTTACTGTAACCGTATGAAAACTGAAATATTTGGTTCTAACAAATATTTTGTACTCTAACATTCCATCATCCCGAATATGTATTCATGCGAGTCCAATGACAAAATGATTTATGCTGCCTTGTTGCTGTATATTTGACTATATTAAGGTTCTTGATATTTCCTGTTCTCCTGTTTTTGGCCCAAAACATTTTTGGGACATCGACAATGTTCATTGTCGCATTTAGATATTCTTGGCAGGAGTGAAAATGGAACCAATCAACAGTGAGGACTGATGATAGAATTAACTTAAGGCATATATTATGTCTGCATACATTGTGAGCTTCCACTACTTTCCCTTGATTCGTTCTCTTCAATTTTGTCACTACTAAATATACCCTTTGTTGAATTAATGATACTAACAACAACATCGCATACTGACTCAGTAAATTAGCTTGTCTCAATATGGTAATGTTTTACATAGCAGCATTGCTTCACCCATAAAATTAACTTGGACCTAATATTGATATATTATTCATTTTTGAGATCCGAGGTATTTAATATAGCAGCCAAATACTGGATCATAGTATTCTTTTGGAAGGCAGATAATAATTTATCGTCCACTTGTCGTTACCTATGAAGCTATCTCCAGGATACGCTATAGATATCAGTTACATGGGTCACATCAATAGCTTTTTTGCATCAAATTCATTAGGGCTTTAAACTTAGTAATTTTTTCTTGCAAATCCCGTGTGCATGATAAAAATGTTGTTATGAAACTGGCATTTGATGATGATTCCACGGGTTCTCTCTTAGAATTTTATGCTCATAGCTCTGAAGGATACCATTAGTTATACCTGCAGGAGACTCCTGTTTTATGGTACCTCCATCTGCAGTTGCAAAATAATCTGGTTTCATGCCCATGATATTCCTATTTGCTGCACTGTTCTTCAACCATGGTTAGGCAGTCAACTACCTTTCGACCCCTTTGATGGATAGTTTGTAGAGGTGCGGCTGTGCTTTGTATAAATGTTACCCTTTTAATGCTTCGTTAATGCATTGTATTAGAATGGGCATCCCTCACTGAGGTAAGCTGCTAGTCTATTACGGCGATTCTGGAGAAGTTTCTAAATTCCTTGTGGTCCTTGGTTGACATTTCAGGACTAAAGAGAGTGAATGATAGCTATTTACTAGGGTTCAGCGAATTTGAGTCTATGTCTACTTTGGTTTCTGAGGGTGGTCAGAAAGGTTGTCGTGTCTTGTTGTTCTGGTTACTATTTGTGATTTTGAGACTCTTTTGTCAGCTGGGAGTTGCACTGGGTATCTACAAAGTATAATTGTTTTCAAGAAGCAAACCTCAACATATTTCTGATTTAATACATGACTGCGGAAGCGTTCAAGATTATTACTTTTTAATATGGCGAGTATTATGTTACATCTTCTTAGAGAGGGTAATGCTACCTTTACCTAATTGGGTGTATTCAGATGGAACTTACTAAATAATTTTGGTGTTATTACAAAGAGTTGCAACTAATTTCAAGCACTTTTTTTAGCATTTTTTTTTTATTTTACCGCTTATAAATTTACAAAAAATTATTTATTCTATCATATACTATGTGATTTAATTTTTTTAAATTTATAAATCTCACTTAAATCCACTTAAAAACACATTCAAAGAGAGTGGATAGTGATAGGTGATTTACCTTTTTTGAGAAATTAAAGTATCGCAAGCCACAACATATTTGGACACAACAGACAATCATCCTAAACCTCAAACAATTAAATACATAGCATTGCATCGAACTTTAACGTGTTGCTGCTTCGTTGTTGACACGACGATCTGTGTGACCCTCCACAAGTTTCAAGTGGAATACCAGAGAGGAAGACCAAACAGAACGGGCTGGGCTTAACTAAAATACGCTGTCTTGTTACTGTTGGTTTTGTTGGTGCCATTTTAACCAAAAGAAGGTTGAGGTTGAGGCTCCACCGCCGTCTTCCTTCTTCCTTTTTATTTTTTCTCTGGAACTGCAACGAGGTCATGTGAGTCATCACGTGCCACTTCTGTCTGTAGGACAGTTAGACGAAAATAATTTTGTGCACATCAGGGTTTCAAGGGGGTTTGCTGCTAAAACCCCAAATTCAGGGGTTAAAGGGCACATAGGGTAGTAGCAAGGCCCTTTCTATATTTTACCCAAAGGGGAAACGTGTTTGTGCTATGCATATTTTTGTTTTTTTTGGCAGATTTTGCTATGCCCTATCCTCACAGTCTCACAAAGTCAACTCACTAGTTGGGCAAAAACTCAGATAACACATCCGAATTTTCCTTCATAACGTGTAAGTATTCATATTACTCTAATCCTAATCCACAACCATTGACTACTTTGCAATGAATGATGTAGCCACCAAAGATGAATGAGCTATACCGGAGACGGAACCAATAAGGAAAGCAAAATAAAAATATATACAGAGACAGTATAGGTGCGAGATTCACTGGTTTTTAAATATCACAGGGGTTAAACCCCAACCACTGCCGAAAGCAACCAGCTTGTAAATGAGTTCTCGAACTCCTCATCTATTAAACTAATGCACTCCTTTTCTTATCATGTGCCAGCCTCTTTTTTTTCTTCTGCCACGACGTATGCACTCTGTGTCACCGACACGTGAACAAAGTTTTACTGTTTCATGGGTTAATAGTAATTTGAGTAAACACAAAGGGAAACTAAAGATCTTAACTTGCATTAGTAAAGTTAGGTAGAACTTTCAACTAATCCAACGGGGCTAGACTAGTTCCAAACATAGCCATGTCCACAAAATTTAAATTCCTTTTGAGGACATTTGAGAATCCAGCCAGTTAAAAGAAAAAACTTCACATAGCTCCCTGCTCGAAAGGAACACGTACAAAAAGTCGACCATGAAGGCTAACAACAGCTGATGTCTGAAGCGGATCAATCCTTGCAGGCAAGCTCACAACCTGAAAACCACACATCCTGGTCAAGCACTTTAAGTGAAGAAGCTCAATGAACACAGCCATAACATGTTGCAAGTTCTACTAATGCTGTAGTTACCAATGTCATACTGCAATACACAGTGCTTTCAAAAACTCTGGTAAGAAAAGATAAACGTTACCTTCTTAAAGGGTGTGATTCCCCATGGATTGTCAACATGCTCTGGTTGACCTGTTATAACAAGACGTCCAGCTGGATCTGATTGCACTCGTACCTGGATCCATAAATACCATGACAGCCATAAACATTATAACACCTAGTAGCGGTACTCATAAAAAAACAGAAAACTACTAATTTTTTGAAGTGACAAATGGTATCAAAATATCCCAAAAAATGGTCAAAATCTGCTCTGGCAAACTGGTTCATGAATGTGGTTAACATTTCTCTTTTTATCAGAAAATATACATTAGAAAATAGCCAATATAGCTATGGAGAAATTGGAAGAGAAGAATTTCTACACATTATGCTCTTATGTTAAAGATCCAGTACATTGTTATAAAGCATTGAGCTAATTACACAGAGCTCCCTTAATTACAATTTAAAGAAAGAAGGGGGAAGGGGGGGTTATATTATGTTAAAGCTAAATAGAATAGAGGTATGTGTAACTTAAAAAATAAGAAAAGGGGGTTTCTGTTATTCTAAATTGTATAGCAAGGGAGGTCTGTGTATTTTCATCAATCCTGAGAAGAGGTAAATGTAGTTTACTCTAATACATTTTTTGAGGTTGCTGTTTAGTGATTAATGTCATGTTTGGATGATCAAGCACTTAACAATGAAAACCTGCATCTCTTTCATTCAATAAAATTAAGTACACATATATCATGCAAGTGTTGCCTGCATAAAGATCAACCAAGAACAAATATAAGTTAGAGGAAAAGAGGTTACCTCTTCACGCAGAAGCCCAGGAACTAGTGCATACACCTCAAAACAGTCCTTCTGGACATGGACACAGAAACCAATCCACATTTAAAATTAATCACTAAAACTTATATGTAGATATAGATAGATAGGTAGATCTAAAGGAAAAATTCAGCCAGAATGAAATGTAGAATGGAAATGAATTAGTTGAAGTATAAAACCAAACCAACTTACGGTTTCCCGCACATTGATCTTCACCCAATCAGCTGGAGGTCCAATGTCCATAACTGCTGTGGCCAGTCTACGAGATGAAAATCATTTAGCCTTGATTTTGTCGAAAATACAGAAAGTTGAATGAAGCCTCAATGTGCATATGTATCTCTTTTTCCTTGAGGGAGGGTTATCTAAATGATTAAATTGATTGAGGAATCAATGATAGCAAATAGTATCTTCACTGACAGTAAGAGAATGTGAATACAATGTAGCAAAATAAATTAAATACGATTTCATATTTCTTTTTCTATTTTTTACCACAAAGCCTTTGGAAAGGAAGCATGAAGATTTAGGAACCCTAGGGCAGCCTGCAAGGACTTGAATAAGATATGAATAGGAAAGTACCATTGAAAGCTCATAACTGCTCTTGTTAGTACCTTAATAGCATGGATTAATTGTGCAATAGCAAGAAATAGATAGAATCAATTGTGTTACAGCAAAAATACTTCGCTGAATATTAGTGATTAGTATGAATATAAAGAGGGCTTCATATGGAAGAATATTTCCAAAATAAGTCCCCTTGATATGGGTGCAATATCCAGAAATATACTGTCCATGTTTTAACTTTTAAATCACAGGAATGGATGGAGAAGCCAACAATTATAGGGAGATAATGAATGTATGTATGTATAGGTCAATTAACAGAAATGGCCAGTAATCTTAACTGTTTATCTCCATCAATATTTGCAGTTCTCTCAGCATGCTCCAGGACAGACAACGCTCTCTGTTTATTAATCACACCTAATTCATTGAAGCGTGAAGAAATGAGGTTGCAATTAATTTAGAGCAACGTCTGACCACATTGTAGTGAACATACCAATACTTTTGAGGTTCTTTTCACGCTTTGGTGTATAATTTATGTTCTTTTCCTGTGCAAGAAAATACAAAAAGTCAATTCCTGCCCTTCTGAGAAAGCATTACCACCAAATATCCATGCATAGATATACACAAATAAATTATTATAAGAACAAGAACATTATGAACACATTGAGTTAAAGGTCTCAACAGACCTTAATAATTGGCTCAGCAACCTCACCATATCCTAAAAGGCGCTGAGCATGCCAACCTTGCATTGCACGTGCTGCCGCATCCCTTCGTGCCCTACCTGATCCAGGAGTCTGATATATACTTGTCTGCAGAAGAAACTCATATATTGATATACAAGCACAAACATAGGGTAGAGAGAGAAATGTAGTCACATCTCACATGCTCCAAAGTAGTTCATATACTCAACAGCAGTTGATTATCTTCTCTTCACCAGCATTGACTTTCTCCAGATACAAATTTAATATATCTATTTGAACTCTTCAAACATGTTGAGAATCTCTATCAGAGAGACTGTACATGAAGACCTACTGATGCAACTGGTTAGGAACGTTTTCATTACATCCTCTTTCTCAGCTCAAAGCTAAAATCAATGGACATCCATGTCAAATAAATCTTTTGATCACGGGAAGCAAGCGTCCGTGATAGTTATTATTAGGCCATTATTAGATATTTCTTTCTCCTTTTCCTTTATTTACAGATATTAGGAAGATGGTATAGTTGCTAGGCTTCCACTGTGATTGCAGTGCATAGGTCCTTCTTTATTAACAATTAGGTTTACATAATTATAAGGCATTTATGGGTGTTTATAAAATGTATTCCTTCTACTATGAGTAAAAAATCTATACATATCTGCAATAGAATTCAGTTAGATCCAATCCAATTTGCATTAATGACAAACTTGTGTGCCAAGTTTCTTCAGCTTCCTTTTCTTCTTTTCTCTTGTAGTACAGTTCAATCGTTATCATTTACTGGCCAGTAACAGCTCCATCAATTTCCCTTCTCCCTTATTCTAACCAACCAAAAACCCAAGACACTAGAATAATTTCTTTAACACTCACATAACCATAAAAAACCTGCTGTATCAAATTTCTAGCAACAAATTTCCTCAAATCCAGCCTGTATTTTTTCTTCTAGACCTCAATCTACATTTAACCATTGTACATAGATTCCCAAATCTGTTGTAAAGCATCTAGACTCCAAGTTGCAACTTCTATTTCTCTAGCAAGGTAAGTGTGTATATATATTTAAAATAAAAGGAGCATTGTGCATGCTCACAACTTACCTATCCCACAAGACAAACAAAAATAATAGATGTTCTCATATAATATAAACAATATTTACCTCCTTTTCCACACTTGAAGAATGACGGAATGACCCAATGGGGAGCTGTAGCTCCCCAATCTCTCTCTTATGCTTTTCATATTCTAAGAGTGCCTGTAAAAGTTGAAAATTTTCAGGAACAAAGGAGTCTGACAGTTCATGCAAGTGGCCAATGAAACGAAGAAAAAATCACACTTGACAATAAGCAAGGGAGAAAAGTAGATACTAATGGAAACTTGTACTGCTTTCAGTTTGATTGGTGTCCATGCATCCAGTGACAAATACAACTGATGCACCTTATGCCATGGGAAAGTGAAGTAGAGAGAATTCCAAATCCACTTATTTTCTTTTACATTTAGCGAGGGGGAAAACGAAATATGCATCAATTTAAATTGAAACAAGCACATATCACCATTTCAGATCTATCTAATTGATCAACCATTGCAACAATAAAGATGTGTTCTTACTGATAATAAACATGGGATCCATTCAATGAGAATAGAAGTCCATGGAGAATAAGCATTTACCTTCTCATAAAAAATCCTAAACGTCCAAGAGACTGTAGTGCAAGTCCTGATTGAGAGAGGGATTAATTTCAATAACGAGTAAAGGACTATTGAAGTTAAAATGAGTTATTGTATGATTTTTATATCATAAAAAGTAACTTATATATACTGATAACTGTCAACTATAAGCAGGTCAGAGAGCACCAAAAAAAAAAAAAAAAACCAGATGTGAGGGCATCCGGGTTCTTAATAAGTACTACAAAACAATAATATATCTAGGTCTTACTTAGGGGGGTGAAAAGACTCTCCTACTTGCCGCCATAACTTGGATGCAGTTACCTACATATAACCAGGTAAGCTAAGATGTGTTATTTATTGGTAATGAATAACTAATAAAGAAGTCCAAAATATTTTTGCACCAACTCATCTTAGTTCAAAATACTGAAAAGTTAAAATGCACACAAACGTATATGGATATAGGTTGATTGTATGATCATAATATTAAATAAACTTGCAGTCTTTAAAACTTATAAGCACCAAATAAAGCACTATGTATCAATAAAGCTCTACTCCAGTATTTTTCTTTCCTCGAAAAAGAAAAAAGGTCAAAAGACCGCATCATAAGGAAAGTAAAACATTCAATTCCAGAGGTCCAAGCTTTAACCAGATTTTGTCTCCAAAAGTTGGATTGTTGCTATTTGAGCTCAGCCCACATACATTTCCATTTGAAAAAAGAGAGTCTATCAGATAAATCCTAAATGATCAGTTTTATTTTTTTAGATAAAATAAATGATTATCTCTTCATAAAATAAATAAGTTACATTGGGTCTAATCTTGAAAACATTTGATCTCCAGAACAACAGTTTCATTGGTGCCTAAGACTAGTGTCTGTCTAAGAACTTGAGTAGTGTTTGAATTTAAATAAAATATATATATATATATATATATATATATATTATTTTCTTAAAGTTATCCATCTTCAATCTACATGAGATATTACAGCAAAAAAATGTCATACTGGTTGTTCAACACCTAAGAGGCTAAAAGAGCATAACAAGACGAGACATTGATGAACGCCTTCAGCTGGAGAGTTTTCGTATACAACCAACTTATACACAAAGCATGCCTAGAATCACATTCGATTTTCCTTGTATTATTTTATAATAAGCTGAGACATCATTTAACTTGAAAACCACCCACTCCCTTGACTGACTTGAGACAACATCTACACCTATAATTATACAACTCCCAGCATAAACCAGAATTTACATGCCCTTATCCATCCATATGTTGTCACAATTTTTTGTTTTCTTTATAGGTAATTATTAACTAAGGAACTTCCATTCCAATTTAGTCATTACTGTTATTGCCCATGCAAACTATACTCCACCATGATGTAACAATAAGAGATATTATGTAGACTTCTATATATATTAAAAGCAAGACAGGGTGCTAGTTCTTATTGTTATTTGACAGCTGAAATATGTGTAAGAATATCCCAATGAAAACAACTAGAATTCAATTCTTAAATCTAATTGCTAAGGCTGGCCCCTGCAGCTGAAGTATCTAATTGTTACTGTTATCAGTGATATGCCTAAGTATCAAACTTCATGATGCATCTCAAAGGTGGTAAAATATGTGAATATTAAACTCGTCTTTGCAGCCATACTAGGCAGTCAGTCTATAGTGACACCAATATTTCCAATGTTACTTGGATCTGAATAATTCTTTTTAAGATCACAAACACTTAAAACTAGAGCACTCTTGGGTCTCTTAGTCTCATAACTAATCCACTGAAGTGACTACTAAATGAAGATGACCAGAGTAACCCAGTGCTTTCACCTGCATCTCTGCATATTCCCAGGTCACATTAAAAAGAAGATCTAATCAAAACTCAGAACGTTCAGGACAAGGTAAGGAAGAGGCTATAGCACAATAAAGGCCTAAAGATTAAATGATGCTCACATAGCTGCTCCCACTTTTACTTTGTAAAGAGACTGCCCATCAGACCCAAGATATACAGCTTTTCTAACATATGGGTTTAAAAGGATTTCCTGCCTTCATTACAAGTTTCAAATACCATGTCATCAAGTTACTCCTCAAATACCATATCTTAAAGCATCAACACAACCATGAAACAAGAAGCAGGCATTCCCATCACCACTTTGAATGTTTCCAACCGTGTTTACATTTAGATTCAACATAACACTCCTTTTCAATTACAAATTACATGCACAGGATTAAACTTTTGAGACTCATGCAGTACTTGGCTACTTGCAGCCTTGAGTTTGAAGTCCTCAATACTTATCTCAGACAGTGGTAATAAACTTTAGAAAGCAAGGTACAAGTGGATGGTAAATAACTTAAGAAAAGGTAAGAGTCGTCAATAATAATGCAGGCAGATGAATGCATACCAGATCATATCCACCCAGTTTAATGACAGCTCTCCACAACCTACAGCCCATGGGAAAGTACTCAGCGACAACATTGAAGCAACAATTCAGAACTGTTCATCAAGGAGGATGATGCGAAGCATGCTTTAATTAGCCCTTAGAATGCTTGTAACTATGGGGTCACCCCCAGCCAATTACCAGGGTATACTTACTTGAGGCAGTTTAGTGGCTCTCCATAAAATTTAGGGGGTTTAAATTCCACGGCCCTCTCCCTGTAGAAACTCTCCAACTCCTTCATAAATGCTGCTCGTTCTTGAGGCATACCAGCTTCATCATACCCAGACATCTGCAGAAAAAACGTGGAATAATTATATCTCCCAAAGGAAACATAGATTAAAGAAACATTTATTGTTTCAAAGATTTATTGCTATATTGAATTTATATATTCACACGTTTAAAAAAATAGTTCTGTTGTCTTAGTACAAGTACCTGAGTATCATTTAGCACGTTCTTCATTTCTCTGACATTCTTTTCTTTAGCCTTTGGAATCAACGATTCCTCATGTGAATGAGACCTAGCATCTTTAAGCTGATTCCGGTTGTGGGTTTTGTCATTAATGCTTTTGGTTTCTGGCATTTGTCTAGGACTAGAATAATTATTAATATTATCAGGTGGGTTACTATCATCAGCGTCATCAACCATAACTTGATCTTCTTCCTGGTGAGAATGAGTAGGTGACTTAGGACTCTTGTGGTCGTTGGCTTCCTGATGAAGGGATTCCGCATTTTGATCCTTCTCCAAGGAAGTAGAATGTTGCTGTTGAAAAGTGGCGTCAACAAGTTCGATATCGAAATGGCCATGGGAATTCTGACCCCGTCTCTTACTATCATCCATTTGCTTGCTTATATTGATCCTACAATCTACGCAATATATTATATAACATCAAGTATTAGAGCCATTTTGTTTTCTAGATAAAACAACCCGCAATATTAACTAAACGATATGCGCAGTGGAACCTCAGCCAGAAAGAAGGCATAATACCGTTTAATGCAGAATTATGCATCCGTGTCAAAAAAAAAAAAAATGCAGAATGCTGAATGCTGATGATGATGATATGTCCCGAGATAGAAAAAGAGAATGCAAAAAGTTTTTCTTTTTTTTTTAATAAGAAAAAGCATTGCTGTTTCCACCCTCTTATTTTCAGAAAATCAGAGCCCTAACCGAGCCTTTCGTTGTGATTTTTGTTTTTTGAGAATTGTTTTCTACTTGTAGGCAAAAGAGTGGCTTACGTTACTAGTATAAACCGAGGGACTCGTGTTGTGTACCTTAATTCGCGACGAACAAGGAAAAACCTTCCAGGGAAATGGTAGTGTACATGAAGCTTGCCCGTGCAGGGAATATGCAAAAGGGGAGAACACCGTGACCGAAGAAACTTCATAAACGAAAAAGGGGAAAACTTTGAGGAAGAAAGAGGTAGATGTAGGGTTTTGGTTTCAACAATGCAGGTGATGGATAGACAGAGAGTGAGGTGAATTCTTGTGCAGAGAGAGACAGAGAGATTACATAGATAGTATTAGTAACAAGTTGATCAGCAAGTATAAAAATGGGAATGGGATTTTCTGTGGAGTGTAGACACAATGAAAGGAACACTGAGTGGGGACAGGAAGTTACACCATCATTTTTTTAAATTATAATAAAAATCAGAAAGACGAATCCCAGATCGCATTAACGCCTGAAAGACCGACGGCAGGCCAAAAAATGAGCGGCGGTTAGACGGAGTAGCTCTCTCTCCTCTCTGTCCCTCTGCTCTCTGCTCAGTCAGCACCCGTAAGCTGAACTATTGGATTATTTCTTCTCTCCGAAAGGACCATGCTATCCCTCTCACTGCCTGTTTCTGTTTGACTCCAATGCTATGCTATCCTGCACCCAAACTAGATTGAAGTAATTCTTTTGCCGCAAATTATTTGCCAACTGTTTTTGGTAACATAAGAAGAAAAACAGAAAAGCTACATATTCTACAGCCATCCTATCTGGTATCAAAGTCAGATGAAAATCCTTAGGTGGTTGCGATAAACTGCCTAAACATTTAGCCGATTTTTGTTAATATGACTTTATTTATTTTAACAACAAATTCTGAATTCTAGTAATATATCTATTAATTCTTTTTTTTAACTAGATAGCATTGATGTAATAAATCAAATAGAATGATTTATTTTAAATGAAGGTGAGATATCTTTAAATAAGATGACACAATTAAATAAACTTACAAGTTATTAAAAGAGATTTTATTGCAGGCTTAATCTTGAATGATATAGTCCATATCTTTAAACATGAAAAAAATTTAAAGTCTCAATGCGATCCGTTTTGGCTTTTCTATTCTTCAAATGCTCTCATACATTTAAAAAAATAAAAAATAAAGAGAGAGAGAAAAACTTAATGAAAGGTTATAATACTTAACAGTAAAAATGCTGTTTTAAAAAGAAAATACATAAATGAAATATTTGGTTAAGTCCCACTACTTTTAAAATAGCAAGATCATCATTTCATAATTTATGAAGAATCTCGCTATTTCAAACTAGTAAGATTCAACCAAATTTATTATTTTTAAAATAATAAGACTCAAAATTATCTCAAAATGATAAATATTTTTTCAATTGTCATTTTTTTTTAAATAACATTTTTACTGTCATTTTACCAAGTTATTAACTTATAATATTCTTATTTCTGACATAATACATAAATTCTTACGTTTCTATGTATGGTTAACTCGTTGAAAAACATAAACATTGCATATATTTAAACATTATGATTATATACTGTGATTCTCATATCCTGTACGAAATTTTAGACATATGATTTTTATAGAAAAATAAATTATGAGAAAATGAGTTTGTCTCTGTCAAACTTTATTACAGTAATTAAATAATTTTGTTTCTGTTAACAAAAGGAAGGGTAAATTTGTCTTTTACTTACCGTATATTACATTGTGATGAAGCCCATAAACCAGGACAAGGAGCAATTCACTGCTTCTTCTTCTTCTTATTAAAAGAAATTTTTATAACGCTGTTCAATTAACTAAAGCAAAAAAAAAAGCAACGCTAAGCTACCCCATTTTTTATGGGGTAATGTGGCTGCCAGTGTCACTTGAGAGGGGAGCCAAGAACCTTGGCACGGAAAATGGGTTAGCTCAGGCCGGGCAACGGAGGACTCCGATGACTCTGATATGTGTAAGTGTAAGTGGTAATAGTCATAAAAACATAAGATTTGGGCCCTTGTGGTCTATATTGGGCCATTGCAGGTAACACTTGGAGTAACTGATTTGATAATTGATAGTGTTTGAGCACTAATACTAAGTAATAAGCAGAGATGGAGAGAATTTATATCCCCCATAATGCTGGGTGGAAGAAACACACAAGGAAACTGAGTGGAGCATAGCTACTTTTACCAGTACTAGGGGGCAGTTTCTCACATTCAACTTGTTCATTAAATTAAGCATATTAATTATTGCTTGCTTATTGATGCTTTTAACTCGATCTATGTTACTTTGCTGCACTCAGCTGTTAGTTTGTTCAATTAATTAGCGTTTGTAATCTTGCATCATGTCTCAGTCTCACCTTCTTTTCAAGTGTAGCATCTAACTTGATGAATAGAGTCATTTATTCCGTGTGTCTGTTCAAATGAGTAGCGATCGTCTTGTAGCACTTTTTCATATAAGCAATCATCTGATGAGTGATGAAGACTCTTTACTGTTATCCCTCGTGCATGAGTTGTAGGGGTTTATCTGCTTACATATGTACATGTGTATGTTTCAAGTTATGGTTGGGAGATCGCATGCAAGATCCATTTTTTGATGCATTTCTCAACATTGTCATGGTTTAGATTTTAATGCAAGTGCCAGAATAGGATGTCTTGTAAAGTTTTCCTTTATTGGAAAAAAGGTTTCCTATAACTAATAAATACAAGTGTTTGAGTTTTCCTTTTTCCACTCCATGCTTGTTTTGCAGCATGTACAAGACAAAACAGACTCAACTGGTATTTCAGAGGCGTGAAAAATTACCGAAGTGTTTGAGTAAATGGATCATGTTATCTTATAAATGTGGATATATATCACTTGCATCGTATTTTTATATTTTTTGTTTTTAATTTTTGTCATGAGTATTTCTGATTGTTTAGAACATGAATGGAAACTGTATACTAAGCACTGATTTGATTAATTTCTGTAAATTTCATCTTTTTAATTTTATAGTTCCATATCCAGAATGATTGGTTTGTTCAAAGTTTGGACAAGTTGAATGAGTTGTCCATTATCCACTTGCTTTATTATTTTCAAATTATACCGTATTGAATTGACCATTACAAAATTGTGATGGGATGGCAAGAATGATTTCGTGGGGGAAGAGAAGACGAAGTGCGTCGTGTGATGAATTTGTGTGAAAATGCAGAATAGTGATCAGCAAAGTTGCAAATTGATTACGTCTCTTGGTAAATGCCAGTGTTTAATATGAAGCATATGTTAATGGATTTTATTTGGATTTTGCAATTTGCAGGCATTAAATTGGTAAATGCCAAAAGCTTTGAATACTACACGGTTTGTAGTTTGTACGCTATTGGAAGCTTCAAGTAAGCTTAATTTGCTGCTTAACCCTAACGTCAATATCACCCCACGAGCCACGCGGTACAGCTATGGTCCTTGTTACCATTACCAATTGTAATACTAACTATTAACTAGCGGACTAAGACTAGTTGTCGCCAGAGAGGAGAGAAGATTGAATTTGAGGAGCGAGTTGGCACGTGATTTTGATGCGTCAAGGCGCAGTGATCACATAATTGTGAGGGTGAGGGTTCAGGTGACTGATTGTGACCACACAATCATATCAAGTCGCAATTTGGTACAAGAGAAGAAAACAACTTTGGTTTGTTTTCTTTTTGGAACTGAAAAATAATAAAATTAAAATACAAGGAATTGAATTATAAAAGCAAGTGTAGGTGTAGTTAGTACTCGGTAGACAAGTTTGAAATAAAATTGAATTTGAAAAATGGGGCTCCTGGATCTCTTCATCGCTGGATCCATGCCAATGTTGAAAGTGCTACTGGTTACCGCACTCGGCTCATATCTTGCTTTAGATCGTATCCATATATTGGGTGCAGATGCTAGGAAGCACTTGAACAACGTCCGTTACTTCATTTCTTTCTTATCCACTATATATCTCCCAATCTATTGATACTCAACTCTGCTTACTGCTTACTGCTTACTGCTTACTTCCTTCTTCTATATATAACATTTATTTATTACATTATACATCAACAGGTTGTATTTTATGTATTAAATCCAGCCCTTGTAGTCACAAACCTTGACAGCACAATTACGTTAGATAGCATGGTGAAGTTGTGAGTTAAATTAAATTGTGATGATTTATTAGCCTTTCCTTTCCTCAAAAGCAGTAACTCAATTTGATTTGTCTTGTTATTTATTTTAGCGCTTTAAATGAATTTGTAGGTGGTTCATGCCGATTAATATCCTCATCACATTTTTGATTGGTTCAGTTCTTGGATGGTTGGTTATCCACTTAACCAGAGCACCTAAACATCTGCGAGGCCTTATATTGGCTTGCTCTTCTGCAGGTTTCGTTAATTATATTCATATCACACTTCTCTTCTATTCTGTCATGCATTATTGTATTGCATGTGTGCGGTCAGTGAATGTGTATTGCCCTTCCATGTATAATAAGTATAAACATTAAACAGGAAATTTGGGGAACTTGCCGCTCGTTCTAGTCCCAGCAGTATGTAAAGAAAAAGGAAGCCCTTTTGGGGCTCCTGACACCTGTCATACATATGGAATGGCTTATGCTTCACTTTCAATGGCGGTGGGTAATATTATTATACAATAATACGAATGTCATTGTTATTGTCAAGAATGTATGAATGTGATTTTCCCTTTCTTAGTAATTACATTCTAATACTCTCTTTCTTTCCACTTCAGATAGGAAACATTTATGTGTGGACCTATGTATATAATATTGTGCGGCTCTCTTCAAAAACCACTGTGAATGACTCCGTCAATGAGTCTTTCAGAAAATCCTCTGAATCGGACCTGGCTAGTTGTTCAGAGCCTTTACTTATATATAAAGAGGATGCAGATGCAGATCAATATCTACTGCCCTCCATTACATCTGAAGGACAAGCTCAGGTTGTTTACTACATCGACATGAAATCTTTGCTTTCCTTGCAAATTGCAGTGTATACCTATAATAAAATTAAGTGAGAAAAAGCAGCCATTCTTTTTCCCTTCTGCTTATCTCCAATTCCCATTCATGCAGCTATACAAAGCTTCTTCTACTTTGAGTATTATGACAATTCCTTAATGACATTGCATATACAAGTCACAATATTGGCATTAATGATCTAAATAATTGTATGGCAGGTGGCTGCTGCAAATAACATGAAGCAGCGTTTGCAGCTTTTTCTCGAGAAAACTAATCTCAAGAAATCATTTGCTCCCTCAACTATTGGAACGGTATGAACTTTAGCCTTGATTTTCTGCATTAAAATCTAAAAAGTGCCCCCTCGCAAAAACCCAGTAGTAAGATTTGCCGGGACCTAGCTACCCAACAGTTAAGATGACGATAATTTATATTCCCATCTCCTTGATAATCAATATTAAGAATATGCTTAAAGATATGGAAAACAGAAGTCTTTAGATGGATGGGGGAACTTGTCAAAAGACAAAACAAGGTATACTCAATCTTTGCTCACAAATGCTATATTTTTCAATTATTCATCAGCGACTGGTGACTTTATTTTCCTCCATACTTGAGTATGCTATTAAATTTGCTTCAGATGATTGGCTTTCCAAGTAGGGTGGTTTATGAGCTGCATCTTAGTTGATCCTCCTTTATTGTCACATTAACCAAACTGTAACTTTTCCTTTCTTTCATTTTTTTTGTGTAGATTGTTGGGTTGATAATTGGACTGGTACCTCAGATCCAAAAGTCATTGATTGGCGATGAAGCTCCTCTACGTGTGATTCAGGATTCTGCTTCCTTCTTGGGGTACAACAATATTTCTTTTGTTTTTTAATATATGAATTGGCAACCATTTTAGTTGTTTGTGTTTTACTGTCTCTGGCAAGCTAAAGGTTCTGAAATTAGCAATATTATCCACCATTTTTAGATGAAGATTTCTTTGAGATGCTTCATTGTTCTTCCACATCACGTTTGCTTTCTCTCTGAATCCAGCTTCAAGACTATATTCATAGCTTATCAACAGCATGCTGAATGAGCTATATTGACTTAATAGTTGTTGTAACCCTTCCAAAATTCTCCTTTTATCCACTGTCTTAAGTTTCAAAATGTCAAGGTAGCCTTCGATTAAAAAAGAAAAAAGGGTCAAGGATTTTTTTTTAATGTTTCTTTGTTACTGCAGCGATGCAGCCATCCCATCTCTCACTTTGATAGTAGGAGGAAATCTTCTTAAAGGTGAGATAACTGGAAGTAGGAATTCTTCTGTTCCATGTTTGCATAACAGCAAAAGAAGATAGGAAATGAGGATTTTGTTTTTTTAGGTTTGCAAGGATCAGGAATTAGGAAATCCATCATCATCGGCATTATAGTTTCTCGTTATATCATCTTGCCACTGGCCGGAATTTTCGTTGTTAAAGGGGCAATTCAACTTGGTTTGGTGCATCATGATTCATTGTATAAGTTTGTTCTGCTGCTTCAGTATGCACTTCCACCAGCCATGAACATAGGTGATTAAGTTATTAGGCTTATCTATCTCAAGCACAAGTATCGCTGGACTTTGCAGTGTGTAACTTTTCTATGCTATTTTGTGCAGGAACTATCACTCAGCTGTTTGGGACAGGAGAGAATGAATGTTCTGTCATCCTGCTGTGGACTTATGCCTTGGCTTCACTCTCATTAACTTTTTGGTCAACCTATTTCATGTGGCTTGTGTCTTGAACTTTGGCACAACACCAGAACGACCACTCTGGGGATGGTATTATAATTGCTTTATTCCAGTGTATGAAACTCCCAATTCTTGAATTCTTATTAAATCCCCTCACAAATTGTAATGCTTGTTCAACTTCAAATGTAATCATATTCAGCAATGACCTTACAATTTTAAACTGCAAATTCTTAGAGAACCAGGATAGAATGAATGTTGAAAAAAAAAATGAAACTGCATCAAATCATCCTAAAAACAGGTTTTGATATGACTAGGATAATGCTCGAGGGAAGCAATTAAAAACTGTACTGCTAATCATCAATAGATGATGACTCCTGCTCCATATATCGCAACATTGATCTTCATAATTCTCTTCTTCCTAAAGATACGTCTTGTCTAGGTCATCAAAGTAAGGGTGTTCCATTGCTTTCTTTGCAGAAATCCGCTTGGAAGGCTCATATTGCAGCATTTGCTGAAAATAAAAACAAAAAGGAATAATTGAACTGACCTCCAAAAAAAAAAAATCACTTAAAGTTGTAAAATCAACAAAACACACACAGAGGGAATCGGTAGTGAGGACCAACTTACAGATAACAGATCCAGTCCAAGCTGATCCAAATTAGGAACAGCCGTTGACAGATTTTGAGGGCTCCACTGGGGGTACTCATGCCAATTCATTAATTTACTAACGCCTGGCCACACCTCTTCATTTGGAGTACCCAATAACCTGCACATCAAAGACAAAATTACTAAGCGTAGTTGATTTCCTGTACATGCATAGAAGTCAACTTAAAAGCAAAACAGTTAAAAAAAAAGAGTAAATGACGTTTTCACCTGAATATATGCAGGAGTTGTTGCAGCTCAGAATCACCAGGAAAGAGTGCTTGCTTGGTGACAAGTTCAGCTAAAATTAAGATGAACAAAAAAAATAAATAAAACAATGCCAGATAAACGAAACACTGGTCGAACATTTTAAAGGATCCGAGATCCATACCAAATATGCAGCCAACAGACCACATATCCACCGCCATTGAGTAATGGGTAGCTCCCAAAAGGACTTCAGGAGCTCTATACCAGAGGGTTAGTATCTGAAACAGAAATCACCCACAAGTTTATTGTGATATTGAATAGAATTACTGATGATGCTGAAGAAGAAGAGCATCCAAAAGAGGAGATAGAACAAAAGCATTACCTCATGAGTGTATTTTTTGATTGGCACAGTAAATGCTCGAGCAAGTCCAAGATCAGCTATTTTAAGCATCATTGTTTTTCGGTCCATCAAGAGGTTATGAGGCTTCAAATCTCTGAATTGAATAAACATGTGAAATGAGGAGAGACTATTAAGTAGTTAATTTTACAAGATATAGAAATAAGAGAAAGAGAAAGGGAGAGGTTAAAAGAAAAGGTTACCTGTGCAAGATTCCATGACCGTGGCAGAAGGCAACGCCCTTGCAGAGTTGGTACATCAAGCTCTGCATTGGAAGGTACCCAAAACTCAATTTCACTTTATGAACAAGGACTCCATCAAAATAAATGAATATATAAATAAAAAATAAAACATAATACTTTAGTGGTTTTGGAAGGGATGTTATCCCCAGTCTGACGGAAACCCCGAATGAATTTCTTGAGATCAGTGTCCATGAACTCGAACACCAAGTAGAGCACTGTCTTGCCTTCCTTGTTCTGACCTTGTTTTACATCCATCAATCTGTTTAACTCAAGACATGAGATATCAAACATGTAAATGCAGAATGGATGAACAACAGATTAAATCAAGATATGATATGAGGCACAGGCACTAGAATAAAGAAAGCATGGAATCCTATCCTACATTCCATAAATGAAATAAAACTCGAATCAAGAGAACCACAAAGAAAAGATGGAATCCTTTCAAATGCCAGAATAGTACTGTACGGTACTTTCAAATTTCTTAGAACATTGGGCAGTTGAAGAAATTTAACCGTTACAGTGTACAAAGCACTCATAAACTGACAATTCCTAAATCGCTATCAGTATAAACTCCAAGATCGAGAACCAAGAAAAACACCACTAGGTCTAGAATAGATGGATGCCAAAACCCTAGAAAGAATCAAAATTAAATTAAATGAAATTGAAATTGGAAGGAAGAAAGGTAACCAAACCTGACGACATGGGGATCCCTAGAGAGCATGCGCAAAATGGAAACCTCACGGAGAGTGGTGGGAGGGACACCTTCTTCGTCCTCGTGAAGGCGAGTTTTCTTCAAGGCAACGATCTTCCCTGTTGCTTTCTCTCTTGCCCTGTACACCTTCCCATACGTCCCTTCTCCTACCTTCTCTAGCTTCTCGAACGCGTCCTTTGCCGATAGCGTCTTCTCCATTTCTTTCTTTCTTAGTCTCTCTCTCTGATCTCTTCTATCTCTCGCAACATGAGGATGCGGTATATATAGCCGTTGGAGGGGCATGGAATCGTTGAGCAACGGACACATTTTTTTGAAATTCAAATCCGGACTCAAGTCACAGACTAAACATCTGATTCCCATTCCTATTTTAAGCAAACGGGAAAAAAGAAAATAAAAATTGCTGATGTGTTTGCTAACGTGCCAAAGTCGATATTGATGACGTGGATAATAAATTTACTCGTAAGTAATGATTTGTGCCTATTATTATTATTTAAATATAATTATTTCACAGATTTTTTTATTAATATTAAAATTTTAAAAAAATTTAAAACTAAAAAATAAAAGAACTTCAACACTATGGAGTTCACGGGACGCGCACGCCAGCTTGCGTGTCCACTCTCCAGAAAATATTGAATCCAGAAATTGATTTGAAGGGCTTTTTTACAGTAATAATACGTTTTTAAAAAATAATAACGAAAATGGGTTACTTTTCAAAGTATTTACCGAATTGGGTCTGTTTTTTGCTTAATAAACGCGTACGCGTTTTTATCAAAAAACGCTGATATAAAACAGCGTTTTTAACAATAAACGCGAATTTAAAAATGCGTTTTATACAAAAAACGCTGAACCAAATTACCAAAAACACTGAAATGAAATAACGGTGCCCAATGAGAGTGCACTGACAGGAGGGAAATTCAAGAAAACGTGGATCTAGTTCCGCGTTTTCTTTAAGAAAACGCGGATCCAGTTCTGACACTTGTTAAACGCGAGTTTTCGCTGTGTAAACGCAATTTTGTAACTGTAAAACGCTGACACTGTTATGACCTCAAATCAGCGTTTTTTTCATGAGAACTCTTCTATAAATACGCTTTCGGTTTCATTTGTTCGAAGTCGAAATCTAAGTCTTGAGTGGATTCGGAGAGGTGCAGAAAAATTTGTTGTGAAGTTATTATCGTTGATCGTGCAAGTTAACGTTTTAAAAGTGATTAAGGTATGTTTTATTTTGTTAATATGTAATATACTTGTTAATTTAAATTTTTATTAGATTAATGTTTAATATTTGATGTATAATTATTATTAGTATTTAAGATTTAAGATATTGTGATGATATTAATAACATGTATTATTTATAATTTAGGCGGAAGATGCTTCTATTAATTTATTACAATGGTCAAATATATGATGGTTCTCAAGGTGTCATGTATAATGGTTCTAGACCCGTTGGTTTGAATTTGAAGAACAGATGTGGACTACAACGTTTAGAATTTTATATTCATCGAAAATTGGGTTTGTCAGAAAATACAGTTGTTGACAAGATTATTTATAGAGTTCCTATATCTGTTAATCCATTATTTTATAATGTTATTGAGCTAAGCTCTGATGAGGATGTAGAATCTATGTTTGAAAATCATAGTAAACTTAAATCTCTAAGTGCCATTGAGTTATATGTTGAGGTGAAAATAGTTGACAAAGAAGTCAGTGGTGGTGATGATGAACAAGATGGTGATGAACAATGTATTGATGCTAGTGGTATTTGTTCAATTCCTACTTCGTATCCTCCATATAGCCAAGAAGGGATAGAAGCGGAACCATATTATCAACCAGAACTTGGTTCATATGGATTTCAGCATAATTTGGCTAGTTCTAGCCAAGCTCGTATCCCTGAAAGCGGTCCTGTGATGTCTTGTAACAATCCGTGGCTGGGTTCGAATGTTCAGACAATGCCGGCATGTGAAGGCGGAGGCAATGAACGTATAATTGAGCAGCTAAATATCAGGGGTTGTAACTCTCCTATTGATCCTATACTTGACACAAGTGATCATGAGGACGCTGAGTATGTGCCAGATGAGGAAGAATCAGGCGGAGACGACGAATATGAGCAGGTGTTAGATTTGAACGTCGCACCGCTGGGGGAGGAAGTTCAACACGTGACACCAATTCAGTTGGTCCTTCCTCCATACTATTCATATGTGAACTTGGAGGCGTTACAACAGGCTGATATTCTTGAAGAAGGTTCCGGAGTTAACAGGTGGAAAAGAGGAGAGGAACTCCAGATAGGTCAACAGTTTACCAGCAAGGAAAATCTTCAATCAACTGTGAAGCAATACGCCATTTACACACATCATAATTTCAGGGTCAAAGAATCTAAACCTGATAAGCTAATTTTGGAGTGTAATAACTATGGTTCTGGATGCAATTGGAGACCTAGGACCTGTTTAAGAAGTAAAAGTAATATGTGGGAGATCAGGAAGTACAATAGACCACATTGTTGCACAAATGCCACCTTAACTCAAGACCACAAACAACTGGATGTTAAGGTGGTTACAACCTTTATTGTTAGCATGATTGAGGAGAAAACAGATATGCCAATTAAGCTGATACAAGAACGCATAAGAAATCAATTTTCTTATCAAATCTCGTATAGAAAAGCGTGGCTTGCGAAGCAAAGAGCAATCGCTCGTATATATGGTGATTGGGAAGAGAGTTACAATAAGTTACCAAGATGGATGGTTGCATTGCAGAGAGATGCACCTGAAACTGTCGTGGAATGGTGTATGGATGATCGATAGATGGGAAAGCCAGCAGATGATCCAACATTGAGGAGATTTCGACGTGTCTTTTAGGCTTTTAAACCATGTATTGATGCATTCCGTTGGTGCAAGCCAGTTATCCAAATTGATGGTACTTTCTTGTATGGGAAGTACAAGCAGACATTGTTAATCGCAACTACACAAGACGAATCTCGATCTCCCATGCCTCTGGCTTATGCTGTCGTGGAAGGTGAAACCAAAGAAGCGTGGTCATGGTTTTTGAAACATCTGAGACA
The DNA here is from genome assembly GCA_003255065.1 of Cercis canadensis. Lineage (NCBI taxonomy): Eukaryota > Viridiplantae > Streptophyta > Magnoliopsida > Fabales > Fabaceae > Cercis > Cercis canadensis. The sequence goes on along the minus strand of QAOA01000580.1, from coordinate 241,496 downwards.
GCACGTAGCTAAGAACATGGAAGATTTAGCGCTAATTTCAGATCGACATGTGAGCATATTATCATCTATTGAAGATGTAGATGTTGGGTGGCGTCCACCATTGGCTCACAATTTTTTCTGTTTGCGCCATGTTGTGAGCAACTGGAACACGAACTTCAAGGATGTGGCTTTGAAACACAAAATTTACAGAGCTGGTAAGAATAATAATCACCTCTATGTACAAATTTTATCAGTCTTAACTTTGTATCACACTGAATGATAACAATTTTACCTTGACCTTTAATTAACAGGTGCCCAATTTGAGTCAATCAAATTTGAGGAGCTAATGACAGATATACATGGAGAATGTCAGAAAGAAGAGGCTTGGCAATATATCAATGACATTGATAAGGCAAAGTGGACACAACAAGGGAACATTCAAGGTAGACGATATGGCCTTATGACAACTAATTTGGCTGAATGTGTTAATGGCACGTTGAAAGGTGCTCGCAACATGCCTATCACTGTCCTTGTCAGAGCGACGTACTATAGGATGAATCGTATTTTCTTAGAGAGACGAGAAATGGCTCGGGCAAGGTTGGCGAGTGGGCAAACATGGACTGAGGACGCCCAAAAAAGAATGACCCGTAATAGCCGTTACGCATCCTCACATCGGCCAATACTGTTTAATAGAGACAATGGATCATTTGAAGTTGAGGAGTTATTTGATTCTACGGGGCATATCAGCGGGAGATCATTTGCTTTTAATCTAAAGGATTCAAAGTGTGCGTGTGGTCAGTTTCAAGCCCTTCATATACCGTGTACTCACGCCATATCAGCTTGTGCCTCTATTGCAATTGATGCATGGAAGTATGTTAGTCCAGTGTACTTTACTGAAAGCCTTATCCGTGCGTATAGTGGGGAGTTTCACCCAATTGGTGGAGAGGAGCGTTGGCCAAATTTGAGCGGGATTAAGGTAATCCCAAATCGTGGCTTGCTAAGAGCGAAAGGTCGACCTGTTTCAAGGCGAATACGGAACGAGATAGATTGGGGAGAATCTTCATCTGGCGTCATTAGATGCAGCATTTGTCGTATGGAAGGTCACAACAGGAGGCGATGTCCGAACAGAAGGGAAAATCAACCTTGACACCGTCTTCTATTATGTGTGTTGTTTTTGTAGAATAAATTGAACCACTTTCGTTGTATATATAGATGGTCATGTTAATTTAGTATGAATTCACCTTAATCCTGTATAATAATTACAGTATTATCAAAAATACTTTATTGTTATCATAAGTAAGTATAATTTTCGTAATTACGATCTACAGGATATCTAAATGGCTTTACAATACACGCCGGGAGACATTTTTAGAGCTTGTGGGCGTCCATGGATGTTAGACGATGATTTCTATTATCCACTTGACCCAATGTTACATGACTCATCGCAAGTACATAGTATTATGTTGATAGAATGACATCGTAGAGAATGTGAATCGTCTAATTTGCGAGAAATGTGTTTGATTCAAAACATTTGTGTTCCACGATGTTTAACCATACATATGCGTAGACAGAATATTTCGGAGTTGCGATCTGCTTTGTATCGCATAAGAGAAGAGAATAATCGTATTCGAATCAGATTACATCGAAGTGATTGTCAACGCAGTGCAAGAGAGGCAATGACTGAAGGGGACGTGGCACATGCTCGTATGTGGGTTCGCATGTGCGGTGAGCCTGAATGTCTATCGGATATTGAGATGTCCGATGAAGAATGATCGAGCAAAACTCTAATTTAATTATGTAATTGTCATTTTTAACTCCAAATTGTCTTACTTGTTAATGAAAGTATGTTAAGTGTATTATATTAGTTATTTATTTATGTCAATAAACAAGTTGAATCATTATGCCAAGAAGATGTCACACATCTAATGTCTGGTTGTTACCAAGGTTTAGAGATGATTATGAAAGCGAAATACAATCGGATCCAAGGGAATATTACGTCGACTTACGTCGGGAGTGGGCATATCGAATTGATGAAGCTGAAGATTTGGTACAACATTTACAATCGCTTGGAGCTCCTCCTGTCTATAGGTGGTCGTTAAGAATGCCTCGAACAAATCGTCATGACTATGAGGTGGCAATTCCAGAAATCAGGAATGAGAACAATCGTATGTTGGTTAGGCGATGCCACTACTATTTATTGAAATTGGCTAAGGAACAGGCTGCTGTCATGAATCGTGAGTTATCATCTACAGAAATCCAGACCGTATTAAGTTGTCCTGATTATGCTACTGATGACAATTAAAGTAATTTATATTTGTAAAATAATTCCTATGTTTTTTGTCGTGTAATGTACTTGTTTGGATTTCTGGATGGATGTGTGTTTTAAATGTTAAATGTTGATAGTATTTAATTCAATTCAAATAAAATATATACACTGATTATCAAAAAGCGCTTTTATCAATCTGGTGATAAAAAAATACGTTAATCACTAGGGGAATGACAACATTAACATGATGCAATCATAGATGACATCAATCAAATGTTACATAAAAACACGTCCCCTGTCTGAAATGTACTAAACATAAATGAAAAACACATTAATGCATGCAAATATAAATGTCCATACGACATACAAACGTAACGTACTAAAAAAAGGGATGATCCCGGTCCTCATCCTGCTGATCTGGAATCGTGGTGTCCACCATGTCCGGATCAACGTAATCACTGAACTGAATCCTAAGACCGTCCTGCTCTGTGGGATAAGAACGAGGGGGTGGGAACGGCGTCTCAAATGATGGGCCAGGTATATAACAATCCGCCACAGATGCAGTGACTGGGCCAACTGTGAGACCAAGATCTAGTTGAACACTATCAGCTGATGGTGGGACACCGACAGTAGTGCCAAATACATTAGGCGGAGGAGATAATGCTCCCCTCATGGTGTCATGGCCCATCATATCCATAGTGAATGTGGGTCCCCCGAAACGGGACTGTAGTGGCTCACGTGGTGCTGAAGTGGAAGGAGCAGCATGTCTCCTCGATCTACGTGACGACCCCGAACTATGACCTGACGACCTGGTCCCTGATGACGATCCTGATGTCGATGGCTACACATTACCCACAGGGCGCTGGGGTGGCACCTCCTGTCCCTGCTGAACGGGAACGTCGGGGGGAATAATGCCCCATCGCGCAAGCACTGGTCCCATGGCTACCTGCATCTCACCCTGGAAGACAGCCCACTCCTCCTGCGACAGTCATCGTGCATTAGGGCCCTGGAATGACCCTGAACCCGGCTGTTGCGGTGGAGGATGATACGGTGGAGATATATGAGGTGGATTGTGCTTGGCGGACTGCGACGTGGTGGAACAGGTTGTGGCGGAGTTTGACGTCGTGTGCTGAGGTCATCCTGAATTATGTCAATTAATTTAAAGTTAATAATTAATTAACAACAGATTACATTTAATAACATATGGTGTTGTTAAACGAACCTGCTCACGCTGTGCGGC
>QAOA01000580.1:164415-236322 GCA_003255065.1 Cercis canadensis | reverse complement strand
TGAATCACATTAAATGAACAAAGGGGAACCCGAGCCATCCATATCTCAGCGCCGCTACTGCAAAACGGTGGTAGCTGAATGCTTCGATACGGCTGCCAGACAACCTATATAGTCACAATAAGTCATTACACAATCGGGCATACAATATGTCAATTTATTTAATAACTTGCTCACCTCATGATCTGGAAGACGATCAAAAGCACGATGATACTCCACATGGTTCCTTTGGCGCAGTCTAATGTGGACATAACTCAGTGGACGTCTCCACCTATAACATAAATTACACTAATTATTGGCACTCAAAGCAAATAATTTTGTATTTAAACATAATACATAATATGACATGTACTAACCTGTACGCCACTGGAACAGTAATAGGCTGAGGGAGAGCATCGGGGGATGGTGAAGGAGACAACGTAGGAAATCTCTCAAATGCCCAAGCCTGTAGGAGGAATAGACAGCCTCCAACCTCCATGCTCCGGTCAACGGTAAAGTTGCACAAACCCCGGTAGAGATTAGCAAGTACAGCTGAACCCCAACTGCGTGTCCCTGCAATGTCAAAATCCTCCAGCATAAGCAGGTACATCAAGTGCACGTAGTTCCCAGTGGTCTCCGGAATCAGCCACGCTCCAATCAAGATGAGTATGTATACCCACGCATAATACTGCAGTATGTGTGGTTCTGCGTCTGGTGGACAGTGCCCGAATGTCTGCTTCAACCACGACATCCGAATCCGAGAACCTGAAATGGCATTCGCGTCGGGCGGTACTCCTAATAAACGAACTACCTCGTCGTGCCATAACGGATGGTAGCTCCTCCCGCCAAGAGCGATGCCGTCAACTCTAAGCCCTAACAAGACCTCCACATCTTGTAGGGTCACAGTGCACTCGCCGAAAGCCATGTGGAAGGAGTAAGTCTCAGGACGCCATCTCTCCACCAATGCAGAAAGATACTGTAAGTCTAACTGCATTGGTTTCACATGGTAGACATGTCCAAAACCCGCCCTCTCAATATATGGAATCAATCTCTGATCTGGGGCTAGGCGCTCGACCTTGTGAGAACGAGGCCGAATCAGTCTCGGCTCCTAACATAAATCAATTTAACATTAATTATATTGATAAAGAGATTGAAATATAAAATTACATAAATCATATCACCTTATTGAAACACACAAAGCAAACCACTTACCCTAACTCCTAAACTCTTAATCTCAAATCCCAAACCGTTAACTTAAAATATAAAACTACAAACCCTAAACCTTTACACCTGAAAAATATACTAAAACCCTAAACTAAAATAATAAATCTCAAAATTAGAACCCTAAACCCTATCTCCAAACCTTTAACCAAAAACCCAAAACACCTAACCAAATACCCTAAAACCCAAATCACAAATCCCAATTCCTAAACCATAAATAAAAACTAAAGCAGAGTTTCCCTTAAAACAAGAACATTACAGGATTTTAAAATTTCACACAAATACACAAAATCACCATCACAAAATTACAATTTATTATATAACTAAATCACAAATTTCAACCTCCAAACCTCAAACTAAAAAATATAACTCTAACTACTAAAATTTGAATTGTAAACCTAAATACCCTAAAATTCAAAATCCTAACTCAAACCGTAATGACTTAACTTAAATCCTTAAATACTTATCCCAAACTCCTAAAATGTTAATCTATAACCTCAAATGCACTACACAAAACTACAATCTAAAAATTATAATTTATTCCATAACTACAAATTATATAATACAGGTAAAAATTATACAATAATAAAAAAAATTATAAAACTAATTTTATACAGCTACTACAATAATTCATAAAAAAACATATTCTAACAGCATTACACATCAAACATATGACAAAAATTCTAACTTAATATTAGCCCCTAATAGCAAGCCCCCTACCAAAAAAAATATAAACTAACAATATAATCATACAAATTTAATAAATCTATACTTATAAATTAAAACTTATTTTTAACAACTATAAACACTAACACAAATTACTACAACAATCTAAAGTAATACAAAATTGAGTTAAAATGGACTAACCTCATTGTCATTGTTCCATATTTCAGTAGAAATATGGTCTGCTTGTAAAATTAACACAGAGGAGTCCACTGGTCCTGGTGATATGACTCTATCACTTGCCATCTGAAGAATAGAACACAAATGAGATGATTTTGAGAGGAAAATGGGAGAGAATGGGAGAGGAGAAAGCTTGAGAATGGAGAGAATGGGAGGGGGGTGAGGGGAAGAAGAAAGGACCGAGTGGGGGAGGGGGGTGTCGCATGGGGAAGGGGAGAGGGGGGGTCGCATGGGGAAGGGGGTGACAGCATTGGGAAGGGAAAACGCATATGGGAATCTGCGTTTTCATAGGAAAACGCATATTTGAATCCGCGTTTTCCTAAAACGCAGATTCCAATCCTGCGTTTTCCTCTTCTCAATGCTGTCAGTCCAGCTCCTTTTGCATTTCAGCGTTTTTCCATAAATTGTTTCAGCATTTTTTGTATAAAACGCATTTTTAAATTCGCGTTTATTGTTAAAAACGCTGTTTCATATCAGCGTTTTTTGATAAAAACGCGTACGCGTTTTTTAAAGAAAAAAATAGACCAAATTCGGTAAATACTTTCAAAAGTAACCCATTTTCGTTATTAATTTTTAAAAACATATTATTTCAGTAAAAATACCGATTTGAAGGCCTTTGAGAGAAGCTCGTAATTTATAGTACTGTTGCATGAAAATTTGGCAACAACAAACAGTGCCAGAAGAATCAAGAATCTGTAAAAGGGCTTCATTTTCTTGGCTTCCACCGTCTCAAATTTTGCTGTTCCTCTAATATAGTATAGGTCAAGTCTACAGTACAAAAGGTTGTGAGTACCGATGCAAATGACAATTAACAATTGAGATTAAGCCACGTGTACATTCCAGATGAAGTGACTTAATATTGATTATAAATAATTAATTATATTTTGGCCCCATAAAATTTATGTATTTACTTTTATTTTCCTCTAACCAAAAAAACTTGTTTTCTTCTTCATTTTCTTCTCTTCACTTCACACACACGTCAACCCATACGCAAATTGGCTAATCCGGTGATAGATTATATTCGTCTGTGCCCAACTCAATATCGAACTGTCTGCAACGGAGATTCCACCCAAGACGATGATGAAGTATGTGTTTTGATTCCTATGGAGTGAAGTAATATAAAAAAATGCCAAAAGATACAACTAGTATGCCTCCATCTGATTTAGTAATTTCTCATAAACAAAAGCCACCCAGAAATCTAAACCATTTAATTATTAAAGGGAAAAAAGGAAAAAGGAAGGGGAATCGTAACCGCAGTATAGAGATCGATATAATCCTGTTTTAAGAAAAGCAATAAATAAAGTGAATCAATATATTCCTGGCCACAAACATTGCCACACAAATTATCAGTCTTCTTGGAACAGTAATGGCCTCTAGCCTCTCCCATCATTCACCACATTCTTCCGTTTAGTGTATTCTGGGAATCGATGAAAGCAGATCGATCGAGAAAGCTTTGAACCCAAAACTATTAGAAATCCGAATGTCCGATCGCTACTCCCTAAGTTAAACACTATCAGACACTGCCATAGATTCATGATGAACACACTTTTTATATAATATTTATCCCTCATACTTAGTCTTTTAAACCTCTTTTGGGCTGAATTGCATAGACTTAGACCTCATTTCATGACTTTGGATCCATTTATGCTTAATTGCAATTTCCAGCAATACTGGGCATTATATGTTGTCTCTTTGTTTCAGGCATATCTTGAGTTCTGGATGTCTAAAAATTCCGAGTCATACCTTGTTGGAAAGCTGAGAGAATTTTATACAACTTTCTTTCAGGGCTCCAAAGCTAATTCGGACGTTCAGAAGGTCATATGTAGCCTGGAAGTCAGAGAAGACATGCTGTCGCAGGATCCTGACCTACATGCAGTATTTGGGTCATAACTTGAGTTGTATATGTCATATGGACCTGAAACTGGTACCATTGGAAAGCTAACAGACAGAGCTTAAATTGATATGAAGACCGGTTCACCATATTTTATGTGGAAGATGGTCTTATTTGCTGTGCAAGTTAGCTGACGGTTCCAGACACCTTCTGCCACTTAAATGGGCCTAACTTCCTCATGACAAGTCCAAATGGGCCCAAACCAAAGCCCAATTGAAGCTAAGGCCCATGGGAACAAGTGTGCCCTAAGGGCAATTTAGGTGTGCATGTAAAATTGGAGGTCTATATCAGAAGAAGGAGGCAGCCGAAATTCATAACCACCTCATTAGATATTTTAGACAGATTTTTGTGCTTTCCTTAGTTCTTAAGTTTTCTTTAGATATTTTGTAAGAACTTCAGCTCCTCTTGTTCATGGAGGGCTAATCCAACATATCAATCCAGGTTTTGCTATTCTGATTATTGGTTTTGAGATTATGAGTTGTTGTTCTTCCTTTTAGTTGTTAATCAAAGTTCTTTCAATCCTTTGAAATATTCTGTTTGAATTGCTTAATTCGAATTGGATCTTCATGTGTGATTGCTTAATTGCATGTGATAAAAGAGGATTGTATGGTTGATTAATGTTTCTGAGCTTTTGGATGGATTAATCACCTTGGCTGGATCATGGACTTAGGTAAAACTAGACTTGAATGTTTGCTTAATTCATTTAGTCTTAGTTGAATCCGAATTCTGGTTGCTTAACCAGTGGACATCCATAGAACATTGAGAGGCGTCTTGATATGTTTTAAAGGCCAAGAACATGGTTAATAATTGAATGGATCATTAGAAATCAAGGATGAATCAAAATCAGAATCAGTTAAGGCTTGGATTGGTTGTTTTCCTTTAGGTTACCACTTACAATTATTTTTTGTCAAGTACTTAAACCAAAAAAAACCCCCTCTGTTTACATGCTTCTTAATATGATTCACTAAATAGAACAATCCTTAGGTTCGACTTAGGGCTGCCCTTTGTTGCAAATAGCTTAGGTAACCCACCTTAAACTTAATTAATTTGAGGAGCCTCGGCAGCTCATCAATTCAGTCCTATATACTCCTCAAAAACTCACTCTCACTGCCAATAAATCATTTCCTTGGTATCAACGGATCGCCGTTAAGTCGCAGAGTCTTGAAATCAACGGAAAATTAATCCTTATTTGTCTATGCTTTGGAGCTAAAATCTCCAAAGACAAAATCAAAAGCATTGAGAACATTTTGAAGGATGAGGTCAATATATAATTTAACTAAAATATTAAATTACTCTGTTATTATTAGAAAGACCTGATAACCAAGTTGCCCATCAAACCATCTCTGCCATTGATTGGGCCAAGTGGATGATTGAATGGCAATTAATTGTCATTTGCACCAGTACTCATTTTCAGCCCTTTGTATTGTAGACTTGACCTATAATATATACTCTGATGGAGGGAAGCAAAAGCGAAGAAAGAGAGAAAAAAAAAAAAAAGCAGAGGAGGTTCTATTTGGTATAGTACTAGTGGAATAGTTTAGATAGAGGTTGAGGGTTAGTGAAGTGGAGCAAGTGATGAGAAAACTAAAGAGTTAAAGGACAATTTAATGGAAGTTGTTAAGAGGTGTTGACTGTTGAACTGTTGAAAGTTGACACCTCAACACACTAACGACTCTCTGACTTATGAATTGGGAGAATACGAGTAATCTCACCACTTGGACATGCTCGTTGCCGGCGTTTCCAATGGAGACACGTAAGTTGACAACTGATATGTTCGGTGGATCTCACATCGTCAAAGTTTTTTTTTTTTTTTAAAAAAAAAATTATAATATTTAAGTAATTAAATTAAAAAGTGTGATAAATATGTAAATTTATTGTTAAATTATAATATTCAAGTCAATGAACCCCATTTGACGAGACGAGACAAAGCCCTCCTCCTCCCATTGAGGAAAGCACTATCGTCCGTCATTCCCCCGAAGCAATGAACAAAATTGTATTTCAGAGTAACATTTCCGTCACCTAAAAACCATAAACGTTTTAATTTTTTTTTAATTTTAATGAATTTTAATATAATAATATTGATAGAGATATATAAAAGTAGATAGTATAATGTTGAATAATTACATTTTTAATCAAATAACATTGACATAATCAATATTTATAAATTTTAACATTTGACAAAACATAAAACTTAATACAAAATACATATTATACTCTAAGTCTCAAATTACACAATACATATACTCTAACAAATACATCAGTCCATAACTGAACTTTCAGTGTGTTTAATAAAGAATGTTTACCTCTTTATTTTTTAAGCTCTTATGAATTGAGTAAAACTAATAACCAAGCTTAGATGTGCTTATCCAAATGGGCAAAACTCAAAAAGTCATATGTTAAAAATAAGAAGGTTTCTTAAATATTTTTGATATTTATATAGTCTGTAATACTACATAAGAATAGTCAATATATGAATAATATATGTATAAGTTAACTGTTTTTAAGTTTGTTTAAAAAAAATAAGATAAATTATATTTATATTCAATAAAATATAAAAATTACATATATTTACTACGTTAGTATAATATGTCATACTCATATAGTATCATAGAATCCATATAAAAAATAATGGGCCAAAATACGACATGCATCTCTTTCCTAGTATCTATAAACATAATAAAAACCCATTAAAAAGAAGTAAGTAATTGAAACGGGAAGACGGGTTGTTGTATAGCAGCAACCCTTATCTCGCAACGAGGAAGAAAGAAGTGGAGAAGCCTCGCAGCGTTGTCTAGAGCTTGTTCTAGAAACAGAGAGATGCAGAGAAGTAGCATAAACAGAGAGAGAAGCATAAGAAGAGGATGAGAAGTTCCACAACCAAAACGGGATAAGTTGATAGCTTGCTTGAACTTTGAATCCATTAAGTCTTTGTAATTTAGGTGGTAGGTGGCTTGAGAATGAGAAGAAAGCATTCCAAGCTTTGTTGGAAACGGCTAGAAATGCAGTTATTTCGTACGAAACTCTTCAAAATATGATTTTTTTTTATAAAAACGGTGGAATTTCAAGATTGAATCATGGTTTCGTTTCGGTGACTCACGAAATGGAAATATTTTGGTCATTTTAGTGGTAAAGAAATCAAATTTTATTCCTTGCCCTGAAGTGCAAATCCAAGTACAGAAAAGGTATTTGTACATATTTAGTAGACACATAAAAAGTGTATATTTATCTGTATATAAAATTTGAGATAATNTTTATCTGTATATGAAATTTGAGATAATCATTATTAAGTCACGTAAATAAAAAAAATTATAAGTGAGTGACTGAAAAAAATAAAAAAGTATATATTTATCTGTATACAAAATTTGAGATAATTATTACTAAGTTACACAAATAAATAAAAAATTATAAGTGACTGAAATTTTTTTTCAGGTTGGCGACTCTATATCTGCGTTGCCCCGACGTATGAAAAAAAGTTATATTCCTCTAAAGTCTAAAGCTTATAAATTAAAAAAATAAATAAAAAATGCTGCCTTCAAGATTTCAGAATTCCCCTTTACTTGGATAGTCAGACATTTTTGGCCCTTCATTTTTATTGAACCTTGTTCTACTGGTAATCTTCCTTCTTGTTTGATGGTCTCCTCCTCAGTTTTGCTGTCTTGTGTGTTTCATTCAGCTCTAAGTTGACCCATCTGTGATCTCAAAGGACAAAGGTATTACAACTTCAAACAGCCGTTGGCTCACAAATTGTTACTGATAAAAATAATAACCAGACCCAGAGAACTGTTGGCACATTTGGAGCAGCAGGATTCATGTAAATAGTGTTGGTAGTTTAAGAAGGCTTCCAGAAGTAAAGACATTCCATATTAGTCCAGTGCAACTAGAAAAAAGGCACAGACAGCGTATTGTTCCCTACCATACCATCAGAAGAGAAGGCTCTCCTTCTGGTTATAGCTTGTTCAACCTCAAAAGTTACTAGCATGAAAGTGGAATGTCTCCCAGCAATCATGCTGTTACCATGTGATGTGCAGAAAGAAAGCAATCTTACTTTCAATGATCAGAACAATAGCTATCTTTCCAGCAGTCAATCCCAAGCAAAAATACTCCATTGGTAAGTTAACTGCTGCACCAGGGGATTGCCAAATTTGTATAAGAATCAGTTATCCATGAATTTACATCTTTATCACCAAAAAACAGCATGGTACATTACCACTATTCTATGTAGGCATTCATATGATATTTCAACATATAGGCAACAATCGAAGGTAAAGGGGAAATCTAATAAGCCGTCTCCCCTCCATCAACTAATTAGTTGTAGTTTACATGAAGATGGCGATAATGGTTCATTCCATCGATTCTCAATTAACTTTTTAGATTCAGTCGAACATTCTGAACCTTGACAGATATTTTTAACTTCTGTTCCTCCATGTTTTTTAATACAGCAAGCAGATTTGCTCGATATACTTCACATCGCTGACTGGCACTTTCTAACTCAGTGGCCAACTCCTGAATTTTCTTATCGTGATCCTACAATGAGAAAAATATATTAACTTCCAAGAACATGTTCAATATCATTTTCGGTATGATGTGTTAGAATTCTTCAGAAAAATACTGCAGCTATAGCATATTCAGTTTGGCCTTTCAGAAAGACATTTAACAAAGACCTTTTCAACTTCTTTCTTTCTAACATTTTCTTCTATGTAGAATGAATACAATATTCTGATAGAAAGAAAAGTAGGTCCGCATGTCTTCCCAACCAGAGTCACATAATTTCCATTTCACCGCCCTCAGTGAGTAAACAGTGTTCATGCTAAGTCAGGAACGTATTGCCATGGAAACTACTGCAAAGTTTTTTTTGGCACTTCTTACTAACCATGAAGATGTTATAAATTGTATTCAACGTACAGGCACTCAGAGACTTGTCCTATTATTTTCTTTACATTTTTTTTTTTTTTGATTTTGTCGTATTGTTGTTGTCCTTGTGAATCATGTCTAATATTTGTCACTTGTTCCAACGATAAGGGATACATGAACCATAATGCAAAGGTAGTCACAAGCATTTCTAGATTTTCAATAGTGCTTTCATTTCCTGGCAAAAAGGACAATGGAAGAGAAAGAAACGCAGCCACTTTCAGATTCATTCTTATAAGACCTTCGACTGCATAGTCTGCATTATCATTTTTTTATTGCCAAATCACCGATTTTCATACCTAAATAATCCTTTGATTGTAAGTGGCAGACAGTATACACATCAATCCCAGCAGCAACTATGTCCAAAAGCATAAAAGCCGCTTTCAATTAATATTACATAATTATGGACTGCACTGGATGCTTATTGCTGCACCTCCAATATTTGTTCGGATTAAAAAACCACATGCAACAAATTAAATTTCAGTTTGACTCTTATGTATAACCATATTTTGTTATTATTTAAATCCCCATATTTTTTCACAAATTGTGCATGTTTATTAAAAGGCAATAAGCTACAAAAGCAAGATAAAATATTCAAAATATTGAAAAACTTTGGAATCCATAATAGGGAGACGTACGATAAACTGCTGATTAAGTACTGGACACAGAAAGTGCAGAGGTGAATACTGTGATTTTATTCTTCAAAATATTTATTAATGATCCATAACATATAGGCAACCATGCAAAGGGCATGCCATTCAGAAAAGAGATAAACTAACAGTATCCACTATCCATGGTTTAAAGCTAGCAAACTGCATTTTTGCACATCTACATAATGAATTAAGTCTAATTTTCTATAAGGTCAATTTATAACAGTTAAAACACGTGTCAAGGGACAAGCTACATATTGACAACATGACAATGAAGGAAACAGAAAATCTTAGTTTGCGGAGGACGGAAAAAACACTAACCGTAGGGCAACAGTGCAACTCCTGGATGTTGTTTGAAATATTTTCGACAATCCCAGGACTAAGATTATTCGCAGCAGCAACCTTCTTTGCAGCATCCTGAAGAGCATCAATTGCTACATTATATGCATGCATGGATTCTGCCCCTTTTTCTATATATCTCATAGCTTCTTGGCGTAGACTGTCATACCGAGCAGCAAAAGATTCTGGAGAATTATTTGGCAATCCGAGAGCATGTTCATCCAACAAGAACCCACTTTTGGCATTTCTTGTCCACCTTTTTAAGATGTAATGAGATGGAAGAGTTAGAACATTGGTGACTCTAAAAACTGCTAAGATGTGCCTGCAAATGATACCAGCAAATTCAAACATTTGGCAGCTGCAGCTAGCTTTCTTTTCAAAAAAATTAAACTTGACAAAATGTGTTGTATGGTCCTTCCCAAATTTTGCCACCCGATACATAGTTTCTGATCCTGAATCGTCAATGGTAGTTGCAGGATATGCAAGGGTCTCAACTAATTCCACTTGGAATTTTGTGAATATCTTCCTTGTATAGAGACTAGCTGCTTGCTTTTCCATAGGAGAAGGAGTTTTTAGAACAGGTGAGGTGTTAAGGGTATCATAATCTGCCTTTACTTCCTTTTCATATCGACTAGCACTTGCCTTTTCATACTGCTTAATCAGCACATGAACATTAGTTGATGCATTTATATACCCATCAAAGAATTTGTTTATAGTATCACTTCCTTGGGTTACTGACATTTCTCCAAAAAACGTATCCTGAAGGTACACAGGTACCCATTGTTGACGAGCCTTGTACATTGATTGAAGCCATTCATTGTCTCCAAGTTCATATCTTTGAAGAAGGGACTCCCAGCATGACTCAAACTCATCAATTGTCTCTGTCACATTGATGCATCTTTGGAACTCTGCTTCAAAAGTTGGGTGCATGTGATATACATCAGACAGCTTCTCCTGAGCTTCCCTAATTACACTCCATTTACAAAACCGGTGTCGAGTTGTTGGAAACACTTGCAAAATAGCAGCACGTATGATTCTATCCTGATCTGTCGTGATCGAGATGGGATGTCGCCCAGACATTGCCTCTAACCAAGTCTGGAATAGCCAAACAAATGATGTCTCAGACTCGTTGAGGAGCAAAGCACAACCAAACAATACTGGTTGACCATGATGGTTCCACCCAGTAAATGGGGCAAAGGGGACCCTGTAACGGTTTGTTCTGTACATTGTATCAAATGTGACGGTGTCTCCAAAGTAGTTATAATTCATTATAGCATTTGCATCAGCCCAGAAAATGTTTCCTGTTGAATTGACAAAATCACCCTGAATGGCACAAAAGAAACCAGGATGCTCAGCTTGCATACGCTTGAGATAGTCAAAGACAATGTGACTGCCACTTCCAAGAGTCCTCTGACGGCTACTACTCATATAATTCTGGCAGTCAACTTTAGTGAAACCAACATTTTTAATACCCCCTGATTCTTTGATCAAAACAGACATGACACCGCTGGGACCCATCCCAGCAGCTTGAAGGGTATCAATCAAACTGCGAGCAGGACCTGATACATGCCTATGTGAGCGAAGGCAATGAACCTTATCAGGTGGGACAAGCTCATGGTTATGTTCCTTGACAAGTTTAGATACGGCCCATTTGCCACAAGTGTGTTTCTTCACCGTCATCTGAGCTTTACAACCAACTCTAGTGATTGTTCGGTGTCGCTTGGACCTATTTTCACCGCCCTCACGGCGGAAACCCTCACGAGAACAAACAATCTGGCGGCATATGATGGAACCATCGCGTCGTGACCTCTGGTACACACTCACCCGGGTACTGAAACCAATTCGCCGGGCATATGAATTGTAGCAAATGCGGGCAGCCTGTTCAGAATCAAATTCCATGCCCTCAGAGGGTTCCAGACAGAGACTGGACTCCCCATTTGCATTTGAGTTCAAAGTACAACCTTGGCCTGAATCGTCATCATCATCGTTATCGTTGTTGTAGTCTTCTTCTTCATAGCCATCAATGTCATCTTCGCCAGAATTAGAAACACCCATGTCAAACTCCATCACCTCATTTTCAATGTCCAAGTGTCCCATATTATCATCCATCACCATGAGAGAAAAATTAAAAGTCAAAGGGAGATGAGTTTTTTTTTTTCTATATATATATATATATATATATATATATTCAAAAATGGAATAAATTTGACATTAGGTATGAATATGATTTAGGAAGAAAGGGATCAAATCAAAGGATAAGATTTTGCCGTGAAATGATACTTGATTGAAAGAGAAGAGAAACTGACCATTGGCTGTTTAACATTAAATAATGAGACCGAGACGCAGAAGCACACGGCAGACCCCAATTCAATGGATCAAACTCGGCCAACTCCGCTCCACTTCCACGGTGAGAATTACACTTACTTGATAAGCTTGTGAGCGCGCCAATTAAGGGGAGAAGCGATTTAGGCATTCAATTTCAGGGTTTTAAGTCTCTCACCTCGCTTGCTAAGCTACCCCACTGAAAGAGGGGTAACAGACTACTAACGGTAACAGGTCTCCCACCCTATCAAATATTAAAGCAAGGCAAGGTCCATGTAGTTCATGGAAGAAAAAAAAAAAGATATGTTTATCAGGTGAAGACTCATGTAACTAAGGCTCTGTTTGAGAGTTTTTTTGGAGGGGAGAGGAGAGGAGAGGAGAGGAAAGGGAGGGAAAGGAAAGGGAGGGGTTTTTCTCTCCTTTGTTTGGATGATTAAAATGAGGAAAAGGAAAGGAAAGGGAAGGAAATGTCTTATTGTAAAATATTTTTACTAGTTTACCCTTTATTATCTTTTCACTCTTTTTTTCTAATTCAATTTTTTAATTATAAATGTAATTATTATTTATTTATTAAAAAATAAAAATTGACAATAACCGAATTCATACTCTAATTAAGTACATTTTCATAAAAAAGTAAAATTTCATAAATATTAAATTATTAATATATAATATACACTTATTGCTTCTAATGAGTCATAAAAAAATTAATATACTATATATTTTCAAAAAGAAAATAAACTGTGCATCTGAAAAATTATGCAAATTCTATTGCTTTATGGGTTGCAATTAATTAAATTAGAGTGATGATAAAAGGGATTATTTATAATTTTTTTCATTAGATGGATATAATTAAAATTTTTAATTAGAAATATAAAAGAATTACAATTTAAACATAAAACTTCAACTTTTTTGCTTTCTTTTCTTATCCAACAATTCAATGGTGGCAGACAGTATGAGTAAATTAGTAAATTAATTCTCTACCCCTCCAAACCCTCCAATTTGGGGGGTTAAAATTTGTGAATGAAAAAAGGAGTGCAAGGGTCAAAGTTTAACCCTTAGTCTCCTTCCCCTTTCAAACTTAAAACTCCCAAACAAGGGAGTAGACTCTCTCATTCCTCTCCTCTCCTCTCCTTTCCCCTCCAAAAGAACTCCCAAACATACCCTAAAAGGACAAAACTTGGGTAAAGTTCTATAGGTATTGGTGGTGCTGTTCCTCAATTAAAATATAACATGTGTATTATTTTGTCCATATCAACATCACTTCAATATGTCTGTTATGTAACTCCGTTATTCTTTTTTTCTTCACCTTTCACCTTCTCCATCTCTCTTTCACATTGGGTTGCTTCACTTTTTTGAATCTCTCTTTCAATTCTCAGTAATGCATTCAAAAAAATTGTGACACAACACATAGCCATCACTCTAATACCCAATACAAGAGGACATCAATTGTATATCTCTAACTTCATTGAATCTCATCTTTGATGCAAGCACAAAAAGTAATCAAAAAGAAACAATAAGAAGGATCAATTACTGGGGCTATGACTGTGAGGATGCTTCAATTGATCATTATGACGTGGATACCATCGCATTGGAGACAAACAGCCTAAAGTGTGTGCAATACGAGCTCAGCCACGATTCATTGCCCTGGGTTCGAAGCAACTAATAGATTTAGCAGGAAATTGGGGCTCAATCGAACAGGGTCGCGTATATGAGGTTGTAATAGGAGGAGTATCAAAGCAAGTGATTAAAGAAGGCAACTATGCCAATGGGGTTGAAGAAAACAGAGAAGAGAAAACAAGGATACAGAAGGAGATGAGATATGCGAAACTGAAGAGAATTGATGATATAAGGCAAAGGAAGCTTTGGGGTTTTCAAAGTTGAAAACTTGTCCGATGGGGTTCAATGGCAACCAGACTTTTGAATGCATTATCCCTGTTAACTGAGAATTGAAAGAGAGATTCAGAAAAGTGAAACAACCCAACATGAAAGAGAGATGAAGAAAGTGAAAGGTGAAGAAGAAAAGGGCTAACAGAGTTACGTAACAGACATGTTGAGATGGTGCTTATGTGGACAAAATAATACACATGTAATATTTTAATTGAAGAACAGTACCACCAACACCTATAGTGAAGATGATGTCAGCAATTCCTCCTTTCGTTCAATTCCCACTCCCAAACTTTTTTCCAAGTAGGCATTGGTCAAGCAATCGCAAAACTCTGGAATTCCACCATCGTCCATCGGTACTCTAAAGTCTATTGCCTCAAATATAGAATTGGTTCCACAATCACAATGTTTTAGGAAGCATCCTAGGGATGAGTCAACACCTGCAACTAAGCACCAAGATCCAGATCACTGATGCGGTCATAATTGAATTATTATTCCATTCATAATTTCCTTTATTCAGCAACAAGAGTGCATTTAAGGTAACCTAAAACCCATTGTAAATCCCACAACCCAAGAAGAAGACCTCGGAACTGTTACAAATATCTGCTTATAATACAAAAGTTTCTCCTTTTACAGCAACACCCTTATATGCCTTCCGGCAACCTCATTGGAGATTCTCAAGAGGTTTGTTAAACAAGGACTCATCCAGCAGCATCCCAGTTTTTGGTAGAGAGGAATCCACTTCATTCAAAGTCAGAGTTCAGTACAATTAGTAGTAACAGTACACAAAGTAGAGAAGGTCCTGCTATTATAATGCCAGCATGGAACAAAAGCCCATAAAATCATATAAAAAAAACAGTAGAGATAACGCCGGCATTGAGTGAAAATAAAGAACATCGGAGATTCTTGTCCTTCCATGCTTTGCAAACTGGTCAGCAGCATCCCAGTTAAAGCATTGAAATGATTGGGCTGATTATGAAATTGCATACAGGGATCATGTTATTGACAGAAACCTTTCACCACCAAGCATGATAACCATTACTATTTCTGAAAAGATTAAATAGTGATAATTACAGGTTTGCAGTCACATCAGTTGGTGACACGACAGGAACAATGCTTGAAACATCCTACACTTGGAGATGAATAAAGATCGCACCTGGTGAGGCACTACAGTATTTCTAGCAAAAATGGCCATGGTCATAGCACCTGGAATACTGGTAAAGGGCCAGGGTTGAAGTAGAGATAATTCTGATCAAAAGACTCAAAAATACAATCTAAAATCAGACTGCTTGTGAATTAGAACATGAAATTGTACAGTCTTGAACTTCCTTTTTTTCCCCCCCGACAATGAAATGTATCTTCTGGGATTGGCTTGTCCAGCAGTAGGTTAAGCACCAACTAGCAACTACTGTGGCTTTAGATAAAGCAGTCTGCATTGATACAGGTCACAGAAAAGTGCAGATTACCGAACCAGAGTTTAATTTTGTTGGAAGATTATCAAACCAGAGTTAGCCAGATCAGAATTATATCCACAAGCACCACAATAAATTGAATGTAAAATAATGCCACAAAAAGCCCTAATGTCTCCAAAAATGATCCACTCATAAATGCAGATAAAACCAAAAATTAGAATACAGTCCTCTCATGTTTAAGTTCGACAAGTGAGCCAAATCTAACTCTTTATTGCGATCAACTACTTCCAGGCCCATAATTTGGAATATGGATTAAAAAGGAACAAAACATGTAAAAAGGAACAACATGCCATCGGTCTTCAGGAATTTACTCTCAGAGGGATGTCAGGTTGTAGCCAGAAGATGTAGACATTGCAGTTAGGACTTCAGTAACAGAAGCCATGATGCTCAAAGCTGCTTTCAGAACCTCTTGAGAGCACCCCGGCTTTACAATAGTTCGAACCTGAAGCAACAAGGAAAAATGTTATAAGAAAGAAAAAGGGATCAGAATGATATTTTAATTCCTGGCCTCGATTCAAATTGACTAAAATCACCCTTCCACCTCCTGGCTACCAGGAATGAGCTAATGCCTGTTTTGTTTCCTTATCTATTCTCACTAGTCATAACTATAATTCCACTCCATGTACCAAGTGTGAACACAAAATGGACAACCATTCCATTCTTGATGCTGATGGAATGAAACACTGGAAGGGAAACTGATTCCATGCACCAAAAGCACTCTTACGCATTAAAATACACAATTCTTATATAGTTTGGATGTGGGAAGGGAAATTACATTTTCATAAATGATAGTCAACCAAATTTGGGAGAGGGGTGGGGGGATTTCCATAACACCAATAGATCATGCAAATTTCAGGAAATCCTAAAGAACAAGGAACTGATTCGTTATGCCAGACTGGAATTATATAAGAGATAATATATATATATAAAGCTCCACGTCTAGCAGAACATAATGAAGATTGGCAATTATTGGTTTTAGGTCTTATCCAGCAAACACCCGGTACACGGAAATCTAAGCTCAGATATTTCAAAAGGAATTATCTAGTTGATCCATTTAACATATTGCTATTTAGCTTAGTTTGGTGGAGCATAAAATTTGAATTGATCGAAATGAAGATGAATCACATAAAAGTATTTTCCAAATGGCGCTTATATTCTATTAAGATATGAAAGAATTATAACACCTTATCCAGGTACTCTTGAAGTTCCTTAATACGGCCCATGTAGTCCTGGTCTTCAACACACAGAGTTATAGCCTTGGCATCTGCACCAGGACCATCAAACTGAAGCGGGCCTGGATTTCTATAGATATCGTCCATTAGAAATCTTGCTGCATTTTGTCTCAACTGCCTGCAACCAAGATCATGCATCAGAGAAGGCCCTGAATTGACTAACAGAAATTAGACCATTGATTATCATGATTTAGTAGACAAGTAAACTAAGATGCTGTCATGCTGAGGTTAAAAAATTTGCATGCATATATAGTACAGGTTAAAACTTCCTATACCAAACAAATTCCACGAATTATAAATAAAGTAACAAATCAATTAACTACCCGACAAGAGCTGCAAGTCATTCAAATTTTTAGTTCTTCTTTTACACTGTATACAAGCATATACAAGATACACCATGACAAGGAGACCTACTCATATGCTTTGCCTCTCAAATCCACAGTAGCTGGATGAATAGCAGGTTTTCCAATTGATGTGGCCCCTGAATTTTGAGACCAACGCTTTACTGTCATCATAGCCTAACATGCATTACAACAAACAAGTAAACACAATGTATTGACATAATTTAAATGTCAGGAACATGTTTTTTAAATTCATGGGAAATTTCACTATTATCCCATAGTTGTAAATTGTTATATGGGATACAAGAAAGAATATGAGAAGAACAAAGACATACAGTGATTGGAGCAGCCCCACAACGCCACTTGTTTACAGGATTCTTTAGGTTAGTTACAGTTGCCATGTAGCCATTTAAGCCAGCAGCAAGTATATGGTAGCAGATGTGTCCAAGAACCTGCAATAATATCGAATTGTCATTAACAAAATGGGGGAACACTAACATGCTGAGAGGAGCTAATGAAAGGCAACCAATCAACATACATATGCATAATCACAATCAAATTTTGATGGCAGAGATCCACGAGCTTGATAACCAAAAAAGTGGCAGATGGCATTGAATTTCTTTCCCTTGTATGTGCCTTCTTTCTGTCAAAATAACACACAACATTTATTTCTGGGACCAAGTTATATCAAACATCCTAGCTGCGGGTTTCTTTCCCTTCACAAAAAGCTATTAAATCCTGATCTAGAATTATACTTTTGAGGCCATTAAGCGTCAAACTAGAATCATTGTATTCATCTATAAGTACGAAATGTGATTCAAAATTGTGCCATACATAACTAACTCATGTTGATGATAATGTAGACACAACAAACTAATAATCTATTACAAAGCTTCCACTGTTCACATCACAAAGGAAGAGACTGAATTTTTCAAGGAGTACAAAGACTTAAAAAGCCACTACTACACCAAGTAAAATGCTGCATTGTTAAGAAGGGAAAATAGCCATAAAATATATTCACAGGCATATAGTAGCCCATAATAATTTAAAATCCAGTTAAGTCAATATCCGGTTAGAGGAAAACAAGAGGGGGTGGGGAGATAGAATGGAACAGAAATTTAGTGACCATACCAGACGCCTGTTTATTTCTGCCTCCACAAGATATGCTAGTAGTTTCTCTGTCTCAATCTGCAAGTTAATTATTTTTCTTAAAATAAGATATAAAGGAACTGAAAGTCCAGCAAACCATATACACAACAAAATATCCAACAATTATTACCTGGGATAACTGAGCTGAGTCATCTGATTCCGGGTAAAGGAGTAGCTACAACATTATATATGATAGTTAAATATACCTTGTTATTACTCATTAAAACTGAATTAACTCTCCACTAGTTTTCAACATGATAAACATGAACTAACCTGTTTCCTAATAAAAGGTGGCAAAAATTCAAATAAAGCAGAGGCCCATGGTGAAAGCTGAGAAGATATGTTGTCAACAGCAACACCTTGTCTGAGCAAACCATGAATTTCCTGAGGTACAAAAAAAGTCTCAGCAACAACTAACAAGGCTGAATGGAAATCACATGAGATTAAGAGAACCCATAAAACTAGCTTCGAAGTAAAAAAGAACCCATCACTTTGTGATGCTTCAAGGGCTTCCAGGTGTCTATGAAATCAAAAACACCCACACACACAGATAAAAAGAGAGAGAGAGAGAGAGAGATGCATGAATCTTTTTGTCACATCACAAAAGCATTTTTTTTTTTTTTGGTTTGGGAGGGGGGAATTACCTTTAATAGTGCATACACTTCAGGAATGCTCTCTATCAGCCCCTCTGGAAGCAGGATGACTCCATGATACTTGTCTGAGCCAAACACATAAAGATGAGATAGTAGAACTGAGAACACCTACAACTGCAGAGAGACAATTTTAAACCATTCAAACCTTGTTCTGCTCTAGCCTGAACTGCATCACAAATTTGTTTTGTAAGGTCAAAAAGTGTAAGCTTTGATGCAGCAACCTCCTCACCAAGAATTACCTACATAGATTATATTATGAGACAATTTGTCAGCATGAAACTATAGCAACGTGAGAATAAATTTTGCCAGATAATAATACAAACCATATTTGGATGGGACTGCAGGGTGCATTCAAGAGCAACATGTGAAGCCTTGCGGCCCATGAGACGGATGAAATAATAATACTGGAAAGGAAAAAAAATCAGGAAGATATTAACAATGAAAATAAATGGCAGATTTAAACACATCCAGTTCTATATATGATTGGTTAGACCTGTTACCTTCTCCGCAGAGAGAGCATCAGTACAGACATTGCTAATGAGCTGAGAATTCACCTGTGTAAACAAAAAACACAAGTTTGCACGTTTTCAATTGCTTATTATTTCATAGCAAATCTGCAAGCAGCAATGTCCGAATAAACCCCATCATTTCTTCCTTCCTTTCTTTCTTTTGTTATTGTTGGGGGACAGGGACTTACTAACGTCCAATGAGACTATACAATCATTTCACCAACAAAATACGCGAAAACTTGAAAGTATCAAACATGAATACACACAGGTCCAATCATATTACAAACACATTGTCCATATATGTGCAGAGCATATTTAATAGGTGCTATATCTTGGAAAACTACCAGCTCCATATCCCCATGTTCCCTATATCATATATTTGCATTGACATTCCACAAAGCAAGGTGTAAAATAAAGTATAAAGAGGAAACATCATATGGTGTTATGCAGTGTAATTCACCGTATAGAAACAAAGGCAAGCTTTACCATAATTAATACAAGAACCGACATACTCTTGTCAAATGAGAAAATTTCTTGAACTTCATTTACATGATAAATACCTTGCATATTGTATCAAAACCAACGTTAGTTTCCACAAACTGGTTTTTAAGATCTCCATTCAAAGTCACTGGGACCCCAACCACCTGCAGGATTCCAACTACCAGAATCAAAATATAATAGTAGAAACTGTAAACTCAAATTTAACTACAATATAAAGAACAGTAAAACTCTCATGATATCAATTATCAAGAGAAAGAGAGACAGAGAGAAGGGAAACTTTTAGATGAAGAGCTTCAGACACAGCACTTGTTAGCATCTATGTGCATGAAATGAAAAATACCTTTGTTGGGCATTTTGCTTCAGCAAATGTTTCTGCAAGCTGAGCAGCATCAGTGTTTGATGTCACCCCTAATAAATTATAAATTTATACATTTAGAAACCCCTTTCCAAGATGTTCTGGTAACCATGGATGAAGGACCAGGAAAATCTAAGATTACCCCCAATTATGACAAGCCCATCAAGTTTCAAACTTTTGCATGCAGACAGTGCATCATTAACTTGCTCTGTTGTTCTAATTTGATCCTTTGTTCGTCCCAACAAATCATAGCCACCTTAAAAAGAAAAGCCATAGAAATGAGTTCATATTATTCCAAAAGATAATTGACTAACTAAAAACAATGACATCACTCTGCCAGCATCTACCTTGATTTTTGTATGTTGAAAGAATGTCATCAGTAATCTCAAGAGTTTTCTGGGCAAATAAGCCTTCTGAACCACCTGAATAAAGAAAGAAAAGAATACTAGCCTAGTAATTTAGATATCTGTATTTTACTTTATCCATTCAGGTATAATGATAAGATTCTCATCTAACAGTGAAGAAAGAAAATGTTATAAACCATAAGAAGCATCCAAAATTCTGAAATTTGATTCACCGGAAATGAGATGGTAATAAATAAAGAATATACCTAAAAGTCTCAAGTTAATTGAAAAGTACAATTTGCATATTTCTTCCAACCAAAGAAAAGCTCTTTGCAATAAAAGTGTACTAAAATAACATAATATATATATATATATATATATATGTGTGTGTGTGTGTGTGTGTATTCAATAATCAACCTCAATGGTCATATACATGTTAGAAACACAAGTTTGGAACCAACAGTTCCCCGAAAAATAGCCAATGGTGGAAATAAATGTCCAGACCAGAGCTACCACTTCCTCACAGCAGGAAAACATACTAAAGAATAAGACTAAAGGTGGAGAGCGAGAAGAGTAAGAAAAAGTATTATCATTACATGATATATTTCATAAGAAACACACAACATGAAAATAATTAAAACAAGGAATAACATATTCAATTTCAAAATAGTAAATGGAAAATTATGCAGCTTACCTAGAAACCCAAGTAATACACTGCTGGGATTGTGAATTTTGAGAGCATTGTGAAGACCCCATATAACATTGTGTCCTCCAGGAGATTGTCTCCCACAAAAAACTACTCCCACCCTGAAAAGATAGTGTATAAGATAAACAAGATTATAAACAGACAAATGCCACATACAGACATAACTTATGTGCATATGTAAATAGGCACATAAAAGTAACAAGACTTCTCAATGATGCTCTGATCATGGTATCACTATCAACTATGAAAAAGGAATTACAAGGACCATCAATATGATGAATAGATGTTGACCTAATAGCTGGATGCTCAGTTATAATCTGAGCATCAGGTACTTTTGCAGTGGCCCTGAGAAAGTGAACCAAGGGCTGTCCATAAGTGTGAGGAAATGAGCGGCTTATAGTGTGCGCATCAACTGGGTCTACAGTTGCAGTTGTATCACCGAATTCAACCCTGACGGCGGTGCCCTGCATAATAACATCATATAGGCCCACTTATGAGAAGTTTTAGCAAAATAAAGTCTTGGTTTGATAATCTTACTGCTCCATAAACTCTAAGGACAGTACACCCTCATTACATGGGCATTGGTTATAAGCAGGTATATATATATAATGAAATGACATGCAATGTGCAGTTACATTGTATTGCGATTCTTTATATGAAAACAGAAAATCAAAGCACATAACAGTTAATTGTACCATTTTCAGGTGAAAAACTCAATTGATGTAAAAGAAGGAAAAAAACTGCAGATATAGAAATTTATCAATAAGTAATGCAAGGAAGAAAAAAAAATAAAAAAACTTGCAAAGGGTCAACCACTGGAAAAGTAAGTGAATGCTAAATGCAGACGACTATATCTGCAAATGAAATACTTGCTGGTGCAACTAATACTCATGCGATGGAATTGGAATATAAAACAGAGGTGACCAAGAACGTTTAAAAAATTATTAAACATAGCATAGAGATACAAATGGGATCTAATGTTATATCTCTAATGAATCAATCTGCACGCCAGTCGATCCAAACAACAATAACATATCGCACGTTTAGCCAAAAATAAAAGACAGCCCCTGAAAAAATTTAACAACCATATTTCCGAAAATCCGATCTAAAACAAAAGCGCGAAAAAAATGAAAAGATGATAAGAGCACTAAAGAAGAATATAGCCGAGAAGTAATCGATAGTAAAACAGGGGAAAAATAAGAGAAAGATTTGTGAAATAAGAGAGTACCTGAAGGCAAGGAGGGAGCTCTGGCTGATAGAGAGATCGAAGCTTTTGAAGATCGGAGAGTTCTCTGGGGATACCGTAGTCGGAATCCATGGCTTCACTGCCGTATCGCGCTTAATTGATTTGGTTTTACCTAAAATCTAGTTTTGTGTTGGTAGGGAAGCGAACTGATGCTAGTGCTACTGCTAGTCTGCTACCGTTGCTACTTGCCTACTTCAAAACACCTAACTTGACTTAAGAGGGGGGAAAAGACCGGAAGATACATCCAACAAACCAACCAGACGAGCCCCACCGGTTCTCGGCCCTTATTCCATTATTGGACTTCGTTTTTCCATTTATTACGATAACACCACGATCTGTTTTTGTTTTGTTTAATTATAACTCTTTCGTCTAGGGCTGGCAAGTGTGTTAACTGAGGTGAGATTAGCTCAAGCTTGGATTGACAAAAATTGGCTCAACCAGTAGTTTGACTTGATTCAACGTCAGCTATAATTTTCAATTCAACCTCAACTTGAAATTGGGCTCACAAGTTAGCTCGGTTCAACTTAATTTTTTTTTTCCTAAATTTATTTTATATTAAAGGAGATTTCTTAATTACTTTTGATATTTATATAATATGTCATATTATATGAGAATAGTTAATGTATAAATAACATGTGTATAAGTCAACTATTTTTAAGTTTATTTTAAAAAATAAAATAAATTATATTGATATTCAATAAAATATAAAATTTATGTATACTTACCACGTCAATATAATATGACATACTTATGTAATATTATAAAATCTCTGTATAATAAAATCTTATTATTTTTCTATTATACATATAACATATTTCAAATAATAGGATATATATTAAAAAATATCAATATGTGATAAATATCGAATCAACTTGTGAGATAATAAGTCAAACATATTATGAATCAAGCTTGACTCATTTACTAATTCAGCTAAAATATTTAGCTCATGTAACACTAATTTGGCTCACAAGCTTAGCTTGTTGGGTCAATTAATAAGTCAAACCACTATTAACTTATTTTTTTGGTGTACAACCACTAGTGACATGTAAGCAAACTCAACTTATTATAAACCCTATTTTCGTCATATATACTAAGCTGGTTATTTAAGGAGAAATGAAAAAAAATAAAAAGAGAGATGTAAGAACAGGGAAGAAAGTATTTAGCTATCTAGTAAAGAAAAAAAAACAATAACATATAGAACTCAGAAAGACTTAAGAATATAAATAATTGTAAACAATCTAATATCATACATCAGTAAAAATTAAATTTAAATTTCACAATAACATTATATTTTAAATACACGAGACTTTTCATCTTGAAAAACTATTTAAGTATTTTAATAGTATTAACAATTTGCATTTATGCTTATGTAAGAGGAAAATATAATTTTTAGTTAAAATCACAATCTAACTTATAAGAAAGATGAATGACTAATGAGAGCTTAACAAGAATATTACTCTTACCTAAATTTGAATTGACGGTGAGTGGACTTTGACCTAAAAATTATATTTTTCAAACTTATTTATAAAATTATAATATTTTTCAATTTATTTATTTTAATATTATATTTTTAAAAANAAAATTAACAAACTAAAAAAAAAATGAAGTCATAAGTGGTGGGGCCCACCAAACATGCCAATGGGCCCACGGTGTATCCACGTGGGACACGCCAATGAACTAAAGGCGTGTCCACTGCATTTGACACAAGCAGCTTCTGATCACTTTTGTCCTGCATCTTTGTCCTTGCACAAGACAATAGACCAAACTTATATTGACCATTTGACATTTTCTAAAAAATTGGTAGAAACACACAAGCGTGAGAGTGTGTGGGGACACGCCCTAGGCCCACTGACGTGTTCAGTGGGACCCACTCATATATTTTTTTAGTTTTTAATTTTTTAAAAGTGTAATATTATGACAAATAAGTTAAAAAAATGTTATAATTGTGTAAATAAATTTAAAAATATATAATTTTTAGGTCAAAGGTCCAACTATGGGTTTGCTATAAGATAAAGTCTTTTAGTATCAATTGAGCTAAGGCACATTGGCATCTTTTTTTGAAACGAGAATATGCTAATCGTTTTGAAAAAATTATTCATTTTTTGGGTGACCTACCTTACGAAATCCACATACATTGATAGGAATTTGCTGATCATTTGGGCCAAGGATACTCCCATAATTTCTTAAGAAGGTCACAGACAAGCCGAGAACAACATGCTTAGTAGCTATCAATGTTTTAAAAATCGGACTGGTAAGTGAGCCGTTTTAAAGGAAAAGCACTGGTTGAACTAGTTCAATCAGCAAATGGTCAAACTAGTGACATCATAAATATAATATTTAATATGTCCATTGTATATTCTAAGTTATAATAAATATATTTGTATGCAAATTTGTTAATAAAATTAAAGTTGGCCTAGTGACAAATATATTTTCTCTTCCTTGGAAGGAAGGTTCGAATCCTCTAATGGCCAATATTTATCCATTATACAATCTAAATGTGAATAAGTAAATTATAATGCAAATTTATTCATAAAAGAAACATTGGTTTAATGGTTCAAGCTTTTTATCCCCTTCTGATTTTCACAGGTTCACACCGGTTCACTTCAATTTTCACCGATTTAAATGTTCTAGTAGTTTAACCCCGTAACCGAACCAAAATCCAGACCAGACACCAGTTGAACCGATTGAACCGCCCAGTCCAGTCTGATTTTTAAAACACTTGTAGCTATGTAACATGAGTACGGATATCGGATACGAAATGTTAATACGACATTTTTCAAAAAATAGGAATACGGGGTACGTGGCATCATATATATATATATATATATATATATATATATATAATAACTGGCTGTAATTCATCATTGTCGGCTTGTTGATCAATCATGATTTGTCCGCCACACACCCTTACGAGGAGCCACTGAGATGTATGAAGATGGAGTCTTCGTGACCGTAGATCTTGACTTTTTGGTGGATGCCCACATTTGCGTCTATGAAGATATCTCATCCTACGGTCATTATTTGTGCTTCAATAGAACCATCAACACCCACGACGCCGTTAAGCTTGCCCGCAAGTTACCGCCCTCCTCTCCTTTCCTCTCCTTCTTTACCTTAAAAGGTTAGTACAAAACTACAGCCAATTATATGTTGCAGCACCCCCACTCCACTAGTCTCTCGCCCAGCCTTCTCCTTCTCCCCAAAACGCCATGAGAAAAAGAAGAAAAAGAACCCAAACCAAAGCCAACAAGACCCACACCCATATTTGCTGAGATCAAACAACCAAAACAGATAGGAGCAAAGTACTAGAAAATCAAAAGCAAATAAAAAAGAACAAAAACAACCCATCTCTTAGATTTAGAATAATTTTCAATAGAAAATTTTCCCCAGCTGAAAATTATTCTTTTTTTGCAAAGCCAAAGAACAAAAGAAAAAAAAAATGCTGGTAGGCGTTTTATGAGGGATGATGCGTCTCACGTTTCGGATACATACCCAAAACGAGTACATCCCCTATTTCCACGTTTCAGTGCTTCATTGCTTAGTAGTTGCTACATGCTGCGCTCTCCTCCCTAATCAGAAATTTCCTTCCATTTTTATATCAATAAGCTAGGTAAAAGATCGGAGTGAAAGTTTTGAATATGTATCACGGTTGAGTTGCACTATAACGTCTCAAAGCGATTTAACATAGAAAAACATGATCAACTTGCATGCCAACAATTATGCGGAAAGAATTCCCAAGACACACCCCTTCTCGTGCGATTTATATGTTTTCCATCTCTCTAAGTCTCTATCATATTCATAAGCACAATAAATGCTTTAAAATAAATAAATAAAGGATAAAATTATAAGCCTACGAGGAAGTCTCATAGTCATAGCAGAGTTTAAAAAACAAGAAAAATAAACTTCATTTTTGTTCTGGAAGACCGGCATCTCCTGCTCTTGACAAACGGTTGCACCACGAAATAACCAAGGATCTTATTTCTTGCCCCTATTAGAGTGACCCTTCTTAGTCCTTTCTTTTCCATGTTTTCCAGAGAAACTACTTCCCGAGTTAACCTGGGCACTGGGGCTAGAGTGAATTGGCACATGATGCCCACTAACCATAGCAGGGAACCCAACAGCAGGGATTCTGCAACATGAACATGATCAATATTTACAACAAATGACAATCAAATCAACATGTTCCAACATTAGGCCAATACAAAAAGATGGCCAGAGAATAAAAGCTCAAATACAATCCAAGACCACCAACGAAATGGTAAGTTTTAAACGTGTCCACGCACATCATCTGAATTCAAGCCACCCAGGCATACTAAACTACTAGGGATGAACAAATGAGATTCATAGAAAACACAGAATTAAATCAGGGGAGAACTAAAGAATTCATATCAACCAAACATACAGGCAACAGAGCTTATATACTATTATAGACATGATCATCTGGTCTACAAGAAATCAAGTAAAAACCATGACAATTGGAAGACCGATGAAGAAAGGTATACTTGCTAACAAGTTAAAACGTCCAAAAAGTTTAATTCATATGCACAGTATTTATAAATTTATCAAGTTATATACACGCTTACAAGTTTAAATCCCTCAAGATAAGGCTAATAAAACTGACAGGTGATAGTGAAAAGTAGTCGCACAAAGCTTCATTCATGAAAGCCAGGTGCAAGTTACTAGCCATCCAATGATGATATTGGAGTTAATCGAGTATAGTCGCTGGTTTTGGCCATTGAATTACAATGGCCCAGGCCCAGATAAAACAAGCATGAAAATAGAAGCAAATGCAGTATGGTTGATAAGCCTTACCCAACAAGAGCACAGCAGACTCCAGCTTGGTCATGGAAGCACCAAATGCATTGCCCGATTGTAAACAAAGCCGTAAAGCATGGTTATCAGCATAGCAGCACTGAAGCAAATGCCCCAATCTTTTGCATTCTCCCTCAAGATACCTACTCTTCATCTCCAGATTTCTCACATACATTTTTTTCCTTTCCCTTGATCTTACTGCGGCATCCCTATTTCTCATCCGCCTGACAAGTCAGATGTACGAATACAATTCTTAGAACTCCCTATCGTATTCATATATGGCACAAGATAATACCAGGCAGAGGCACCATGGCATATAAATATGAATTCTCTTACATAACAAGAATAAGATATAACCGTAAGAAACAATATCATATAAAACAGAAAAGCCGATGAAAATCTTTGATCAATTTAAGTTTGACAGACAGCACATTCCCCTATCGGGTCACAACATCAAGGTAAATCTAATGTATCCATTATCCAACAAAACTATTAAAAAAAAAATCAATTTACAAAGGCCTTAAATGAAATAAACAATTTTCAACAAGAAATTAAAAGGTATAGTAATTCTTATTTGAAAAACAATTAATTAATGGATCAAAAATTCAAAAACCCAGAAACTAATTATTTGTACCTTGTTCGCTTCTTGGAGATGGGATCATCATCATGGGCAAGTTGGGCCACTGCATCTGCATCAACTTTGTCCTTGAAGAAATCAGCATCCTTATCGGAAGGATTTGAAATGTCCTCGATACAAGGAGCATCGACAATCTCATCGTCTCTATCACCATGCGAATGCGAATACGATCGCGACTCGACAAGTATGTCCGCCACAAAATTATCATAATATTCCTTTGACTTAGAGTCAGCGGGTGCTTCTGGAACGGGAACGGGAACAGTGTCGTCCATCAACAAGTTCTCAATCTCGTCAATTCGTGAACATGAAGAAACCGAATCCTCCGAAAGAGGCAGGTTCAAGTTGGACGATCCATCACCGTCTGCAATAAGTCCAAGTCCAAGTCCAATTCCGGGTGATGGTGATGAATCTGATGATGGTATTGCTGGTAATTCATCAAAAAGGCCGTCCCAATTGATTTGTCCCATTATATCATCATCATCCAAAATCATATCCATATCAAACAAGAATTAATCACAATTCTATTCTAACAAGATTAAATAAAAATAAAATAAATATTTACACTCAAAGGAGATGGACACAAGATTAGGTCCAGACATGAGAACTCAAAAGGAGTTGGGGGTTTTGAGTGAGAAATCCTTTCCCATGGCGTCTAAATTTATAAAACCGTCCCATCGGGTGTCATCTCTTAGCGCGTAAGGAAGCCACGTGGATCTCAGGAGCTGCTGCCCCATGCCGTCATTCAACCAATGAAATTGCATAACGTGGAATAATCTTACAGTGGAAAATATTAAAAATCTTACACAGTAAACGATTTCATATGAATTTAATTTGTTTCATCATTTACCATTTTTTTCCTACATATAAATTTGATATTCATAATTTTACACATTTTTTATGGATATTTTAGACATTTTTTTTACGGCTATAATTTTACACTATTCTATGTACTCTACTAATATCTTTTTAGCTATACAATTATAATTGCAGATATTATGTAAATTGACATTATTCTTCATGAAATGAGATGATAGATTAACTCATGTAAAAAAAAAATCAACTATTAAAACAAGAAGATTTGTAAGATATACCACCAGCAGTGAACGGGAATGAATGATTTTTGTCTTAACAATTTTGAGATGGGATTGTTTGATCCAGTCTTTCATCCTAACCTTTTTTTCCCCACCAATTTTCGATATTATGCAAAATCATCTGCTAGTGTTGTTTTCCCTTTTACTTTTCTTTTTAGAGGAAATCGACTAAAGCGTTTGGAGTTGCACTAGTTACATGTTTCTTGGCTAAATTCCCAAATTATTAATATCTTTGTGACGAAAAGTATTGTCCTGAGTACATGCCTATAAAATTTCAAACAAATCTCTAATTTCGAATAATGAAACGACTGATAAATTTCTGGTCAATCTGAAATCCATAATGATGAAAGAGATCCCACGACAGTCATCCAACCGTGAAAAGTTTTGGCATACGACATCTTTATATTCTTCCCTGAGTTAAACGAACGACAATTAGAAAGTCGTTCAATATACAATTACAACTTTTTTTTTAAACATAAATTTTTTAAAATTGATTAAGCTACGCTAAAACTAAAACCAAAACCAAAAGCATAGCAGGAATGCCTTACCAACGAATTCTCACGGCTTCGATGCGCAGAGAGAAACTTTCTAAGCTGATACCTGACTGTTGAACCCAAAAAAATTGAAAAATATATATTGGCAAGAGAAGGATTATATTTAAATATAAGCATTCAAAATATGGAAATATCTTATTTATGTTAAAATAATGACATACTAACCACCTCCTAAATGACCATAAGATGAATTGAGAAAAAATGCCAATGACAAAACTTTCCCTTTAAATATATCCACATCATAACAAATCACATGTTTGAAATTGAACCACTAGTTGTCATCCATGAAGAAAATCAGCTCCAGGTGTTTTCTGCTGGACGAGACCAGTAACAAGTCATTCCGCAATATCATTATTCTTTCCCCCCTTTCTTGATCACACCTACAGCATCAATCATTGAGACAAAAGCTAAACGACACTGAAAGACATGTTTGCTTTCATTTTGGCACTTTAATCCCTAGCTTCTCTTCAAATTCAGTATTGACACCGTATATAGCTACTTAAGTCCCAGTTGACACTACAATATATGACACGACTGAAATAAGCTCCAATTTAACATAGATAAATCTGCAGACCAGCTTCTCTTCACCGGACAATTATTGATTATTGGGACCTGACGTCCATGAGGTACAAGTTTTCACATTTCACGCTAATAAACAAAAAAAAAAAAATCAGCTGTTATCGAAGACAGCCCCTAATAAGAACTGGGAACATAGGACTGCTCAAAAATCTTTTCAGCACTAACATCAGGGTTTCAGATACCTATAAACTGCCGTGTCATATATTGTTAGATGATAATCCCCATTCTCACCTACCTGACAAGAACAATCAGTTCTTAGTGATGCTTTTGTTGAAGGCCACAACATATATAGGAGAAACAATGCATGGCAAAAATACTTAGAACTATGTAAGAGAAGCATAAATTGATAACCAAGTCTCAGACATATGGCTAGCCTAAGGATTTGGAGATCCCAAACAGCACTATAACCTAAGTTGCAGAAATCCCAGGACGACAACAAAACCAGTAGTCCATCTTAGTTGTGTGATATTTGTACAGCATTAGAACTTGGACTCATCAAAAATTTCTCCAAAACATGCTTTTATAAGCCCATAGTGCTGAAAAGACAAAAAGAAAAGCATGTTATAAAACTTCACAGGTGGACCTAGCCGAATTTACAAGTGAAGATGAGGATTCCAATCTCACATGTAAAAATTAAATGTTAAAAATAAATTATCAGTTATAGAATCATGTATTCTTACAACAGGCACTTCAAACCCAACATCGCTAATCTTTGGATTGTGATTCCCAGATCCCAAGAACACCAGCTGCACCACAAATCCCCCTACGGCCAACCTACAGGGGGAAAGACATGAAGGTAAGCTGCTTGATATCATAGAGCTGAACAAAAAGGAAAAAAAAAAAATAAAGGGAGAAAGAAGAAGAGAAAGTAATTGTTAGACTCTGGAGGAAACTTCCATAATCACCCTAAAGCGCAAAAGGTCTCAAGAAAGCAGAGTACTAGAACCAATCTAGTGGCCAAAACCCTCTCTTGAAGCTATTTTCTACATGATACAGATTGTAACGTGCAGCATGATAATTATATTGAGTTTGACAAAATAGACAACAAAGCTAGAGCTCATTCTTATTTTGATGGAGTAACTGCATAATTCTTAACCACAGGCAAGCTAAAAATCAAGTGTGCAGAGGACACGCCCAGAAATGGGAAGTTGTAAACAATGAAAATTATGCTATAGCCAGTCTAAGTCAGGTTAACTAGCCATCAAAACATAAGGATACCTTCCATCTTAGCCTGCTTTACATTAATCACAGCATGAGAAACAACCAACTAAAATGACAGAATCTAGGCACCCCTGTAGCTCAGTACTTGAAATATATCAATCACAGCTTCATGAACTGCTTTTCTGGAAAGTGGAATTTTTCATAAAAATGTTATCATCAGATGTGTTTTACTTCTCAAACCGCTAGCTCCATGACCCAACCCCAGAATAGACAAAACTCTGAAAATTTTGATAGGAGGCTCTATATAGTTTATACTTTCATCTTTGACAAAGCTCTATTCTAATGAGATTGATCAAAAGGACTTATCCAAAACCAAAAATGAATTTATTAGCAGATCTCAGATTAGACACCTATTGTGAAAAGCATGACAAAGAGATCATGTCAATCTGCAAAATGGATGCCACGCACACCATTATATATGAGACCAGTACCAGAAAAGAACTAACTAATTCCCATTCGCAACTGAAAATTTTCCAAAACTCAACTCTCAAAGGATGAACAATGTAGAATAGAAAATTAGTCCAAATATGGATTTCAACGGTCCCTACTTAGCTGCTTGTTTACTTTATATAACATAAAACTCATCACTGCCCAATGAGTGAGGAAACCAACTCCCCTCTTACACAGAATACCTATCATATACCAGCTAAAATTCAGCAGAGACAGCCACAACAAGGTAATTTCATATCATGGAGACATTGCCCAATTTAGCATATTTATAAGTTCATATGAAATAAATCTTAAACAAAGGAAACCCGATGAAAATGGATGATCAAAGTATTACCCGTGCTATGGAACAACATCAAAAGGACATAACATGAACCCGGTGTACATGATAAAGCACATAACGCAGTCCCAAAAAACCTAGAAGTACAGTTACACATATACTTGAACTGACTCCATTAACATAAGCATCATAAAACAGCTTTAGCATGTTCCATTCAGCGTTCAAAAGACAAAAGAAATAAGCCTAGAATGATTACCCGAAGAACCAAGTAAAATAATGTGAGGGTCATTAGTCAAGTGCAATTCACAGCTGCTTCTCTTTTTCTCTATTCCATTGCTCGATCCTAGCTCGGCGTTCCTCGCTCCCTTCTCTCACTGGGCTCCTGCTCTTCCTTGGACTATCATGTCTTCGCCTACCAATGTCTCGATCGTACCTATCATGCCTGTCCCTGCTCCGTCGCCCATTTCCACGATAATCTCTTTCGCGTCTATCATAATCCCTCCGATGCAGCGGACTCAAACTTCTGCTCCTGCTCCTACTTCCTCTATACCCACGGTACCTCCCGAACAGCTTCCTCCTCAAATCCCTTCCAATTAACTTCACGTGCATGAAATTACAATACCCACCTCGATTGCAATTGTTTTCCTCAAATTGTCGACAAGTTGCTTCACGAAAATCAGTCACGGGAGAGAAATCAGCAATTATGGGTCGACCGGAATAGAAACGGCCTTGCAGAGCCTGCAAAGCTGCGGCGGCCTCCTCCTCCTCCTTAAACTGAACGTAAACGTTTCCGATCATATGGTCGGCAAGGTTATCGCAAACATTAAGACTCTCGATCTCACCAAATTTGCTGAGTTCTTCAAATATATCCTCGTAGAAGTCCTCAAAGTGCTCTTGGATCTTGCGTGGATCAATGGATTGGCCCTGTGCATCAACGCCGGGCGTGATCATGTCAGGGCGCTGATACATGTTCGATAAAAGCAGAGTTGGCGAGATTGTCGGGCGATTGTGGAGGCGAGAGCACCGATCGCCGTGACGGCAGGCGCCGATCTTGAAGTAGAAGGGGCAGTTCACGCGGTCCTTCTCGGTGCCGAAAATTGAAGCCAGGTGCTCTGCCATGGTAGATGACTTTCAACTATTTGGGATTTCTGAAAAGGGGACTATGAGAGGGAATTGAGAAATAACAAAATCCCTAACTGGTGAAGAAGAAAATCTGAAGGACTGGGATGGACTTTTAACAGAAAATGATTAGCTGCCCGCAAATGCCATCCCCTCCTACTCCGACATTATGATTCATCAACCCGTTGGATTGGGACCCTAGGAACCGAAATACGAACTAGCATGCTGCTCCCTGCTCGTGAGGGTGCTGAAGTTTGCAGGCATAACTATTTATAAGGGAGGCTACTCCGTTTTCATTTTTCAAAATTTTAAATATAAATGGGTCGAATTTCAATTTAAGTGAATCCTTTGTGGCTCGAATTAAATCAGTAACAATGAAATAATATTATAATTTATTCTTATAAGTACCGTATCAAATTTAATTCAATAAATATGAATTACCTAATTTTTTACGAGACTAACACATAATTATTTTTGTTTAAGAACCTAAATAAAAAAAGACTAAAAAGTCCAAAAGGCATATGTTTTTTTTAAGGAGTTGCTTATCAAAATGTTTAAAATACTTTTCAATGATACATAATCATTTTGTTATAAGTGTAATTATTCTATTTATATATATATAATTATTTCATTTATATTGAATAGGATAATTATATATACAAATATAATAATTACATAATACCAAAAAATATTTTAATCATTTTTTTATATATGGTACAGTGGTAAGCTGTAGCCTTTAGGCACCTAGTTGAAAATTTAATCATTACTACACTTTATGATATTTTATTTTAAGTTTTAAAACCTTAAAATAATTCTCTGTTTTTAATTATAAATCTGAGAATTAGTTGGTAGCATTATATTCTCTCTCTTGCTGATTACTACTCTCTTAAATAAGATTATGATACACAAATTTTAAGCACGTAATAAAAAAAAATCTGTCGATTATTTTGGTGTCAATATGCTATGCGTGAAATCAATGGGCCAATAGGCAGTGATTAAGTGCACTGAAAAACAGAATATGGAGGAGCATTTGATGGAGGGAGATGACAGGGAAGAAGTATTTCGAGGCGGAGCAAATGTGCTCAGCTACTTGCGTCGTCCGGCCTGAGCCCAATTCGAAAAAAAAGCAGTGTCGATTTTGTTAGCTAGCATCAAATTCAAATTCATCCCTAATCATCCAACTTAATTAGTTAATCTCATATCACTTATCCGATAAATTCTTAGGTAATTATGTCCATAACCATGTACAGCCAATGAATAACAAATCAAAATATACTGTTTTTTTTTTTTTTTATATTATATATGATATCATATGATGATAAAGACTCGAGTGAATTTTAATCATTCCTATTTTAAGTATGCACCTGAGAATCTCAGTTTTATCCACCACTTCCAAAAACGTATAATATAGAAGAGACGCACGATAAACAGTTAAATCACGTCATCATCAAGAAATAAAACCAGTTTGCTCAAACTCATCATGGATGACGTTTGTAATGTACTAAGGGATGCTACATTAGAGTTATCTTTATAATGTCTAAAGTAACATTAACAGCTACAACCAGAAAGTGATTATACTTCCCATTCAAGTGCCGATTGCATTACTAAACTTGAAGGCTTCAATGTTTTCAACAGAATAAAATGAACACAACATGATAGTAATAGTATATGATTCCATGTCAGTAGCTCTTGCAGTCTAGTATAATACATAAAAAAAAAAAACAAATACACATTAAGATTCGTCATGCAAATTACAATGGAGAAGTGCTAAATTATAAACCAGAAAACTACCCTCTTTCATTCTCTGCCACTATCATCATCAGCACCCGTTGCTTCCTTGACATCAACAGTGAAGCTATACTCCTGATCACAACCCATGTATGAATCACACATGAAATAGAGAGCATATGACTTCTTGCCAGCTTCTGCAGGGGCAGCAAACTCAAGTTTGGCTTTTAACTTCCTTTGCAGTGAAACCCTTTTAATGGCAAGCAACAAGTTGTTTTTGGTATCACCAACAACAAGCCACCATCCTTCCTCCTTGGTTTTTGGATACCTAGGAGCATCAACAGGTCCAACCTCTGTCCTCCCCTCAAGATCCCGCTCAAGAGTGACTTGTACCGTGATATCCTCCCCAGCCCGCACGTGGTCATTTTCCAGCACCTCATATGACAAATCAATGTTAGGGAATCGATTGCAAAATCGTGCAATATCCAACAACTGTGAATCTGACATCTGCAATAGCTCACGCCTCTCTTCATCCTCCATCTCCAATAAGTCAAACACAGTTTCTATACTCCTCCCAGGGTTCTCCTGGCATTTCTTAGCCAGCTCCTTTGTGAAATGAGGAAGCTGTAGAAGCATGGAATCACGTTCCCACATTCCCTGCGTCACCATTTGACTAACTTCCATGGCAAGAAGAGCTAGGCTCAGCCAACCATTGCTTGATATTACATCAACCATTGCCTGAAGCAGTCTATTTGCAGAAAGAAGCACCTCTCTCTGGTCCAAGGCAAGGTTCCCCCCTACAGATTGCCTTGAGAAGTGGGCTTGAAGCAAAGCATTAGCTTTAACATGTGGGTCTGTAACTTTGGGGTTTTCAAAGGAAAATCTCTGGTGATTAATGAGCCTACGGACCACTTCTTCCTCCCCAGGTCGTACTGGAATCTGAGCATACTCTGAGGCTGAAGATAGAACCTCCAGTAAACCCTTCATTTTTGTTTTTGAAGTCAAAGAAGAAGAAAACCGTTCAATTGTTGTGTAACTGATGTAGTAATATGATGTGATCATACCAAGATTGCGAGGAGAAAGGTCCATGTCATCCTCAATAGCAAAACACTTGCTTGCCTCTAAATCACTCAATGTATTTTCCACAAGTTCTGAGAGGTGATCAGAAAGATGCCTGTGACTAACTCCTTGTAAATTGTAGTAGTTCGGATTTTGTGTGAGCCTCCTGTACATGAATGTCCATGTAAGGTAATCAACTGCATCTTGCTTGTTCTCAATAATTCCAGCAACAACTTCAGCATTCAAGTTATCATGTAAGAAGTGATGAAGATGGCTTTCAACAGGGAATGCTTCATATAAGAACTTCTTGTAGTACTCCTTGCGAGGTGCATGACACAAGATGACACATTTTCCAGAATTGTCCAACAGAGGTCGGCTGGCATGACCCATCATCTGCAGAAGATCAGTAACAGGGTAATCTGTCTGTGCATTTTCCCGCCCATCATAGTATTGTGTTCCCATAACGACTACCAAATGGGCTGACAATGTCACTCCCCAACACATTGAACTGCTCAAAACGCACACCTGAATCCACCCAGCTTCAAATAGCTGCATCACAACTTCATGATCAAAACTGCTTAAGCCCTCATGCAAGTATCCCACTCCATGACGTAAAGTCGCTTTCAACATTTCATCATTAATCTTGTCAAGAAAAGGATCAAGCTCTCCTGAGGACCGCAATAAAAATGGCTTCTCTCCACCATCTGCATTTGAATATGTCATCAGATCCACAGCTGTAAGCCGCACATGCTTCCTTGCAGGTACAAATACTAGAGCAGGTTTCCCATTCTTGGCATGTTGAACAATTGCAGTGTAAGTTGGTTTTGTCATTGCCTGCATCCTGGCCTCAAAATTAGCAATATCCACCCCCTGAATGTGTATCTCCAAAGGTACAGGACGAACACCAGGAGGAAAATTGAAAAGGCCATGAGAAGTAGCTCCTATCCATTCTCCAAGATCCTTTGCATTTGCAAGAGAGGTAGACAAAGCCACAATACGAATCTTGTTTTCAACCTGACTGGCAATATATCTCATCCTGGAAACAATCACCTCCAAGACAGGACCTCCTTGACCTCCAATTAAGTGGAGCTCATCAATAATGAATAGACTAACTTGCTGGACATGCTTCCGTTGTTTCCAGCGGCGGGATAAAGCATCCCATTTCTCTGGAGTACTGATGATAATCTGACCTTTCTCAAGCAGTTTCAGGTCAGTTGCTGTTTCTCCAGTCAATTCGACCACACGCAATTTAAGACCACCCCCAAATTTTCTCTCCCAATCACGGTAACGTTCCTTGGCAAGAGCTTCAACAGGTGCAATATATACCACACGCAGGATGCTATCAGGCCCTTTTTGATGATTCCTTAATATAGCAAATTCAGCACATATAGTCTTCCCACTCCCTGTTGGAGCAGCAACTAAGACATTGTCATCAGAATTATATAGAACTGTGAAGACTTGTGTCTGGACAGGATTAAAATGCTTAAAATCCTGATAAAGAGCTTCATATGATGGATTTCTTAAGGCAGTCACAGGCAGAGGTTGTAGATCCAATAGCTCAGTTGGTGGAGGATATTTTTCAGGTAAGATGAGGTGCCTAAAAGAAACAGGTAAAACAGTTTGTGAACCGAGCCATCTATCGGAGACAACCCGTATAAAGTACTGAGGAGGCAGTGGTTCATATATTGGCACTGTGAAATTGAGCGTGTGATCCTCATCTGTATACTGTTTCTTCAGCATAAAATACTCATGATGCAGAATATATTCTCCATCATTATCCTCCACAATCACCCAGAATGGCTCAACAAACCCATGAATTCTGTCCTCCCACATAAAATCTGGGGTTATTGTGAGCTCAACCCTCAAAACTGTGCGAGTAATTGGCTGCACATGCGCTGCAAGGTTTAGTTTTGGAAATTGATGGATAAACTTATGAAGTGTCCTTCCCATCTTTGGTGCCCGAATGAGTTCACCTAACTCTTGTGATGACAGATCATAATACCTTTCCCAGGCCAAATCCTTTTTCTCCAACTTTGTTAAAATATCATTTGGGATTCCATTGAATTGGCGAAGGGGTGTTTGGACACTCCACATCCTCTTGTTTACCATCTTGCATAAGCTCAAAGCTTTCTCAGCTAACTGCGCCCAGCCTCGTTTCAAGACAATCTCAAAAAGAGCCCGAATAAGACGTCCAGCACTCTGAAAGAAAGAAAATAAAATAAAATATCAACAAAAAGGCATACAAGGCAGCCAGCAAACAAACTGAAAAGAAAAGCAAGTTAATTGAGAGAGAGAGAGAGAGCAATTGTCTCCAAATTTAACTATCAAAAAGTGTGAAGTACAAAGTTGAACCTGAGTGATAAACACCATATCAGATGTAATTGAGAGTCCTTCAAGCTTTAACTGTGAAATGTATGCTTGCAGCAAAACATTGATCTTGGCACTAGGCTCTTCCAGACTTTCCTTGATGGGAATGGGAACACGGTCTAAAAGTTTTGCCAGCTCCATCTTCTCATCTTGCCTTACTGTCACGTATTTAAATTCTTCACTCAGTGAGAACAGTCGACAAAGCTCTATATCTCCCATTGTAGGCTTCAAATGCTCATTATAAGTGGATATTGTTCCATGAGTTATGTAATAGTAGCTTGCAATGCGACCCAAGTCTGTAACCTGGAAATATCCACTCTTTCTATCATACTTGACCAAATTATTTTTATCTAAGATGGTTGCTGCTGAATGGATCTGCAAAATAGATTTTGTAAAGATGGATGACTATTAGCAAGCATAAAGATGAAAAATCAATAAATGATCTCGTGAAAAAACTATNATAAAGATGAAAAATCAATAAATGATCTCGTGAAAAAAACTATATATATATATATTTATTTATGTATTCACACACACATTTATATATTTTCACACACTGATATTTCTGACTTGTGCGTCAATATATAGCCAAGTCACATAAATTGGACATGTGTGGTTTTGAAAATGGAAAACTCCACTCTGAAAGCATCCAAGAAAATATTCAAGAAAAAAAAAATCTAAATTCTGATGCACATTAATAGTTCTGAGGGCTCAGGCAAAAGTGTCCTTAGTTTATGATATTATAAATGAATATACAAAACCAAAAGGAAAGGAGCAAAAACATATCTCTAATATACTTTACCACTACAGCAAACAGAAAGGGGCAAAAAAAGTACTCTGGTTCTATGTATTAAGTTACTTTCAGGCCCATGACAATTTGGTTGCTCTCAATTTCAAGCAATTTCTCGTACTTCCCTTCATCACAAATCTTGATATTATTAAACTATGCAACAGGTTATCAGCAAACCGAGCTTAGGCAACTATTTGACAGCTTAAAGTTGAAATAATATTTATGAAGTCAAGAACAGAAACTACACATACTTACTAACAGAGAGAGACCGCCCAGTATATAAACCTAATAATAACAAAGTTGTAATATCCAAGTAATATTAGGACTATAAATAAGAGTTTTCTGGTGCTTACCAAATCAGCCCTCCTCTCCTCCAATGTTATATCTCTTGTGAGGACATCAGGTGCTAAACCATAAAGTGAAGGATTTCGTAACATGCGGACATACAAATAAGTGTATCCAATCCAAGCACATGCTTCCCTAGCATTTTGAACAGTTCCAAGAACAATTTCTGCATTCAACTGATCAGCCAATTTTGACACAAA
Organism: Cercis canadensis; assembly: GCA_003255065.1. NCBI lineage: Eukaryota > Viridiplantae > Streptophyta > Magnoliopsida > Fabales > Fabaceae > Cercis > Cercis canadensis. The sequence continues at coordinate 196,494 of QAOA01000580.1, read as the reverse complement.
CTGGCTTTCAATAGGAAGCTGCTGGTTCATGAGAGAGAGATAATACTGCAATTCACTATGGCCAGTAATAATTATTCCCTCCCCATATGAGTCGAATTGGGGCCTTCCTGCGCGACCCAACATCTGCATTACATCAAGAGGACTGAGTTCGGTCCAGGCCCCCTTTTCTGGATTGTAAATCTGTGTCCCTTTAATAATCACAGTATGAGCAGGCAGATTCACACCCCAGGCAAGAGTTGCAGTTGAAACCAAAACTTGTACATGTCCATCAGCAAAGAGATCCTCAACTAGCTGGCGGTCAGCCCTAGTCATGCCAGCATGATGAATTGCAAAACCATATGGAAGAAGATCTTTGAGATCATTGCTCTTTACAAGATCGGTATGAGTATGGAGAATCTCGCGGCTAGCACTGTCTTCTTTAAGGAACCTACCAAGTGTATCATTAGCAAGTGCAGTATCTCGGATAGCACGAGCTGTTTTGGCAGTTTCTTTCCTTGAATGGACAAAAATAAGAACTTGATGCTTTCCAGATACAGCCATTACTTTCTCATAACAGACATCATTCATCAACTGGAACCTCTGAAGTGGCTTTTTTACTGTGATTCCAATGTACTGTTGAGAAAGTGGAACAGGTCTATAACTATTATCATAATGAAACAACCCTTTTTTAAGATCAACACGTAAAAACAATGCCACGTCTTCATAATTAGGGAGAGTAGCAGATAAGCCCACCAATCGAATATGCTCCTTTGTGGTTTCAATCTGCCTTACAGTTCTTGCAACAATACTTTCAAGGACAGGTCCTCGATTATCATGGAGAAGATGAATTTCATCAATGATAAGGAGTTTGACAAGCTGTGTATAAGTGCGATCTCCTGACTTCCTTGTGATTATATCCCACTTCTCAGGAGTTGTGACAATAATTTGAGTTTCTTCAATTTGTTGGCGAGTCAATGTCTGGTCTCCACTGAGCTCCCTAACTCTAACATCATAATCCTGCAAACGATTAGACAGATTTCCAACGACCTCAGCTACAAGTGCTTTCATAGGTGCAACATAAACAATTTTATAATCACCATGATTGAATGAACCATCAGAATTTCTGTGCAGTGCAATCTGCTGAAGTATGGTGAGTACTGCAACATTAGTTTTCCCAGCTCCAGTTGGAGCACAGAGGAGAATATTGTCAGGTTCAAAGAGGGCAGTCTCATAAACCTTGCTTTGTACCCTGTTCAATTGGGTCATTCCTTTAAATGCGGGTTGTGCCCAATCAGGCATGGCAGATATTTTTACAAGTTTCTCATTTGGATCAAGCGGTTTTGCCTTCAATGCTGGTACATGGATTTCTTCATATCCCTTGCTAAGATGCCTATAAGAACCATCTGGAAGGTCACACTTCTTTTTCGCCATAAAAAAACCACCTTGCTCAAAAGCAAGGCTATCAAGATCAAGCAACTGGCGCTGACCTTTCAACCAACCACTCTCTGCATCTCTATCAGCAAGGCCCCTCCTACCCCTCTCCCTGTCTCCAATGTTCTCATCCTTTAATCGACGGGCTTCTTCTCTTATGCTTTTTTCTAAGTTCTTTTGCCTCTCCTTTGCAGTCGCCCTAGTAGCATGCAACTGCTCTAAAATTGAAGCCAAATTTGGACCTAATCCCATCATTTCCTCTTCAATTTTTTTCCTCTCTTCCTGATCTTCTGCCCTTGCCAAACGGGTACACCACACAATCTTCAGCCGGTTACGCAATAGGAACTTAATGAGACTGAACTTGTCGAACTGGAGATGGAGTAACAGCTTGTTTTCAACTTCCCTATCGTCACCCTCAGCCAGTATCTTAAGCACCTCTTCTGCAAGTTTCTGGCATTGTTGCGGATCAATCCGCTGCTCATAAGCTTGAGAGATTTTCCTTTGCAGCCAATAAGCGTCAATATCCTGAACATTGAGGCTCATGCCCTCATTTGCTTCATGCATATCATCATCATCTATACCACCACCCATTTGCATAGCTGCAGAACCATTTGGTTCAACGACATCATCATCATCCTCTTCCTCCTCCTGCACCATATCAAGATCACTGTCCTCCTCCTCTTCCTCGTTCTCTTCGAACTCAACAGCAACACCAACATCGTCATCGAGGGCGTCATCACCATTAGTGACAGCAGAACCAGCGGCATCACCAGCCTCTTGGTAATCCGTGATGAGCCTCCCAATGGAAACAAGCTGATCAAATATATGGTTGGGAATAGGATTTAAAAGCTTTTCAATCTCCTTCTTCTTGTCAGGGTTTTTAAAGGTCTCATTCTTAAGTACGGCTAAAATTTCATCAGCTGCACCGCTTACTATACTGAGTGGCTGGCCACCCAGCTGTTGTTGAATGACACTAAGCATAGCCTCATAAGCAGCCCTTGTTTCCTTGGTCTTGGGCTGATAAACGCCTTCCTCAGTGGAAGTCAGAACACTTTCTTCTTGCAGGCGGCGCCTCTTGCTCTGACGGGCGGGAGGAGGTTCTGCAAGAGGGTCGCGTTCTTTCTTTTTCTTCTTGGCTTTCTCGAGCTTCTCATTTAGCTCCGGAGGCCTGCCCCGGTAGGCTCTGTCGCCGAAGCTTTTAGGATCAATCTTACCCCACAATGATTCTGGCTCACCGGTAGGCTCATGAGTGTCTCGAGGGCGAGTGTCGGTGGTGAGGACCAGACTCGAGTTGGCTCGATACTCGTATTGTTTGAAACGGGCGTGTGCTTCGGCACCACCGCCCAAGTGCGCCGCCATATGGAAATGTCCAACTAGTGAATCTCGGAAAACCTAAATTCAAAAGCTTAAAGTTTGAGGGCACAAACAGCCACAGTAGCACGATAAATAGATTTAAATTCAACGAATAATGAGAAGATAAAAAAAGTAGGGTGTTAACCTAAATTATGCAGAATAGAAATATTAGGAAGGGGAGGGGAAGGAGATACTCACCGATTATCTGTAAGAGAGCGATATTCTTCCACAGAAAGAGATGAACTAATGACAAGTATAAGTATATATATATCGATGATGATTATATGAATAAATGGTGTATTAGATTCACCGCCTTTTGCTGAATCCAACTTCACTAACACGATTCACTACCGTCCTCCTGTTTTCAATTCAGACTAATTTTATCTTGTAGTTTATCGATATCAACCTTTTCCCGTTTTAATTTGTATTAGATTAGACTGGGGTCTCCGCATCTTGAACCCTAATGGGCTGATAAAATCCAATTGCCTGCAATCACCTCTTCAATCTCCCCATTCTCTTGGCTTTTCTTACATGGACCGACACTGTGGAGCGGGCCTACTTATACTCTAATGTAGTAAGGCCCATGCCTTCTTGTGCCTTGGGAGTTGGGAGTTTTGATGGTTCTTCTCTTCGTTACTTTGTAGTTTTTGTAACTAAATATAATTTTAAACATAATATAGCTGTCTTTGTGTCATTTTAAATGGCGGTTTGATAGACGAATTATCTTTTTTTCATTGAAATTATGATTTTCGGGAATGTTATAAATATGTTTGGTTGGTCTTAAACATTTTTTAAAAATGTTTTTATCTTTATATCTAGTTCAAATGCTACTTTTTTAGGAATCTTTTGTCATTTTTCTAAAAATATCTCAATTTATATTTAGTTAAAAAAATTATAATTGGAACTAAAAATTCCAGTGATTTTGCTCCAACTTAAGAAATGCATTGATTCTAACTTCTTTTCCAAGCAATAAAAAATAAGTTAATATTGCACCCATTTTCATTAGAGAGTTGCATGATGATCTTAGGTTTCTTATTTTTTTTATGATCTTGAATATTGTCATTGCCAAAGTTAAAACCTACAAAAAAAAAAAAGACAGTCAAGAGGAGGTCGGAGCCGGAGCTCCGGCGCCACCTCTAACGCTTAGGTTTGCTTGATCACGGGGAGAAACTGAGAGGAATCGAGAAAAGAGAAGCTCATATAAAAGAAGGGCCCGAGAGCATGATATATAAAAAGGAGCGTGAATGAGAGTATATACTTTAACAGGGGTATTTTGATCTTTTTTACTGTAGCAATGACACTTTGGCCTTTTACTGTAGCAAGGGATAATAAGTTTACCAAGTATTAACAAATATTAATAACATTTCCATTTGGGATTGGGAAGTAGCTGTTGGGAGCAAGTCTTTGAATATTTTAGTTTTAGAAAGAAATTCCATGAATACCACACTTCTCAAACAAATTCCATGCATGCAGCAGTTNTTTTTTTTTTTTTTTTAAAAAAAAAAAGAAGAGTGTCGAATTTTCATTTGAAAGTGCCGAATTTTGGTTTAACAATTAGTGGAGTGCCGCATTTTGGTTTTTTTTTTTTTTTAATGTCAATTTTTTTTTAATTGAAAAGAGAGTGTTGTATTTTGAGGGGAGGGGGTGCCAAATTTTGAGCTTTTTCTTTTCTTTTCTTTTTCTTTTGGAAGTCGAATTTTGATCTTCAAATTGCATGTAGTGCCGAATTGTGGAAGTGCGACACTCCAAAGGCACCCTCCCACTCCGCTATTATTGATAAAGGACTTTGTTGCTTTTTGTTTGAATAACTGAATCAGGTCTCACTAATTTTTCAATACTAAATCCCAATTGCTCTTTATCACCTGCTTCTCATAAAGCAGTAACGAAGTAGGCGAACCCAATTGAAAAAGTAAAAAAGAAAAGATGAATAACATTTATGTATGTTGTAAAATTTGGTTATCCTTAGATTGAAAGGAAACTCCCTCAATCCTAAATCTTCTCAGCTTAAATTTACATTTCTGTCACACAAGACCAATAAAAGATACAAAACCCATAAAACAGAGAGAAAATTAGCAAAAAGAAGAAGATGAAATAAAGAGAAATAGAGTCAAATGGATTCTCTCACTCCTATTTCTTAAATCTATGATAGACTAGAAGGGAGAAAGTAACCAACTATCTCACCGGTTTTGTTGTTGGGTTTATGGGGCATCTTCATTTCCCCGAGGTGTTGTAGCTTGAACTTGGGTGTCCACTTGTTTCTCTGCTTTCTCGCAATTTTCACCATTTTCTACCTCTTTGTTAACAGGCTTGCCTATTCCATCAGCAAAAGACGAAAACGTTGCACGGACTGGGGTGGCCAAGAATGTGGGCTTCTCATCTCTGGCTATTACGACCATAATCTTTTTCTCGTAAACTTTGACTGATTCCTTTTTAGCAGAGTGATGAACACACTTTTTATACAATAGTNACTCAACCCCCTCTGTTTACATGCTTTTCTATATGATTCACTAAATAGAACAATCCTTAGGTTCGACTTAGGGCTGTCCTATGCTGCAAAAAGCTAGGTAACCGACCTTAAAATTAAGTAATTTGAGGAGCCTCGGCAGCTCATCACAGAGTCACCATCGCCACTCTCCAAGTCTCTGTCACCGCTTTCATTACGCAAATTACCCGAAAGCTTCCAATAAGAGCAAGCTAAGATCAATAGTGCAAAGGCTATAAGACCCAGCATCGCAACAAGTCCTCCAAAAAGGTACGGTATCGGAGAGTGCCATGGAGAGCGCTGCGGGTGCCTAAGTCTGCATGGTTGACACTTGGAATAAGTTGCGGATGCCATTGGAGTGTCGCACTTCCCCAGTTCGGCACTACATGCAATTTGAAAACCAATGGTGGCAGTGACAACGGTGAAGCTCGTCGAAGACCAGGGTGGTCATGACAGAGAGATAAGATAGAGAGTGGAGGCATAGGGTTTGGATTTCATAAGAGACAAAATGTTTTGCCATTTTACATAAAAACTTTCTTATAGTCTTGGAAATTTTGGATTCCCATTCACCCTTATGAAAATATTTTGGTAGGAAATTTGGCCAAAAAAATATTACTTGGAATGTTAGTTTCTTGAGAATGTGTTTTAAAAGATTTTCACCAAATATGATAATTTAAAATTCTCAAAAAATTAAAAAGAATCTGTCTGTTAAACACCCTATATATTTTTAATTTTAATATAGTAGGGACATATTTACAGGGTGTTTGAATTAATTGTAAAAATTGTACAATTTAAAGGCATACAAATCAAAAGATTATGAGAAAAGCTTTTGATTTTCTATTTTAACTACCACAAAATTTATTTTCAAAAACTAATCCATACAGCCTCTTGTCTCTAATGGCAGAAAAAAATGATTCCAACTTGTGAGTTTGGTGGGGGAAAAAAATTAGGAGGTAAGTTAAAACAAAAATCACATTTATTTTAAAATTATTTAAAATTAATAATAATTTAAAGTGAACACAANTAAAGTGAAAACAAAAAAAAAATATTTACGTGAATTGTAATTATTGTTAAATTTTTTAAATTGCCTTTGAAAAACATAGTTGACCATAAAGTTAGGTTGTGTTTAAATAAGGTATTTGACAAATTCTTGTAAATTTTAAATGTATGTAATTGAAATGCAGCATTTTAAATACATGAATTTATAAAATATATTGTTTGAATACATTTTATTATAAAAAAAAATATTTTAACATTCAAAACATTATATTAAAGTTTTTCTGGTTTTTCTTCCTCTTCCGGTGCATCTCTAGAATCTCCCTAGGTCATCCTCTGCACAAAGCCTACAGGGACAAAAACACGAACACATATCGATAAAAAACAAGAAGGCTTTCTTTTTCTTCCCAAAATAAATATTAATTATGAAAACAAAACAATGGTAATAATAATATTATGTTTCTCAAATCTCAAGTAAGTAGTGACTTGGGCTACAAATCTTCCAGGAATCAGAACCACTTATTGGGCTCCTAAAGGATGAAGAACAAGCACCGAGAGAAGAGCCACGACTGTGAGGGGTAGAAACAAGACTTGGTGATGAAAGCTGGCGGTTGATGACGAAATAGAGGTCGAGAGCGGGGAAAGTATTACAAAGCCTTTGACCATATTCCTCATTGAATCCAAACCCCAATTCTATACACCCTTTAAGCTCATTCATGTCCTTGTCCGTTAAGTCTTCACAATCATGAATCCCATTCCCTTTGCGTTCTTGCTAGAAAGCACAAGAATCATAGAACCAGAGAACCCAAGGCAAGGATGGGCGCAGACGACGACGACCCAGAAAAANGACGACCCAAAAAAAAAAAAAGAAGACAAGAATCATCGAGGGCATATTCTTGGTTGATGAATTTTCACTGACATCAACATTTTTGCAGGAACGAAACAGAACATTGAAATCAACAATTTTGTTCTTGTTCTCGGGTTTGGGAGACTCGAGGGAGAGGGAGGGTATCGGAGGCTCGGGGAAAAGAAATGAATTTGAAATACACAGTGTATTAAGACTTTAAAAATCATTAAAAAATCATATTATAATTTTAAAAATACTTTTAAAAATTACATAAATAGTGTAATTTAAAAATTAACATTTTAAATATACTCTACAAATATCTCATCCAAACACACTCTTAGTGTATAATAACCATTGAGAAACACAACTTTTAAAATTTAATCAGTAAATGATCATTGGTCATGAAAAATAAATTTAGAAACTTAACAATAATTGTGATCTACTCCAATTTTTTGATGGTCTATTTAAAATTAGGGAGCCGTTATTTTTATATTTGATTTTGCTAATATTATGTCTTATTTAATGTTTGAATATAATATAGATTAATTTATCCTAATTTAATATATAAAATTTGTAATCAATTGTAAAAACCCTATTTTAATATATAAAGTTTTTAGTTAAAGTTAAAACTTTTTCATATTAATTAAGGGTAATATAGTTTATATTATATTTAAATATTAAATAAGATGTGACATTAACAAAATAAATTGTGAAAATAACAGCTTCTTAAAAATATTATTAATTGAGAAATTTATTGTTTGGTTTCAAAAATTAAAGAAAAAAATATTTATTCAAAGTATGGAGAAATTTTAATTTGATTCTTCGTACAAAATATTCAAATTATTTCTTGGTATCATATAATTATTTTGTTTATTTTTTAACATGATAATTATATATGTTAACAAAATAATCACATAACACCAAAACAATTTCTAAAGTGTAAAATAAATAAATTAAAAGATCATTTTAATTTTTAAAAACAATTAATGATTTTCTCTTATTAATTTCAATGACTTACAAGTAGTTAGAAAAAAGTCAAATTTATCCCCTTAAATTTTTAAAAGTCAAAAGTTTTAAAATATATAAATAACCCCATAAACTATGAAAATGTGCACAAAATCCTAATATGATTGCCATCCAAATTAGATAGAAATAACTTGTGTGTTGCACGTGAATTTACTTATTTTATTTTTTATATTAATTAAATATGATTAATAAATAATTAAAATAAAAAATACACTTGGTAAGCAAGAAAAATACATTAATCATGTTCTTAATACGTTTGTTTTGTACTTTAATTATATACTAATTATATTTAATTAATGTAAAAAAATAAATTAAGTGAATCACATGTAATACACATGCTATTTTTATCTAATTTTGGACGACCGTTTAATTTCTCTGGGTGTACACTTTTTTTGTTTTGTTTGAAAAAGGACATTTTTTTCGCATCCTGCACTCTCCAGTCTCCTGTCTCCACTAGTTTCAACGGCAGCCGAGCAAGCAGCACACAAGGTCGGCACCCGGCACAAGCCACATGGGGCCATGGTTCCTAATTCACTTCCCTCTTCCTCCTGCACTTTCCTCAACGGCTATCGTCAGTTTCACCGTTCCCTCTCTGTAAAATTTGCCCCAAAACCCAGAAACAACCTGCATTCTTCCGTCTGCAAAGGTTCATGGCAAGAGGTCTGTCCCACTTTTCGAAGTTTAATACTGTTTTTTCCCTTCTTTTTTTTTCCGATAATTCAATAATATATTTTTGTGTTGTTCCATTATAAACCTGTTTGAAGCTTGCCGGAGTTTTGATATTCTCGGCGATTCCATTCACTGCTGTGAAAGCTATAGCTAATAGTCCACTAGGGGAGTCGCTTCAGAGGAGAATGGAGGAGAGAAAAAAAATTTATGTGGACAACTCGTCCAAATTCAAGGCCTTAGTCGAGAAGGCCAGAAAAGAGAGGTAATTAACCATTTCAGGAAGGAATCTGACTTTCGGTCCTCGAAGTCGAAGCCAAGGTTTTACTATTTCAAATTGGACCATTGTTAAAATTAGTATGCTAATGAGCCAAGGCACACTGAAATTTATTTATATTAAGCATGGCATTTCCTAGAGATTTATACTAGTCTTCCCCTATCACTTCATGCTAAATATTCCTACGCTAAGAAGCTCATTATATTGCTTGCTCGGATGCCGGTGATTACCTTTAGAACCTATTTTGGTGTCCCCTTCACTGGAAAATATTTTTGCTTCGACTCTTCTGAGTTGGAGGTTTGTCAAATATAAAATCTTCAAAGCTAAAACATACAACATATTTTCTTTTGTTAAAATACGCATTCAACATTATGATGTTCTCTTTGTACAAGCTGGGGTTTAAATTCTAGCAATCATTGTTGAAACTTCTCAACTCCTCCCAATAAAATTATCTCTGTCCATGACATTTTATATCATGGACAGAAGAAAATTAGTTCAGTAATTGATACATAAACAGCAATTGTATTGAGGTAGGTGTTGTTTCTTACTTCGATAGTCTTTGGGTTGGATGGAAGGATTCAAGTATCTGAAACCTGACATGTAAGCAGATGTATGGCCCACTCAAATTTTGATTTTATGGTTTTGATTGAAATGAAATGTAACTACATAGGTCAATTTGCTAGGGGCAAAGACAAGCGTGGCATGTCTCCAACCACAATGAAATTCTCAAGTTATGCTATTGGGATTTATCTTTGAATCTGCATTCTATTCAAAAGATACAAAAAGTTTTGAATTGTCATTTCATTACATGATAATTTGCCAAGATGATTTTCATTATTGCTTGTGAATTATCTAAAATTTCAGCTTTTGGTATGGAGAAGAACGGCCTCGTTGGCTTGGTCCTATTCCATATGACTATCCAGCATATCTTACTGGTGAACTGCCTGGGGATTATGGCTTTGACATTGCAGGGCTTGGCAAGGATCCTCTGACTTTGCAGAGATACTTTAAGTATGTCATATTTTGATTTTTGTCTTCATAGTCATTATATCTGTCTTAGTGCTGCCTGTTTTATATGATTTTTCTCGTACAGTGAGATGATTGATTTAATCTTACTGTTTTTCTTCTGTTTCTTTATCATTGATACAAAATATAATGTTTTAAATGACAACATATATGATGGGAAATAAGTTCCTTTACAGGCTTGCTCTAATAATTAAATGCAAAAGATAGTTTCTAAACAAATGATCAATCATCTGAAAAATATGATCTGCAAAATCTTGGCAAAGAAGCTCAATGGAGAACAATGCTTATTATATTTCCATTTCAGGTGAAGATTTTGTTTAGTGTATGATGTCTTTTATGGATTAAATAGTGGACATATATCATTAATCCTCTGTTTAAATGCCCAAATGATCAGTTTAATCTCTGTTATCATGAAGCTTTGAGATATTGCACGGTCGGTGGGCTATGCTTGCATCAGTCGGCGCACTGGTTCCTGAAATGTTAGACTTATTTGGGACCTTTCACTTTGTTGAACCCATCTGGTGGCGTGTTGGCTATTCAAAGCTCAAGGTTAGTATGTCCTGTCTTCCTGACCATCCTTTGTATACTCTTGGTTATCAATTTTTTTAGCTATATAAACCAGAAGTTTGTGGAATTAAGCAAATTGTAGTTTTCCACTACCCGTTTCTTAAATCTATTTAAGGAATCCAAGGGCATATCATGCCTCTTTGGAAATGTGGGTTGAAAAGCTCTTCTCCTGAAAGCTGTGGATGCTCTAGGCAGATTCCTTGTCAAATGAAAATCTACATAACAGCTCCCCCTCTTATCTGGTTACAATATGGGTATCTTCACATGGATCAAAAGTTTTTGACAAAACAAATTGTTGGGAAAAATAAACGATTCCCATAAGTAATTAGAAATTCAAAAAGTGAAAAGTTAAGTCTTAAAAGTATCTAGTAATTCAAGTCTAAGCAACTGTCATGCGTAGAAATGATAATTACATGCAAAACACACTCAGAAAGGATGGAACTATTTTACATGGAAAACCCTCCAACGAGAGGGAAAGCCCCATGACAAACTACTGAAATAATTTAATAGGCTCATAGTTATCAAGATATTCTGCACATTATAATGGTTTACAATGAAAACCTACTATTCAAATACCATAATAGTCTATAGTTGCAAGGAGCACCAGAGAGAGTACACAAAATATACCTTGTGTGTTTTGTCATACTCTTCACTTTGGGTGTTACTCATTAGTATCTCACACTTGGAGGCTTTACTCTACCTCTTCCTCTTTTATGGAGGTGGGCTTCTTCATCTATAGATGAAATCTCTTTAGTCAAGATTTCATGCGCCCAAATCAAATTCATGAGTGAATATGCTTCTTAGCATTTCAACATCTTCTTGTAATAAATGGCACACATGCAAACTTCCTTTCTTGTCTGTACATGCATTAATAGAAAGTGAAATAATCACCTTTTATCCCTTTTACTCCCCCCAACCCCAACACATGTTGTATTGGCGAATAATTTCTGCTAATTATGACTAAATTATGCATTACTTTTACTTGTCCAATGAAGAGGTCACCTAGTGAGACCTATGGCCATGGTCATTGAATATTCAACACCAGTGCCTTCTTTGCTGTCCATTTTTCTAGTTTTCAGGTTGTTTATTGCAGTTTGTTACCAGAGGGTCAAGATCCCCATTTACACGAGATTTGGCCAACTCATTTGCTTAGACGTGTTTTCTAAGTACACTACCAACCTCTTTTTTTTTTTGCTTGGGGGGGAGGGGGGGTGTGTGTGTGTGGAAGATGGCCATGTCGGGTGTACTGCTATTTTTATATTTTCTGCCAAAAAAAAAAACTGCTATTACTATTTGCTGTTTTTAACTTCTCAAGGAAATTATTAAGAAATTTCATTCGCTGGGGCCTCACAAGCAAGTATTTGTCAGGTTATCAATGGCAAGGATCAAATTGTACTTTCCTTATCATCTAGCATAAGGTGTAAAAATTCATTGAGAACTATACAAATACTAACTTTTTGTATCTCCAAACCGAAGTCAGTTGATGTATTTGACTACTTGGATTTACTCTTTTTGTTTTTGCCATTATTATACTCTCTTTGTATCTGTGACATATTTCATGCCCTGTCACAAACCCACGCATTCTCAAATCTTTGAGCAAATCTGAGTTGACTTGTAATGAATTGACGATTATATGCAGTGCTATGATTAGAAAATTATAATAATGTAATTGATATCCTTGCTTATAAATTTTTCAATTTTAACCAGGGTGATACTTTGGACTACCTTGGCATCCCAGGACTTCACTTAGCTGGAAGCCAAGGAGTGGTTGTGATTGCTATTTGCCAAGCAATCCTCATGGTAATGGCTGTGTCCACATCACTTGTTTTATGTGCTCTGCTAATATTATTGATGTATTTGTCTTCAATATTTTGTGAAGGATTAATGATTTTAATGTTTCAACTAGGTTGTATTGTGGATATATATATATAAAAAAAAGAGAAAGAAAGTAGGTTGTATAGATAATATTATCCATAGTAATTGTACAGATGGAACTTGTTTAAGAGCCATTTCGGCCTGTACTCCTGGACCTTAATCCTTTATATTTGTCCTTTGGAAATGCAGAATTGCAACTAAAATGGTAGTCCGTAGTTTGACAATTTTAGATATTTGATCACACCTCGATCAGAAAAGAAAGAATCTATGCGCAAATTCTTGGCCAAATATATGTTATGGGCCAAAACCAAAAAGTTTGATAAGACTTCTTTCTTATTGATCGTATGCATTATGCATATGGATGGCCAGTTATACTAATTAACACTTTCTAATAGGTTGGACCTGAATATGCAAGATACTGTGGGATTGAGGCATTGGAGCCCCTAGGAATATATCTGCCTGGTGATATAAATTATCCAGGAGGAGCTTTTTTTGATCCCTTGAAGCTGTCCGAAGATCCTAAAGCTTTTGAGGAGCTGAAGGTGAAAGAAATAAAAAACGGGCGTTTAGCAATGATTGCGTGGTTAGGATTTTATATTCAAGCAGCTTTGACGGGTAAAGGTCCTCTGCAGAACCTTCTTGAGCACATCTCGGATCCTTTCCATAATAATATGCTGTGCATGCTCAACAACTTCATGAAAGCAGTGAGGTGATAGTATGATGAACTTTCATTTCATAACATTAAATTTGATGCTATTTTCTATAGTTAGAAATAGAATGACGATATTATAGCAACAGAATTTCATTCGACTCTTATGTAGACATACTGTGGAGTAGTAATAGTCAAATCCCAAAACAAAAGTAACTATTATTATTTTATTTCTTTTTTGATTTGTTAACGTACTATTATTTTATTACGGATATACAAATATTTTCCCTTGATCTGTTTGATTGTAACCATCTAGAACTAGAGGTGTTAGTATTAGAATATGATGATGATGTTTGGGGCGTTTGTGAGAGTATATGTTAAATTTGAATTTTGGGCTCTACCGTATGCCTTTTTCTTTATTTTTGGGATTTCATTTGAACTTTTATTCTTGTATCAAATTGGTTTTTCAATTAAATTTGATCTCTTAATATATATATAGGCCAACTGGCCAAGTATCTCTTAATAGTTAATAGATTTGAATTTGAAATTTGTCTTTATAATAAATTCTTATTCTTATTCTTATTAAATGATTTTAAATATTTTGATTAGAAATTATCTTTTATTATTTATTATAAAATTATTAAGAAATGAATATGATAATTTTATTTAAATTATTCTTTGATGCTATCGCATCTCTAATTTTTGTTGTAGAACAAAATTAACATTTGTAATATATATATATATATATATATATTATTGTTATTATTAGAGTTAAAAAAAAAACTAGAAACCATGACTAACTAAAAGACCGATATCCTCCTTCTCCTTCTCTTCCATCTTTCCTCCTCCCCGCCGGCTGTTATATTTGCATCTTCTCCTTTCTCCCTTCTCGCCGACCAGAGATTCCCATTTGGCATTCGCATTCCCATTCGCAGTTACGCTTTCCCAAGGCAAGCCCTAAAGACGTAAGCCTCCAATTCTATGTCCCGGACTCGCTGATCTACCCGTCGATCTGTTCGTTCTGCCGATACTTGATCTGATTCCGCTCCTTTTGTTCCCTGTAAGTAAATCTGATTTTCTGTGCTCTCCCATTGTTATACTCCTTTTCGTTGTTCTTTTTTTCTTTTGATGTAATTAACGCGATTTTGATCCCGTGGTTTTGCTAATTAGCTTTTGAATTTATGTACATCGTCACCGTGTGATCCGTTTGGGTTCTTTGAAATCTTAATGTAGACAATGGCGGAGGAGGAGGCGAATGTGAATGTGCATGACCAAGTCTCTGATTCCAACAGCGATCAGGAGGTTGAGGACAAGTACCAAGTCCATGATGGTGATGATCAACCCAAAGTCAGTTCGTACTGCAATGGTGTTTCTCATGCGATCGATGAGGAGGAGGATGCTGACGGCTCCTACGTCTTTGTCAGCGGAAGCGAGGGGGTTGCTGCTGCTGCTGTTGATGATGATCCCCGTGAATCTGATCTCAATGACGGTGAATCCGAAAGTGGGGAAATTGTTGACGACAATGGTGAGAGTTTGCAGGGTGAACTTACTTCTGGGGAACGGGAAAATGTTGACGGCAATGGTGAGTGTTTGCAGGCTGAACTTAGTTGTGGGGAACCCGGCGGAAGTAGCTATTCAACTGAGCAAGATAAGTTCGAGCTTGACCTCAAGGTAGATGACCGAATTGAGATGGAGCCTCCTCATGAATCTCAAGTGACGGTTTCAGAGGCTGCTGTACCTAATTGTGAATGGCAACAGCTCAATGACTTGGCGAAGGATCGCCTAGATGATTCTGTGGTGTCTGCCGGGCTAGCAGAACAAATTCAAGAAACGGCAATTAGTAGTACGATTTCTGCTGAATCCGAGCAATTTCAGTATGTTGATAGTGACATTGTCGGGCGGGAAAGTGAGTCTGCTTCTGTCACAGATCAGGTATTAAAAAATGTCGCTGGTGCAGATGTAAAGGAGAAGGAACTCAGTGATGAGATTCCTAGTGAAGCTAAACCAGAGAATGAGCCAGAGAGTCTTGAAGCGGAGTCAGGACAGGATTTGACGACAGATTCATGTCCTGTGACTGATAGGAAGGCGGATATGGTCGCTACTAATGGGCCTGTCTTAAATGAAAACAGGGATGGCTTAACCTTTGGTTCCATTCAAGATACATGTTCAACAGCTGTTGATTCCAATCAAAGTGCTGGTGGACATAATATGTCTTCTGAAAGTTTTGAAAGTGAACTACGAAGGATTGATTCCAATCAGGATGCCTCTCAGCAAAATGGATCTATTGAAAATGTTAAAATCTCTCCTGTCCCTGTAATTGGTGCAAATGCATCAATTGAAAGTGATGAATGTGAGCCCAACGATGATAAGATCCAAAGTTCTGAAAGTTCTCCAGGGACTGAGTGTGGAAAACTGGAAGGAGAAAAAAATGACATCACAGATTCTTCTGTTGTTCATGATGGAAAATGCGAAATTAAACCTGGCAATATCCTCTTAATGGATAGTGATAAGCCAACTTTCCCTCCTGATAATAATGCAATAACAAACGGCAGTACCAGTTCCATTGATCTCAGTTGTTCTGGTGGCAAGCTTCATAATGATGCTGAAACAGGTGTGGAATCACATGCAAGTACTTCTATTCAAAACGAAAGTAACTCACCTCCATGTTCTGTCGCTGATGTAAAATTAGTTCCTGAAGGAGAAAACTTATCAGCATTGAGCAGCAGGGATATGCCTGCAGATGGCAAAGTCACATCTGACATGAATGACAATGTTCTGGAGAGAGAAGGTGTCCCTTCTGCTGATGTACCTGTCAAAAAGGAGGAGGATCAACTCACTAGATTTGATGTCACTCAAGAATCTGAAGTCCTTAGTGACATGCATGGAAATCAAGACCCAAGACCTACTCAAGAAGGTTCCACCGTGAATATTTTGGATGGACAGAATATGGGGGCAGAGGTAGGAAAAAGGCCATTCTACTTTTTAATCAGGCTTCCAAGATCTGATGACGAAAATATAAAAGAGCAGATAAAATATGCTCAA
The DNA here is from genome assembly GCA_003255065.1 of Cercis canadensis. NCBI lineage: Eukaryota > Viridiplantae > Streptophyta > Magnoliopsida > Fabales > Fabaceae > Cercis > Cercis canadensis. The sequence goes on along the minus strand of QAOA01000580.1, from coordinate 180,278 downwards.
TTCCAAGTAGATGAGAAGACAAAAAGTCGGGATGCAATTCGAGCTGAAATCCAGATTGAAAAGGTGAGCATCCCCACAGCGTACTTCAATTTTGTTATCAATATTTCATATCACATTATTGCTTGAATGATACTTTTGATCAGGCTGCTTGTAAAGAGTGTGGCCAAGGTGTTGAAGCTGCAATATCAGCAGAGAGAGCTGCACGGGACCTTCTCAAGTCCAAAAGGCAGGAAATGGATTCTGTTCAATCCATGATGAACAGATTGAACAATGCAATTTCTGTGGAAGATATAGATGGCAGGGTATGCATTCATTTTCTACATGAGTTTCTTCTATGTGTTTTCATGTGCTTATTTATATATATATATATATATACATATGAAATGTAAGCAGATAAGAAACACGGAACACATGATCGAGCATGAAACTCTACCTCTAAAGGAAGAAAAGCAATTGCTACGTCAGATCAAACAATTGAAGCAACAACGTGAAGAGTTGTCCTCTAATATGGGAAAGCAAGATCAACTACAACCTCGTCTAGATCAGAAAGACAGTATTGAAGAACACTTTAAGGTACCATTGTCTAATTCCTCTTACTATATTTTCTGAATTAGCCACGTGATCATTCGTTCCAAGCAATTGACCATTTGATTCTCTTGGGTCTTTAACTTGCTATGATATTTATTTGCCTTCTTTTAATATTTTTAGGGGATAGCTGTTGTCTTTGACATTTTTTTGGGTCATATTTTTAATATGTTTCCTTACAAATTTCCAGCATTTACAGATGTTGAGGAAGGAAGTAGAATCATTTAGACATAATGTTCTGAAGGCAGAAGCAATAACTAAAGCTGCAAAGAACAAATATGATGATGAATACAATAAACTGAGTGAGTTGCTAGCTCGCTTCAAAGCTGCAGATAACATCCGTCAAGAGGCTTATGCTAAGTTACAGGCTTTGAGAAAACAATTATATGAGAAGGTATGCTTTTCTCTTTTTCCTATTTTGAGAAAATAATTATCAGTTGATGCAAAGTTTTAACATATGAGGTTCAGTTATTAGTATCTCCTGTGATGAGAATGTCGCAGATGATTGCTTCTGGGTTATAACTATCACCTCCCTCTTTGCTGTTTGCCTCGTGTAAAAATTAGAATACCATTACTCATTTGCAATTGTTGGTCTTGCTGATGAGGTCCTTAGGATTGTTGGAGTAGCAACTGCTAGTTCTTGACCTTTGGTAATTAAAGCATGCAGCTGTAGTATATTACCTATGTGTTGAAATAATAACTATAAGAACAGTTAGAAAAATTAGGAATGTTGGACTGTTTCCATTGTGTCAATGAAGCTTGGCCAATTATTTAACCATGACATTAGCAGACAATAGATTTGTTTAGTACCATGTCCAATCCCAGGGTGATTCTGTGCATGTTTTCCATTACTAGCTGGCCTAGCTTATTCCATTCTAGTTGCTCATCAAAAATACACCGAGGATTTTCTTAAGAAAAACAAATAAACATACATTGAGGATACATATTTCTTGCTAGTACACCAGGAATATCCGCTTTTCAATTGCCCAACCAATGTTGCATGGCTTCACTGATGTATATATGCGGGGCTTTGAACTTCACTTGTTTTTGAAATTAGCATATCATCACTGTTCCTTACTTCAAGGCAAGCTCACTACAGTGAATCTAATGTCTGGAAACTAATATTGGTAGGCATATCTCTATCATTGGCTGATCTGGCTGATGTGCTGGATGATGAGTTCTTAGTGCTGCTTGATGTTCATTCATTCTTGCCTCTTCTGGAAGCAAAATGTGAAGCTCTGCAAATAATGACAAATGCTTAATCGTAGACACTGAACCTATATTTGTTCACTGATTCTGCAGAATAAATATTTTTGGGATTACAAAAATGCCACAAATAAAGCCAATGAGCTAGCATCAGAAGGAAAGAGAGAGGAACTGCAATGCTTTTGTGTTAATCAGGTGATTTATTTACACTTAGAACAAGTGGAGAGATTTTATGTTCTGCAACTAAACTTGAATTTAGCACTCACCTATCAGTACTTTAGGTTGAGAGGATAATGGAACTATGGAACCAAAACGACGAGTTCAGGAGGGAGTATGTCAAGTGCAACACCAGGAGCACACTGAGGAGGCTGAAAACACTAGATGGCCGTTCACTTGGTCCTGATGAAGAGCCACCTGTAATTCCTAATCTCTTAAATGAAAGAGCAATAAAAAATAATTCTTTGTCCTTGCACTCAACTCAGGAACAAGAAAAGAAAGCAGTATCAGTAGAAGCTGCTAATGTAGAGGACAAACCGGTTTCAAAGGTAATGGTACGAAGTCAGGCAAATAAAATAAAAAAGCCTGCAAAATCTGCTCCTCTGGAAAAGTCCTTGGTTATGGTTTCTAGTTGGGATGAGGCTGAAGATGTGAGGGAAGAACCTAAGAGATCAAAGGAGGAAGAGGAGATGATCCTAAAGGCTGAAGAAACAAGAAAGGAAGAGGAAGCAGCGAAGCTGAAGGAGAAACGCAGGCTGGAGGAGATTGCCAAAGCTAAGGAGGCAATGCAGAGGAAAAAGCGTAATGCAGATAAGGCCCAACAAAGAGCTGCCTTAAGGGCACAAAAGGAAGCTGAACAGAAAGAGAAGGTAATGGCATGCATATGTAGTTCATACCTTCAATTTGCATTCAGTATAACGAAGATATGAATTCTCATGCATATATTCTGTGCAGGAAAGGGAGAAAAGGGCAAGGAAGAAGGAAAGAAGGAAAGCAGCTGCAATAGACACTGCTGAAGATACAGAAGGAGAATCTGCTCCAAGCTCAGAAACTCCAATTAGAAGTACGGAAGAATGTGATCATACGGAAAAACCCATCGAGGTAACAAAAAGGCCACAGAAACCATCTCAGTTCGTGAAGCAGACCAAGGCAAAATCTACACCCCTGCCTCTTCGCAACCGGGGAAAGAGAAAAATACAATCTTGGATGTGGATCCTGATTACAGTTCTGGTTGTTGTTGCCTTGTTTTTTTTGGGGAATAGCAGCTTCTCTTTGAGATCGGGGCTGCAAGGCTTTGGTTTCTGAATACCATCTAAAGTAATTCTGCTTTGAAACTAGGCAATCAATAGGAGTTTATTTGGGATGTTACCCATTTATCATCATATACATACGTGTAGAAGCAATTCTTTCGTGTCCTTCCAGATTTTTGTCTTCTAGTTTTGGTCTTAAGAATATTTCATTCAAACCGGCATTCGTTACCTTGCCTTGTGATAAGTGAATTTAACTGCGGAAGACTTGTTCACCGAGTATGATAATAAATTATTGTGATTGTGCAAGATTTGATTTCTTTTTTGGGTTTCATGTTTTTCTTTTCATTGTGGTTTTTTTTTTCTTCACTTCATATATTTTTGAGTAAGTTTAATTGCCTAATGTTTAAGAATCACCTACAACTTGAAGAGCTTGAGAATAAAACTGTTTATAATGTATAGAACCCTATCTGGTAGTGCAGTAAAAGAATAATAATAATAATAATAATAATGGGTAGAAGCATGAGGTGTTGGCTTAAATTCTGAAATAGACACATGACTTTGATCTAGGTAGAAGTAGAAGTAAGGACAGTATGGAGCAAGTCAAGGGTAAAATTATTTCAAGGAAGGTGATTTAAAGTACAACACAGTAGTGTCAACTGTTAAGCTAGTGATGAGTGACGAGATGAACAGTTATGCCTACGAGGAATGCATGCGATGCGACCGGAAGGAAGTAGGCGCAGAAGAATGTTCAATAAGAGTAATGAGTGAAGTGAGGCCTATATCAAGTACTACACGGCAATTATTATAACACCCAACAGATCCGTTATTTTTTTTACATTTGTAGAAAAACCAACAATGGTAATTAGAAGGTTTATATACAAATAAAGTTGACAAGGTATATACGAGTTTCGTACCCGGTACGGGTATGAAACGTCGGTACGACATTTTTTAAATAATGGGGGTACAGGTACGGCGGGAGTACGCCACGTCATATATATATATATATATATATGAAATAACAAGAAAAATGTTAAAATTCTCCAAATATTACAAATATTAACCATTAATCCATAACAAATAAATAACAACCAACAAATAACAGTCGCTGGTCCCGGCTTCTTTGCTGAAAAAATGCCAAATTTGATTTCGGGAAGGAGAAGGCAATTTTGAGGTTCAGGGGCGTCCAAAAACGGCGTTGTTCCATTAAATCTCTCAATTTTCGCCTCTTTCAAAATGGCGTCGTATCCAGTACTTTGAATTTCCACCTCTTTCAAAACGACACCGTATCCCTGGTTTCAATTCCCGCATCTTCCCAAACGACGACGTTCGAAATGACTAGGATTTTGCTGGCGAAAACGGCGTCGTTTCTTGTCACCGCATCCAACAAGGCATTTCGAGCGCGTTTCTTTGACGATTCGGTGAGTTTCTTGGCATTTCAAAGCGTAAAAAAAACAAAACAAAACAAAAATCTGAGAGTTTCAAGCTATGGTACGCGTTTCGGGGACGTCCCCGAAACGGGAACACCCCCAAAAATGGCGTTTTTGTGCTACTTAGGTTTGTTGTATGTGAAAGATTTTTTTGTAATGTCATGTTACCAAAAAAGGAGGTTTTATTGTAATTGAGTTCTTGTCTTTTTTACCCTTAGATTTGGTCAAAGACCTAAGAAGTGTATGTGGGCTTTTTCTTTTTTCAGAAGTTAGCAAAAGGACAGGCGCTGACACTTGGAGGGAGAAACCCATCCCCACAGCACACTGCGGCTCTAGGAGATAGACGCGTCGTGTACTTGAATACAGCTGGTTACCACACGCCAACGCGTCTGTCCGTACGATAAGAGTTTGTTTTTGCCTTTTTGGCAACCATTCAAAGGCTTAATTGTGTTTTTAATTTTTTTATTTTAATGATTCTTATTTTATTTTAAAATTTAATATTTTAATTTTTATATTTTAATAAATTTGATAATTTTATTTCTCCTGTCAATCTAACAATTAATTTAACGATATGTTAACATGATATAAAAAAAGCTTTTTTTTTATTATTGTTATATTGATGTGATACAATAAATTAATTTTATATTATTATTATACTAATGTAAAACAAAAAAATTAGTTTTTTTATTATCAAATAAATATTTAAGCATAATTAAATTATAATTAATATTAATAGTAAAATAATTTTTTATTATTAAATAATTATTTTAGATTTTTTTTTATAAAATTCAAGTAGATAAAAAAAAGTTGATATCAAGTAAAACATATAAAAAACAAATTTAATTTTTTCAAATTAAATTTATAAGAGATGCTATCAAAATTTTAATTTTTTTCACAGAGTTCAAAGAGTCATTAAATAGTTTTATTTGAATTTTTTTTGTAGAATTTCGCATGAATTTAATCTAAAAAATATGAATTTTTTTTTTACATATTTTACTTTATTTGAAAAAAAAATTATATGCTTGAATTTTGTGAAAAAAATTCTAAAATTGTTGTTTAACAATAAAAAAAAAGTCATTTTTCGATTAATTATTATTTAAATAATTATTTAACAATAAAAAATTAATTTTTTGTCACATAAACATAATAATAAAAAATTATTTTATTTATATCACATCAATATGCCATTAAATTAACTATTGAATTGACTAATAGAATGATTAAAATTATCAAACTCACTAAAATATAAAAACTAAATTATTTAGTTTTAAAATAAATAAATTAATTTATAAGAATAGTTAAAATAAAAATACTAAAAATACAATGAATCCAAAAATAGACCAATCCATTTGCTGTAGCAGAGGGAGGAGGGGGGGGCGGTGTGGCCTTTCTTCAATCTTCAGTGAGAAGATGGTGCATAGCGCACCGCGCTCCCAGACAAATTGTACTTCCGCGGATCAGAGCGGAATAGGATTCATTCATAATGTTTATTTATTTATTTTTGGTTCAATTGGATAAATGTTATTTACATACCCGTTTCTTTTTAAAAATATTTACATACTCTTTACTTATGACAATATTTTGTGTTCTGCATATATAAAAATATTCAAATCAACTTTATTTGATTTAAATGTACTGTCAGTTTTTATAGTTTAAACAAATTTTGAATCAGATTCTTATAAAAAAAAATTGGTCCTTATAATTTTAAATTTTTTTAATTGAGTTATTGTCGTCACCCCCAATTATAACTCTATCAATTTAGTGCTCACATGACAAACAACTTATTTATGTGACAATAAAAAAAAAAGTTGATGTAATGTCAAAGTGGCACAAAAATTATATTCTATTTGTCACTTATCACCCTAATTTTTATCAATTTAAGGAAAATTAAGTCACATGTCTTACGTGCACATTTGATGGGTGGTAATTTGTGTATTATTTTAACGCTACATAAGCTTCACTATTGCCACATAGAAAATCTATTTGTCATGTTAGTACTAAATCGACAGAATTATAATTCATAATGATAGCAGAGACCCAATTAAAAAAAAAATTCAAATTATAAAGACCCTAAAAAAAAAATTATAAAAACTTGATTTAAAATTTGTCTAAACTATAAGGATCAGTACATTTAAATTTATTTATTTAAACTTTAATCAACCTTATTTAGACTTTTTTAATGACTACCACCTTAAATTCTAATAAGCTTTTAGTAATTTTTTCTCTAATCAAATAGCATTACTCACAATATAATATGTCAACTAACAAGATACGACTATGTTGCACCAAAACGGCAATTATCTTGTCGTACCCGTTTTTGGTATGTTTCCAAAACGCAATACGCGTATCAGTGCCGAAAACGCTCAAGAGAGGGTGAGCCGGAGAATGATAGACGGGGTCAGGGGTGAGAACAGGAAGGCGAGAGAGACAGAGAGAAGGGCGAGAGGGAAGGTGAGAGGCTACAATTTTTGGGTATGAACTCAAAAAGAATTTCACTTGTTGCCAAATCTACTGTTGTTGATGCCACAACTGACAACCCTATCTCATATGTTTTTAAATCCTTGGGTTTTCGAATGTTGACAAATGGAAAGTTCGAAGACACTTTTTCAGTAAGATAGGGTTTTGTTTGAAAGTGTTTTTATTTTTTTGTTTTTAAAAACTATTTTTGAAAACTGTTTTTAAAAATTGTTTTGTAAAACAAAAGTATAAAAAAATATGTTTGATAAACTGTTTTGAAAACAATTTTTAAAAATTGAAAAACAGAAAACTTGTTTGGTAAAATTGTTTTAAAAACAAGTTTTGAAAACAAAAAAAAAAAAACAGGAAACTCGTTTGATATGAGAACAAAAAGTTTTTATTTTTATTTTTATGATGACTAATTTTGTAAATAAATTATGGTAATGTTTTAATGAGAATATGTGAAGAATAAATAAGTAAAAATGAAAAAAAATTATTATAAAATTTAATATAATATTGATATGGCATTAATACATTTAAATATATTATTCTAAAATAAATAACAACATCATTTATATTTGTTCATACTAATCATAGGTGGTACAAAAATAACATTAACAATTATATAAGTTAATATATACAAACTATTAAGAAGAATTGTTATGTTCTACCCACATCCAATTTGAAATATAGTCACAATATGCTGCCATTTCTTCTGCCCCTTGATCAGATAATCTTGACAAGTTATCTTGATTGGAGCTTGTCTCCCCCGTGTCTATGTTTTCATTTAAAACATCTACTTCTGCATCATCAAGATCTTCCCATATGTCAAACAATTGATCACATAAATTTTACTTGTGTATATAATTATGTATAGCACAACAAGCATCACTATGAGTCGCTGCCTACTAGGTTTGTATGGTAGCATTAATTTTAAAATAGGAAATCTGTTCTTTAATACTCCAAAGCAACGCTCAATAGTCATTCTTAGTTATGAATATCTATAATTAAATAGCTCCTGATGACTTGTTGGTTGTCTACCTCAACATCTATATTATTGTGCATAATATCTTTCACTTTTATAAGGAGAAAAAAAAACCTCCAGTGCAAGGATACCCAGAATCCACAAGATAAAATGAGTCTACATTAATAAATATACATTAACAAACAATATATAAATTGTTTATTTTTAAGCAAAACAAGAAAATTTTGACAATATAATATTTATCATTTGTAGGCCATGAAAATTTTGTATTTGAATTAGTAAGTGCATTTAAAAAAACTTTGGCATCATGTGCACTACCTTCCCACTCCGAATAAACATATGTGAACATCATATTAAAATCACAAATACACATCATATTTTGTGTCACAATTGTCTTTCTACCTCTGCACACTGTTTGTTTTTCAGCAGGAACCCATGCACTTATGTGTGTGTCATCGATTGCACCTAAACAATTATATTACAAACAAATCATTACAAAAAAATAAATTATTAATAAAATAAAAAGTTAAAAAGTGCATGAGTAAATTCTTAACAAAAACACATACCTTGAACCATGGATAATGAATTGTGTTAGCTTTAATTTTTGCAGGTAATTCTGTAGACTCTTGTTTAATTAACTTTTTTCTTAATCGACACACTGCTCTCAACACTTCTTTAAAATAACGAGAAATTGTTTCTGTTGAATGTTGAAAATGGTCTGCTACTATTCTATAGCGAACATTATGTTCTATAATAAACAAGAACATAGCAACTTGTTCTTCCACCAACAAATCTCGTGAATCATCTAAGTAATTTTTTCTCTTCAGTTTATCACAAAAATTAATTAAACATGTTTTTTTCATTCCCAATAACTCAAAACAAGTTGTTCCTGATCCATTTAATAACTCAGAAATAAACTCATGTCCAGTTAATGCAGATGTTCGAACCTTTGTTTTGTTTAAAAATTTGTGCTCATAATCAAACATCATGTTAATAATGCATAGCTCAACTAATTCATCGTCAGAATCTGATGATGTCTTATCAAAACTACATATATCACTATTTGATGACGTATTATTTTGAGTAAACTTACATTTGAGTCCCCGAAAGATTGAAGTTCCAACAAAATAGTCCTTGAAAGATACATAACTACAAATTGGTCCTCGAAAGATAGGACATCCATAATAAAATAGTCATCCGTTAGTGAAAGTTGTTAACAGGTAACGGTTTTGCTGACGTGTCACCGTTAAATGCTGAGGTGGCACGTTAAAAGCTTACGTGGCATTTTAAATGGGGAGAATCAGCTGATGACATGGATTTACAAAAAAAAAAAAAAAAAACCTGAAAAATGCAAACTTCTTCTAGACGGCGTCGTTTCTACTGGATTTTTGATTTCTGATTCAGCTGGGCAAGTGGGCAGCATCTTCCTTCCTCACTTGCTTCTAACCCTAGCCCTCAATTGAAGAACATCTGATGAGGCAAGTCCCTCCACATCTTCCTCTTTGTTTTGTGTGTGCGTTTCTTCTTTGCTTTTCATGTTGCTGTGCAATTTAGTATTATGTAGATCTCATTTCCCCATTCCCCCAGTATATGCAAAATGCACATGATAGATGGGAATTGCATTTGCCTATTTCGAAATTGAGTCTCTTTAATCAATAATCAATCTACTTTCTGCTATTTTTGAAGAACTAGGTAAGTAGCCATTCATTTATTTGAAGCGGGCATTTGGGCTGTTACCACAATTTCCATTTATTATTGTTGAAAATTTTCACTTTATAAGAAGAACTAACAGGAAAACAAAAACAAAAAAAGATTACATAATAGCTAAAGTTTAATTGGTAGGTTACTGAATTAAAATTTTTCCTTGACTTATGAGGACTTGGTTAGACAGAACATTAAGGATTTAATTATGTATTCCCTAAAAAAGAATTAATTGTTTGATAAGAAGCATGGTTAAGAAAAGTGTTAAATGATGAAATATTTTCCTTGGGGATCAGTAATAGACTTTGAGAAATTTTGGTTGTCATTGACTTTGATTTTTGCTCAACATGTGCATTATTATTGTGTACTTAAAAGTAGTTAAGAGCTGGTACTCCTATCATTCCACAATGAAGAGCTGAAGCACAAATTCTGTGAAGGCATTACCACAATGTCAATATAAAAAATTCTCTCTTCATTTGAATCTTGCCCATCACCACCACACAAAACCAACTAAGAGTTTGAATGCTCTGAATCATTTCTAACAATGGCGAGTTTGCAACTTTTTCTATGGGGACTATTTAAGTTCTCTTGTTATACAGCATGAGAAAAATTAGAACTTGATGAGATAAGGCATAATATATTTCATATTTAAATTTTTTTTTCATTTTTTGCACCATTTACAAAATTTGATTAGTTTTCATGAAAAGATTACAACTATTCCTTCAGTTTCTCTCTAATCCATTAAGTATGTTAATGAGTAATTAGTTATGCTTAATCATTGTTTCTAGGATTTAACTTTAGTTTTACATCTTCTCATTGGTCTTTTTTCCAAATCCTTAATTTGTTTATTAATCAGTGTTGCTCTATCATGAGTAGGAAGGCTGAAGCTCGATATCCAAACAAGCATGGGCACATTGTGCTTGATGTTAGTTGGAGTGTGACTACTGGCAGCTGTAGTGGGTCTAGTGCAAAGAACATCACTAGCAACTAAGTACCATTTGAATGCCAGTGTGGGAAGAAGCCATTGTTGCTGACATCATGGACTGAGAAGAATTTTGGGTGTCCATTTTGGAGAGTCAGTATTCATTGTGCGATTTGGAATACCAATTTGTAGTCTAAATTGTTAATTGGATTCTTCACTTATTTGTTGTTTGCCTATTAAAGAGAATTTGTATGCAGTGAAAATTGTTAATGCAGGATTCCTCTGTTGGTTGTGATTTCTTTCAGTGGTTGGATGAGGGGAATGCAAGGGTGAATAAGAGTAGAATTTTGAAGCAAATGAGAAAAAAGTGCAACAACTATGAAAAGAGAATTAGAAGATTGAAATTCATTTGCTAGGTCTTGGCTATGCTATTGGTTGTTATGGTGCTTAACCATCTTGTATGATGGTAGTTCATAACTATATTAGTTTTTAGATGAGTTGTATTGGTTAGGTAATGACTTGTAAAATTGTTAAATTTGGTGCTCAAATAACTTGGTCACTTGGTGTTGGATATTTCTGTGTTCATCACAAGATAATTGAATGTACTAGTTCCTGGAAATACAAATTATACCAATATAATCACATGATACCATACAACGTCATAACTATCTATATTATAAAAAGAGGCACTAATATCTGAAAAATTGACAATTTCATAAAATATATGCTAACAAAGTTATGTCAATCAGCATATTACAATCATCAGGAGAGCTTTAAAAATTGTCCAAATAAGCAAACATCCTAATTCGGATGAAATAATGTAAGTTGCACAACACAAAAGTTTATAAAGATAACAATGTCAANTCTTTCAGTGGTTGGATGAGGGGAATGCAAGGGTGAATGAGAGTAGAATTTTGGAGCAAATGAGAAAAAAGTGCAACAACTATGAAAAGAGAATTAGAAGATTGAAATTCATTTGCTAGGTCTTGGCTATGCTATTGGTTGTTATGGTGCTTAACCATCTTGTATGATGGTAGTTCATAACTATATTAGTTTTTAGATGAGTTGTATTGGTTAGGTAATGACTTGTAAAATTGTTAAATTTGTTGCTCAAATAACTTGGTCACTTGGTGTTGGATATTTCTGTGTTCATCACAAGATAATTGAATGTACTAGTTCCTGGAAATACAAATTATACCAATATAATCACATGATACCATACAACGTCATAACTATCTACATTATAAAAAGAGGCACTAATATTTGAAAAATTGACAATTTCATAAAATATATGCTAACAAAGTTATGTCAATCAGCATATTACAATCATCAGGAGAGCCTTAAAAATTGTCCAAATAAGCAAACATCCTAATTCGGATGAAATAATGTAAGTTGCAAAACAAAAAAGTTTATAAAGATAACAATGTCAAATTGACAACTTTTTATAGCATCCTTTCAATGGCTGGGTTTCGAGGAAGAAATTTCATTGAGGTGCTAGAGTAGTCTCTTGCTTGCTCTCAACAGCACAATCATTCAAAAGTTCAGTCATTCAAACTGTTGACCGGTTGAAGACTCTCTTCTCTAATCATTCAAAAGTTCAATATGCGCACTTGTAGTATATTGTTTTGAAGGAGAAGCAAATGTATTTCCATGAATAAAATTACTGCTAGGAATAGACTTGAAAGGGTCCTACAAGAAAATGTAACAACTAAAATCATTATGATTGATTCATGAGCCCTGAAAAGTAAGCATACATTTTAAGATGACAAAAACAATCAGGATTTCCTACAGAAGATTACTGATGGCTTGTAACATAGAAAAACACAAAATTTAACATACTTAAATGTAGGAAGAAAACAATTAAGTTATGCAGAGCTCATATATTGCACACAATCCCTAGACCAGGTATCAAAATAAGATATCAAAACCAATATTGAACCTTGAAAACTTTCGTTCTTGACCAAAAAAAAAAAAATTCATTTTGTCATTCTATCATTCGCTGGAAAACAACACAGCAGCAGTTGGAAATTTTAGGACCCAATGAAGGGAGACTGAAATATAACTAGTCCAAGTATCAGAATGCAAGATTAGAGTTAGTTGTCAAAATTCAAGACTTTGAGGGAGACGTACACTACAATAGATAGGAAGGTTTAATTGCCACTGGTAGGAGGGCTACAAATTCCAGCATCAAATATTAGGACAAATTAACCACAATAACACCATCTAAAGTGGAATAAAAAACATAATTAGGCATCCAAAGAAGAAACAAGAAAAAATATCCAAGGGAGTAAATTTGACAAAGTAGCCATCAAAGTGAATGCAGGATTCCTGCTTTAGCATATCCATTACTTTCCTATAAGGTCAAAGCAATACAAGACAAAAAATCTACTTGAATTTAACAGAATGAATTCAAACCAATAAAACAACAAATTGTTCATGCTTGCCTAGATCAGAGCAACCAAATAGTGAAAAAGAGTGAAAATCACATTCAGTGTTTTCAGTAGCACAAGATCATGGTTCAAGAACAAAATCAGCATGTTGGACAGTCACTAGCCTAATAGAATAAAACCAATACAGAGAAGTACCAAGAAGAAAATCAGTTTCCTAACCTTTGGGGTGCTTCCTGTTTCAGTATATGAACCTTCCTGGCCAATCACTGCACCTTCGGCTTCCTCATTTTGCAGCTGAAACACATAGCTTACAAGTATTTAAATCAATCTGTAATATTCCATACATGTTTTTCCTATTTAATTCAAAAATTATTACCCTTACTCTAGACTTTTATCTAGTTGAATTGCTAACATTTCAAGAAGACTATTCACATTCATCTATGAAAAGAAATGCTTCCAATCATGTGCCTAATGGTCCAACAGATAACGTAGATTCATTCTACCAGAATGTCAAAAGAGACTCATATATCTAGTCCTATGCAATCAAAGTTATGGTAATAGTCTTTCTTAATGTATTAGACATCTTCACAGTTGCAGGTACTCAACCAGTCAACGGAACACTCTTATTTCACTCAAAATTCAGCTCAAACACAAAATACATGTATGTTAGAATGATCCAAGGATCAACACATGCTCCATATCCATAGTTTATTATTTTTAGTTGCCTTTGCATGCCAAGGGTGTTGAAGATGCATCTATAACTAATTAAGCCAATTATCATGTCAAACAAATTCAGTTGAACAATGTAGCCATTATCTAACAGTTAAATATGCTTTTGGCCAGACTAAGTTCGTCAGGAATAAATACAAAAAGTAGCCCAAGCTACAAGAAACTTTAATCAAAATAGCAAATAGATTAAATATCTAATCAGTAAATTTCAATATAATTTTACTGAAATACCAAACTTCTTTTGTTGCCAATCATATTAAAATCAATTGGAATAGGATTTGCAAAAAGTATAGAAAGGGGGAAAAGGGGTAAAATTCTGGTTAATTTAATAAGCATGTTAATTTTAAAAGTTAACAGCTAAAATTAGCAGCTAAATTAAAGTTCTATACAATAAGGAAAAAAAAAATTCCACTCTCAGAACCTCAAATAGACCATAAAAGATCATGGAAAGAGGATCTTCAAAAGCTTTATCATTCATTATTTACATGGAAAATAGCAAATGTATAGAGCAAACCATTACAATTTGGAATTGTCGACCGAATAGAAGCCAAGTAAATTATCACAACAATAATCAAAGAGACCTTAGTTAACCAGCAAACCAAACATCATTATAAAGAAGGCACTATTGATCGACATAAATATATATATAAAATAACGTTTGGTTTAAAATTAACCAGGGATGGAAACAGCTTACATGTTCTTGATCCAGGTATCTGAAATTCCCAATGAACTAATGCAGCTTAAAACTTCATTACGGATTTGAAGTGCCAACTGGCCAATGAAATTTATTATGGGTCGCGGGTGTGGGTGGTCTTGGCTCTTGAGATAGTCTTCAAATTGGGGGTTAGGGTTCAGAGCAAGTGAGGAAGAAAAAATTTAACCGAATGAGAAACCAAATAAAAAGCCCGGAAGAATCATAATCAGCAGAAATCTGGGACGCGGGTGCGGTAGACTTCGCTCTTCACAGGTTCTTCAATTGGGGGCTAGGGTTCAAAGTAAGTGAGGAAGGAAGATGCTGCCCACTTGCCCAGCTGAAATTAGAAATCATAAATCAAGTAGAAATGACACCGTCTGGATGAAGTTTGCATTTTTCAAGTTTTTTTTTTGTAAATCCATGTCATCAGCTGATTTTTCCATTTAAAATGCCACGTAAGCTTTTAACGTGCCATTTCAGCATTTAACGGTGACACATCAGCAAAATCGTTACCTGTTAACAACTCTTATTAACGGAGGACCATTTTGTTATGGAAGTCTTATCTTTCGAGGATTAATTTGTAGTTATATATCTTTCAAGGACCATTTTGTTGGAACTCCAATCTTTCAGGGACTCAAATGTAGGTTTACTCTATTATTTTCATTCATCATAGTGAAAACTTCTCACATAAATAAAATGTACATAACTATAATGTATTCAACAATTATAAAATCAAACGTTTGCAACAAATATATTACTTAAAGTAATCAAATATTGTTATCAACATAACATTAATTAAAGCATAAAATTGTTCATGACAATATATAAATAAGTCTGTCCAAATGTTATCTAACACCTTTAAAATTACTTTAAGACATATAACATAAATATTGCAAAACAAGTCACTAAATAAAAGAAAACTCTCACTGAAGTCTAACTAGCCATGCCCTCTTCCTATCACTAGGCATTGTAAATAACATTTGCCTCCAATCAGGATTGGTAAATTTTTCTAAAACTTTCATATAAATGTCATCTGAAACATCTTCAATCTCATCAAGAGCGGCCACACACTTAAGAATAAAATAATCAGCCGTTACAATCGTAGAACTAGTAGCCTCGACACTCTTTGCCCTAAACCGCTTAGCCTTAGCTAATGAAACTTCTGCTTTCGCCTTTGATGCCTCAGCCCATGCTTAAAGTGCATCTCCCATTTGTAAAGTCCTACTTTCCTTATTGGATTTACGCTCTTTAACTTGAATTGTGCGCTTTCCACTATGTGTAGTGCGCTCAATTGTTTGTGTGGCAACATCATCTAAACTATCTTGATCAATGTTAACATGAACACCATTATTAAAGTGTTCATTTTCAAGCTTATTTTCTTCATCTGTATTTGGTGGATTTTGGGTAGATGAATGATGAAGTACTCCAGTTGCAGTACTTTTGTTGAATATGATTCCCAACAATTTATAGTGCTCACAACCTTTTTTTTTTTTTTTTTTTTTAATTTGAGAAGGTTTAGG